>VZSV01000028.1:3468081-3490867 GCA_013398735.1 Nothocercus julius | reverse complement strand
GGAGGAAGAAGAAACCAGGAAGGATAGAAAGAAAAGGATAGAGAAAACCCTTTCTGCCTTAGTGACCTGATATTCAAATTAATTTCCTTGATGTGCCACATCTTTTGACCCTTTCTCTAATCTTATCCTTGATCTGTAGGAGGAGGCACCTTGTACCACACACTGGCAGAACTGGGACTTTCTACCTTAATTAGTTTCTAGCACCTTGCATGTGCATGGCTCTGGAAGCCTACATGCTTTTAAGTCACTTGTTAAAGAAAAAATATGCAGGAAATGAACAGCTGTTATATTTAGAGCTGCAGCTCTGAGTAAAAGTGTTTTATTCTTTTTATCATTTAAATTAAACATGCCTGTTTAAATCCCTCAGTGACTTCCCATTTGCCTCCCACAGCAATCAGAATCACATGCTTCTCAAATACAGGATTACAGCTCAGTTTCTTTTCTGTAATATACTCTTTCTTAACCCTACTTCCTGCTCTCCCCATCACCTCCTCCAGGAGTTTCTGATTCATTCCCTAATCCCACTTCCTTCTCACCCCGTCACCTCCTCCATCATTTTCTGATTCATTACTTGAACTCGCCAGTTGCTTAGCTTAGACCATTCTGATGTATTCAAGCCACAAGTCTCTTCACCTTGTTTTGCCCAGAAATCTCTCTTCCAAATAAGCAGAAACTTATCGTTATGAGGGAAGCTTCCCCCCCACACACCAAAACACCTTCTGAAGGAACAAAAATTCTGAGATAAAATCCTGTGATTCAGACCTTAAGAGCTCAGTGTCTCTTTTTATCACTAGAAACTCCAGACTCTCCACCTCCCTTCCACAAAGCATTCAGTGGTCCAGGATTACCCCAGATAACCATCTTACAGCTCCAGGATGATGTTAATTCGCTCCTCACATCTTTTGATCCATATTTATTCTTTACCATCTTTTAACTCCTCTGAATGTCCTTAGTTTTCTCCTGCTTCCATATTCCTCTCTTCAGAAAAAACTGCAAAGTGTTTCGCTCAAATTTCCACCTAGATTTCTCTTTGTTCTTGCAAGGCCAATATCCTCCTGTTTACCCAATTCTCTTCTATGAAGAAAGTTCCAGGCTCCCTCATTCACCAATACCACATCACGGAGGATGTAACAGAAAGATTTAATGGCTGCAACATTAAAGCATTAAATTATTCAGCTTTTTACTCAAAACCATGGGGGAAGACCTCATATAGGTCTGGTGCCATGCTGCAAAAGGTGGTGGTTCCAAGGAGATCAGATACATCCAAGAGACCTCTTAGGAGAAAAGCCCAGTACAGGACGGAACTGAGACAACGGCTCTCTCTCAGGTTGTGATAAAAACCTCATCTCTACACACGCAAAGGAGCCCAGGGGGCACTAAAATTGGGGGAACCCGAAGAATCCTGTCAGAGAAACAGGGCACCCTGCCCAGCTACTGCCAGGGCTCTCACTGGGAGCTGTCAGCCCCACAGAGCTGGGAAAACACCCATCAAGATGGTCATCAGAAGGGCTCTCCACTTCACCTTAAGATCAAGGCAGGTTACTGCCTGCAAGGGTATGGGATGTTTTGAGATGCAGGAAAGATCATTTGGGGTTATGCAAAGCTTACCATAGGATCTTTAGGGGAGGACCATAGGCAGAGAACTGGAAGCCCAAGGCAACTTCCAAGGAGTCTGGAGTTGTCCGGACCCACTTGTGTGGTTGCATGGGAAGAAACTGGGCAGAGCTGGGATCCAGGGTCAGCTACTAGACACCCCGAGTGACCCAGTCCAGGCAGTGGAAGGACCCACAGTGTCTGTTCCAGAGATGCCTGTTCAGCAGCTGAGGGTGTCAGGGACTTACATGCCCAGGTGTCAGCAATGGAATGACCGAGGAACCAGGGCCAGTTACTGGATGAACCGAGTGCCTGGGCCCAGCTCCTGGAAGGATCCACATAGTACAGATGTGCATTTTTCCCCCATGGGTCTTCATCTTGATCAGCTGAGTGTTTCCCACTGTGTCAAACTGTGTGCCTGGCCATACATACACATTTGTATACATATACGTGTGTGTGTGTGTGTGTGTGTGTGTGTGTGTGTGTGTGTGTGTGTGTACACACACCTACTTGGTGCTCTCAGCCTCGCTACTGGTTGGACCTGGGGTACAGAGCCGCATTGGGCTCACCGCTATCAGATTCAACAACCCTTAACGCCTTCCTCGTGTCAATACACACTTATGTGATTTCCTTCTACCAAATATCATCAAATAAGCAAAATCAGAAGAGGATAAGTTTTTACTAGGGCACCCAAAAAAGGATATAGATATGGATACACATCTCAGCCAAGCATGAGGCTCTGGAATTCAATTTTAAGGCTTTTATCCAAACTAAACATCTCATTTTTCCACTCTTTGAAAAAACAAGCGCAGAAAGGGCAGTGATGATACAGACCACAGCTAGCCTGCAGGGCATATCATGAACTAGTAGGTGCATCAAAAAATGAATAATTTCTGTCCTGCACATACGTAACACCTCAACCTGCTACAGATAGGCAAAAGGAAAATTCTATATAGCCAAAAATATCTACTACTTAATGCATATCTAAAAACTGACACAGAGAACAAACCACTAAGTTTGCCCACAAAGATATTTGCTCTGTATTTTAGTTAGTGGGCTCTGGGGATTACTGCTTTCTATGCAAGTCTTACTCATTTAAAGTACATATTAACAAAGCTTATATAGGTAATAAAACACACCTATAGCAAGATCACTCTCCTTTTTTCCTCTTCCCTCCCACATTCTCCTGACAGGCAATCATGTACAAGCTAAAGAAAAAAGCATAGTAGATTTTTTTCACTGGAAAATTAGATAATTTACTGTTGCCTGATATGTCCTACAACACATATAAATTTTAGGCACATATAAGTTGTGTCCTCACAGTATTAAAATCCTCAAACCTCTTGTCACAAATAACAAAAATTGGGTCACAAGAGGTAACCAGATGGTTGCTGGAGGCATAATATATAAAATATGTATAATGGCAAAACACAGTGGTAGTCCATGGGTACTCCTTCAGCACACAGTCGAGCCATTTAAAGAGGCATAGCATAACGCTCTTTAGTTCAATGCTAAATTTGTGCCCAATAAGACTTCAAAATGTTTCTGCCAATAGGGTTTAATGAAATCCATGCCATTGGATTTAATTATCTCTCTGCAGTGTCAGCAATCCCCTAATATTATAAAAACTGTGCTGGTATGGAACTAAAAAAGCTTGGACTACCATATAAAGAATGTTTTCAACACACATTAGAATTCACTGATTTTTTGATCTTCATGATATTTTTTAATCATGAAGTCATTTGGATAAGCCAGATAATTTTAAAACAATAAATGTAAATGACTGCATGCCCTCAGAAATTGCAAGAGTTTCCGGAATATAATTGCAGTGACGGAGATGTACAGAAAGATAAAAAGCTTGTTTATTTTTCCGGTTCTGTTAAGATATATAGTAAAGATTTCCCTCTCCTCCTTAAGATTTAATAATATCTGTCTCAGGGAAGTATGTTCACCAACCACCGATAGCTTTTGATACGCAATAGCTCTATTACATAGAAGGCTGCAAGTAAAAATGCTGTTAAGCATCAATGCAGCTGCCCGAGACCTAGTAGCTAAGAAAGGAGTTTATGGGCAGGAGGTTCTAGGCAGTATAAATAAGATGGTAAGCTGAAATATGATCACGAAAGTATAAAAAGGTTTGGAGACTTTAAGGTCAAATTGAATCCACCAGACCACAGAATCGTTAAGGTTGGAAGGGACCTCTAGAGATCATCTAGTCCAACCCCCCTGCACACGCAGGGTCACCTACAGCAGGTGGCTCAGGACTGCGTCCGAGCGGGTTGGGAAGATCTCCAGACAAGGAGACTCCACAGCCTCTCTGGGCAGCCTGTGCCAGGGCTCTGTCACCCTCACTGGCAAGAAATGTCACCTTAAGCTCCTGTGGAACTTTTGGTGCTTCAGTTTGTAGCCGTTTCCGCTTGTCCTAAAGATATCCACTGGTAGAGGTTAAGAAACATGGAGGAGCAGAAGATTGCAACAAACATTTCAATTCCTTCAGACCTGAGAAGGATCCTAACATGTGACCTCAGGGTTCAACAGTTAGTACCTTACTAGTCTCTTTGAACCAAGTGGGCACTTCCAGATATTTCACAGGCATCATCACACAAAAGACCGTTTAAAGGAACACTAAGGAACACTATCAGTTACGAAGTCAAAAACATCAGAGCTCAGATATCGTCTGCTCTTAAAACGTTAACATATGCTACTTACAACCTTTCTCCTTCCTATCTTCCAAAAACGTTGACACCTAACCCAACCTAACCCAAAAACTGCAGTGGGGAGAAAATGCAGTAAAGCTGCGTAGCTTCTCAGTCCCGGAAACACCACGTGGTCCTCAAATACTTCAGTGCTCTTAAGACACAGGACAGAAGCTTTGTATTGGCATTCCTGAGTTTTAGCCTCAATTACAAGTGCACAGTCCCATAACCAAAGCAGTAGTTACAGTTCTGTTGATTGTGCATTTTTGACAGTTATATTTCATCTAAAAAAACTAAGGCAAGTGATACACAATTTAGTCTGTCTGGGCATAATCAGTTTCAGCATGATGAGACCTGATGCACCTGTATCCTATTCGTATCTGATAAATCATCTTCTATCCAAGAGAACTCACAGAAGTAGAAAAAAAGTCTAATTTTCTGGTTTAACACTCATTTCTTTACACTTCAGTTCAAGTTCTTCTCTATTTCCCTCGAAAATAATTTAAGGAGATCATGGAGGATCACTTCTAAGACTTCACTGGTTACAACAGCGGGTAAGACAAACAGTTGTGCAAAATGATTATCAAGTCTCAACATCTACAGCAAAACAGGACTGCCCATTTAAGAACACAGTGCAAAGGTCACTTTTGTTTAAATGTCAAGAAGAAATTATGCAGATGGTAACTTAACATTTTGTGTTAACTTTATATGGAAAGAAAACCCATTTTTGAACAATTCTGTCAATTGCTATTCCCAAGCTTTTCTGAAATGTTCAGCTTTCAGCCAATTATTTGGATGTTAGATATAAATTCAGAAAAAAAAAAAACAACCATATGAACGGCTCGAAAGATATCTGTACAATTTTGATGAACATTTGGCCTAACAGTTTGTCTGAAAAACTACACGCTGCACCAATATACTTAGCTGAGAGTTTCTGGCAGGTTAAAGCTAAGTCACAGGAAGTACAAATTCACAGATTTCAGCTCAAAAGATGCTTAGACTGCCATCAACAATACCGATGAACTTTAAGGTAGGCCACATACAAACGAGAGTCATTTTATAAAAACACATTACTGAAGACATCACTGCAATACTGCTTCACCACCATTTTTTTGGGACAGTAAAACAACTAACAGTTAACAAGCACTCAAAAGAAGTCTTCTCTAGAATAAAAACTTTTTTTTTTTTTTTTGCTATCTGACCTAACCTCACTCTTTAAAAATACACGGAGTTTAGCAAGAACCTCCTAAGAAAAGTCCTGCGGGCTCAGAGCAGCACTTCGTAAGGCTCAGGTGCCCAGTCCCAACAGAACAGCTCAACAGGGAGGGCCCAGGGCCTTGAGCCTCCCCTGTTCCCCCCTCTTGCCCTGAACCGGGTGCCTGGTCGCGTCTGCCTGGGACAGCTGCCAAGGCCACCCCAGCACCGCAAAGATTTTACAGGTGACTGCTACTGTGGGGATGCCTGAGAAAAGCTGTGCAAATAACTGCGAGGAGAAAACAAAAAAATACTAACTTAAAACAAAGATCTAATAATCCACAACTCATAATCAAAGAATAAGTAATACAGTGAAAGGTTCAATAGGAACTATAGGCATTTGCTGAAAAATTCGTTTTAAAATGCTCCCACTGGGCAACTGCTGACAGTACATCGAGGCAAATGAAAGTGACCAAAAGGCATTTAGCAACAGTCTGCCTGCAAATCATGGGATAGAGGCTTTCACAGCACTTACCTGGTTTCTTTAAGTTATTTGCATCCACTAGAAAGTTTTGACTTTTTCTAGCAACAAACACTGCAAGCGCTACCATGTTTTCATCCTCCAACTGTGCTGCTTATTGGATACTACCGTACTTGGAAACTGGAGATGACAATTCAGGATACATTCTGCTTAGGGAGCATTGCATTTCAGTGGAGAACACGGCTGGGGAGGTATTGGACCCACATTAACCCTCTGTCGCTCTCTCGGTGCAAGTTGTTCGTTATAATCGATACACCCATAACTGCTGAAATGCAGCCTACCTCCTCCTCCTCCTCCTGCTGCTGCTCTCCAGGAGGCACTTTCCTTTCAAGCTGTTTTTTTCCCTGATCACCACAAACTCCTTAAAAGGCACACAGAAGAGCACATCTGTAAATATATCCAGATAAAACTCTTTCTGCCTTTTTTAGGTTCCTGAACCAAGTGTAGCAATTCTCTCCAGTTATTTCTTTCATGGGCTCTCTGAATAGCCATGTTCCTATGGAACCAATTTCATTGTTACTTTTGACTCAAAGCCTTTATATATGTACATGGTATTATCATGAAGTAGGTTCTATTTTAAATAAAAGATTCAGCTAAAGCTCCACAACAGTCAGTTCAGTTGAATAAATATTTCTTTTCTTGCTTCTACCCACTTACACAGCAGCATACTTACTTTCAGGACACAGAGTGCACTTTGCTGTTCAAATACTTAAATTAACTCCCTCTCTCCTTATGATTCCCAATCATCTGCTTGAATAGGACAGTCTTTGGTTTTTAAAGGGAAAAACAGAGCCTGATTAAAATGAAAAAAAAAAAATCCAGTGTTCACAAGGGAACTCAAAAAAAATCCCTTCAGTGTTCAAAGGTTGTAACTTATTGGAAACTCTTAAAAATAAATCACAAGCTGGGTATCTAAACTGAATGTAGTCAAAAATGCAACATGCATTTTATGGTCTTTACACACCATTATGCTACTGACTCATAAAACTTCTAGTTTAATCATCAGCTTATAAAGTATTTCTTCTGAGGATAAAGCTCAGTAAACATGAAAAATAGTCCTAGGAAAAATAGTCCTTTGACTCTGAGCTCAGATATAAAGACATTACTGCTCTGAAGCTTACAGGAATTTAAGCTACAGTAATTTGATCGCTGGCAAATACCAAGTAAACTGATGTGTGTCTAAAATTGGCTTACGCTAAGGCAGTTTATACTTTCCGCAAGCTAAAAACACTCAAACTGCTACTATTGTTCTCCTGATATACATTAATTTCTAAAATAGGTAATTCCATCACGATCCTGGACCCCTTTGGGATTAAACTTCAATAAATAAGCAAGTCCAACCGCTAGCGAAAAGGGCAGTGAAGGAGGGAATTGGAAACAATCATGTTGGAAACAATCAAGGGTGGAGGGGAACCAGGAAATAAAAACAACAACAACCTGCTACCAGCAGCCAGATAAGGTTATCCGATTCTCTGGAAATACAACACTTTCAGAAGAAACTGACAGCCCCTAAAAGAGAACATTTTACATGTCCCACCCACATAAAAGTGTAGGGGGTGCATTACAAGGGGACCACTTCTAAATGTGGTATTTATTCTGAACTTATTCTGAATTTATTCTGAGTATTTTGACCCTAAATTTACCCTAGTGCTAAGAAGAGCAAACTAGAATTTGCTACATACTGCAAAGAATTTATTTTTTTCTTTTAATTCAGACTACTTTTCACATGGCTGTTCTTTGCAGGATATTATATTTACATGAACTTCACACGGATAGCACCAACTTCTATTACAGTTTATTGCAACTAATACCACAGAATAACAGAATGGTCGAGGTTGGAAAGGACCTCTAGGGATCATCTAGTCCAACCTCCCCCACTCTGTATTTTTTTTGTCTTCCTCAACAGAAACAAACAAGAATTCTTTCATATCTGCATTCTATTCTATGTCATATTATACTTGAAAGATATTCTACATATTTCTCAAATGTTTTAAATGGCCTTGCACACAATTTCTTCTCACGGACCCTCGCAGAGGCTCAGAGATAAGCTTCGACAATATTCAATGGGTTGTCCTTTTCTGTTCTTGCTAAAAGATAACTGAGCATTTCTTGAGTTCAAGGTTATGAGTTGACCAAAACAAAAATAATTATTTTTGCTAGATTTTTTATTTAAATCTATTTTAAAACACAGCTGGACCCTGAAAACTGACTTGCAAAATGGCACCTTTTTGTAATAGATCAGTTCCCGGTGTGAAACTGAACCCTTGCCTATTAAATCTATGGAAAAATACTATGATTCAGACTATGACTTCTTGTGGTTCCATTTCCAATAGAAGTATTGCATTAACAAGCATGAATACTTCAACAGACCGCTGAAATTAGCACATATCAAAATCGAGCGGAAGCCACGAGCCGTTTTCCCACCGAGCTGCCCTGCAGGATGACTCCATGGTCTCATTCTCCCCTGCCACTGCCTACGTCAGTGCAATGGTATCAGAAAAAGAGATCTCAGTCGGTAACACATTGGAGAACCCTGCCTTTGACTTTGCTCAGGAGCCAGTGATTTCACTGCAGTCTGCCTTGGTCTGGCCTCAGATGGACCACGCGCTCACGTTCTTGTACCTTAGAAATGTAAATATGGATTAAACATCAAGAGTCCCAAAGGGCAACAAGAACAGTAAGAGATTTAAGAAAATATTTTGTCCAAAGGAGAATGTTTACATTAAAGAAAAAAAAGTGAAAGTGCTAACAGTCTTTCAATACCTAAGACTTATAACCAGGACGGCTTACCAATAACAACACAGAAAGACACACAGTACGATTCAGGACGTGGATCCAAAGCCCTTTCAGGCTTCTCCCTGATGTAGGAGCTGCAATATAATACAGCCCTCTGTATAAAGGAAAACACACCAACGCATTTGTCCTGTTTGTAGAAATGGATCATTTGCTGGCTAAGAACAAACATCTGAATGCAAGTTTTCATCTGCAGCTGGGTCACTGCTCTTTTCCTAATGGACCACAGACACAAATACAGAAATCCCTCTTACCTCATATCTTGTAAGTCAATGCATGCCCCAAAGAAACATTTAATCAGGATCAACTCAGGAGACACCTCACTGCTTTCCTGAAAATTCCATTCTTAAAATTTCATGAGAAAATAAGCAGCTTCTTTGGACTCCTTGTTTTGAGAGCAGCCCGGGGTCACTGTGCGGTCAATCCCTGTGACCACGTCCTGTGATGAAACGCTCCTGCTCACACTGAAGCACAGCTGCTGTACTTTCAGTGGCAATAGGTACATAAGCCATAAGAGTTACAAAGGAAGTATATACACATGTAATACACGTCCCTATGTTCATAATGTGTTCATTGCTGTGCAAGCATTTTCAATGAATGATTTCCAAAACAATGAACACCAAAAACACACACTCTAAAAGAGATCCTATTCAGGATTTTGCACTGGCTACAACTAACAAATTCTTTAAAGGACAGGACACGTCAGCACAGAACACGTCAGCACAGAGCTCTGAAATAGTATTATTTGTGATCCTCTTTTCTGCTCTCCCTTGTGCACACTTCCTGTTCAAAAGCAAGACAGCACGTTTGTCAATAGGTCCAAACGGAAGCTACGTGTAACGCTTTCCTTAGGCAGCGGGCAAATGCCCACTTCCACCAGAGCTACACATTGCCACACCTCAATACGCTCACTCACAGTACTGCGGGGCAACAGGTGGGGCCGTGCAATAAATCAGAACACATCAAAAAAATCTGTTTGGGGAAAGGCCTTTTCTTAAATAATAAATTCATTGATCAGATTTATAATGCAGCCTGGCAAACACTTGTATTAGCACAACCGAGGGAAGAGAAAACTGCAGCGCTGAATCCTTCAGCAGCGACTAACGCTGAGACCTCGGCACCATCTTTGCACAGTTCCCTTCGGCTCGATCCCAACCGGAGCAACCTCTAAGGCCCTTGGGGTCACAGCTCAAGCGAATCCAGAGGTTTCTCCTCAAGCCCCTGCTCTCGTGCTCATGCTCAGCAGAGGCCCAAGGTATGAAGCTGACTAAGAGCGTGCTGAAACCCACACGCACGGGACGGGATATTTGCGCAGAGTTTCCCACAGCAACTACCGCTCCCGCCCTGTGCATTCAGTGCACCTCATACCTACATGGAAATCAAGGCAAATTTGATGTGCAAGAAAGTTGATCTTCCCTTTGAAGACATTAACTTTGACATTCCCTTCTTAAAACGTGAAAATGTGAATTGCGTTAAGTCTGACATTTTTCTGAAGAAAAGGCACACGGTGAGTTGAGTGCATGGAAAAACGTGACATAATATGCAAATGTGATAGAAACACCAATATAACATTATGAAAAGTGAGTGCCATTAGAGATGAATGATAAAATAACTTATTCGAAATAAAGAAAAAATACTAGAAGGAAACCAAGAACCTAAATACATCATTTTCAAAAACCAGATATCCTATGTTGTGAAGAAAAAATAAAAAAGCTACTGACATTGAACTAAAATGAAAGAAAAGCACAAACATTTTAATTTATGTTTAATTAATGTAGTGACAACAGCCAGCTTCACAGGCCACCAGTGTTGATAGTTCATGCACCAGATTAACATGTTCCTTTACTTTTTTCACTCTCACTAGCTAGCTATACCAGACTATTTTCCCCTCCTTCTTGCCCCAACAGACATGAGAACTCAAAAATGGGAAACAAAAAGAATGGTCCTTGCTTAGAGCTTCACAAGGCGCTTGAAGGAAACAGTCGCTGTCTCATGTCTAAATCAAGCAAGACGCTAATGTCTTAATCAAGGAAGGTGATAGTTATTTGCTTGTTGGGCAACAACTTGTGAGCTTGGCTATACTGTGGCTATCATTTTTATAAATATACATTTATATTTATTTATACATACAAAATTACGTTAGTGCCAAAGTATGTTAGGAGTTTTGCATTACTTAAATGTAAAAGGCTCAAAAGGGCTCATGCCCTCTTTAAACATTAAAAGTGTTAAATGTGTTAAAATGTGTTAAAAACATTAAAAATTAAAAATGTGTAAAAAATTAATTCAACTGCTTACTATGGATAATCTGAAGAGATGAAATAATGGTGCTTGAAATACCACAAAGAATATCAAGTATAAAACACCTACAAGCTGAAGCTCCTGTTAATCACTGCAGCCCAAATATTTACAAGTTATAGAGACTATATTACTGCATCTTTGGTATTCATGGTTTTATACTCCTACAAGGGTTCCTATTCATCAGAATATTTCATGATACCTTCCAGACATACTTAGTCCTGTTATATAGATTGGAAATTGAAAGTTTGAGCAAGTCGTAAGACTTTACAATATGTTTATGGAGGGAACACAGTTTTAACTGAGGTCTGATAGTCTATGCCGACCCTCACTTTTAAACCTACAGAACAGGACTTGCATCAGTTTACTTGGTCCTACTCAGTGTTCAGCTTCATTTTAATATAAATAAATAGTACATATATTTAATATTGACAGTACAAAGAGGATGAAGGCGACAAAGGAGGATTAGCTTTCCATTTATTAGAAGTATATTCAATATCAACATTAAACCACAATTATTACTGAAAGAAATGAAAACGCACTTAAAAGCTCAACTGTCTTTCTAGTACCCAAGATACAAACCTGTAATATCACTCATGAGGTCACATTATTTATATTACTAACCCTAATATCACTAGATATATCTTTGAACAGACAGGTAATCTGGAGCTGTGAAAATGAAAACCTGCATCAGACTTAGCAGTTTAAAAATTGGAGCTTTCTAGCCTTTAGTGAGTCTCCTATGAGGAAGAAATAGAAGACTGATGTTTCTTCCCCGTAAGCATAGAAGAGAGTCAACACGGTCAAAATGCAACCTCCTAGACAGAAGCTGCACCCAAAACATACTAGATTGCTCCCTACCCAGACAGAATCTCTGACACCTTCGGATTTTGCAAGAGGCCTTCTTCAGTGAAGCTGAGATTTGGCAACAGCTAGATTGGCAAAAATACAACACAATTTCATACAGGTTCTTCACTATTCACACCTGTCATCTGCCCAGTGGTAAAAAGTACCTTAAGGAAGTAGGTAACACAGGAAATAACCCTGCAGAATCAGAAGACATGTGGTATGACCTAAAACACTGCAGTTCAGCAGAAGGGTGTTTTTTTTTTTTCGTTTGTTTTTTGAAGTGGTACCATGAAATCTAATTCCAAAGTCTTCAATCAAACACTGCTAAGACAACAACTCCTGATTCAGCAGCCAATAAAAAGTGATTAACTTCAGCCTAGAGCTTAATAAAAGTGATTAACTTCAGGATGCAATAGAAGTTATCAATGCCATACACAGTAGCAAGTTGTCCCCAGCAAGCGCAGCAAAATGACTGCTAGTAATTTAGTGTTCAGCAATAGGAGAAACAAGAGCACAGGATCAAGGAATTAAATTTAATTATAAAAAAACAGAACCATCTAAAAATTCCTGAACAGTTGGTTACTAATAAAATGATTATTTTTAAAATTAGCAGGAAAAAATATCAAATAAAACACTTACAATGGAGGACATGATTCATATTTGAAGATAAATCTGCTTAGTAAGCAACGAGTGAGTTGCACTGAAGTTTCAGGGAAGGAGCGGTGTAGAGGTCTCTAACAAGCAATTTTTGGCAGAGTAGACCATCTACTCTATCACATTAAATGGTGATTGTTTGTAAGGGCCACTGAGGTCAATTGACCCTTTTTATTTACTTCAATAGCCTATGCATGTGGCCCAGAATTTAAGCAGTATGACTACTTGCTTTGTAGGCATGGGGTCTGAAAGAAGTTGTAGTTTGCAGATGAGATTTCCCATGTCCCAGTCAAAACACACCAGCGAACTGAAAGTTTCTCTGCATTACATCTCTCCTGCTGTAGAAAGTATCCTCAGTCTTACCTGTACGTTTTCTTCTGTAACTTGAATTTCAGCAGTGTAAATATAATCAATAAGCATCCTTAGCGTCCAGCCATCAACTTCCTTTATTCGAACTCTCTTCGCTCGGCTTTCACTCATCTCACCTGAAAATACAGTTTGGTAGTCAAGTGAGGCAAAAATAGAGCACAACTTAGAAAGAATTTAATAGTAACTGCTCTTGCCTGCAGCAGCTTTTTTTTTTTTTGTGCATAATCACTTGTAATAATAAAACCATTGTACGAAGAACTCAATTTCCTTCTGTCTTCCTTCCCTGTAGGAGTTAGTGTCACCTGAATGTTATATGGCTTAATGCTATTATTGCAGGTGACCTATTTTCTACGGGGTATATATATCAGTAAATATGGTTATCAGACCTAAATAACACTCTTCAAATCCAAACAAAAATATTTTACTAGCATTGCAAACCACTGTTGTACTTCTTGCATTAACTCCTTAATGGAAGGAACATATCAAATGGAGGCTGTAGAGATTTTACAAAGCAGAGAAATAAAAAAAAATCTACCTCAATCAAAAATCTACCCTCCTGCTGACTTATTAGTCCCTTAGCATGTGCATCTCTGTTACAGTTGTGTTTAAAAACTCAAACTAAGATCAAACGGTAAGCAAGGCTTAACTTGTGGAGGCTGAAATACTGGCCATATTCCAGAACTAATCTTCACAGAAAGGCCTACAAAATAACTTCTGTCTTCTAAAATATGATGTTTCTCAAACTGCAACACTTTGTTTATATCTGAAATAATTGTCTAAAAATAGACTAAGTAATGGCCACAACGTTCTACATGACTACTAAGCAAATATCTGGCCATCTCAGATTTAATGCTTTTTTCACTGATTATACATTGAGAAGTGAAACACAAACTACCCTGGTCACATTGGTAGATATATAACCTTTGGCTTAGGAATAGCTCAATATTGATGCATCAATTTCTTATTTTTATGTATTGGATATATGCCTATCTCTTTCCCTAAGCACCTAGAGTAAATGGTATTGACGAGGTAGCAAATTCAGTCCATATGAGACTAAAAGCAGCCAGGATGGGGAGTGATCAAAAAGATGGCTATGACTGCTGATATTTCTGAGAATTACATACACAGTTTCATGGTTCATGATTGTAACTGTGAGCTCCAGGATTGACGACAAAACCCATTTTACTTAGTACAGTTGACTAATGAGAAATTCATTATTGTTATTCATACCCTTCTCAAGCTGAATGCTCAATGGCATTTTAAAATCAACCTTTTAAGTGGCAAGGAATGCAGGAGACCATCTATGGCAACACACAACTACTTACTGCTTGCTGGCACTCTGGAAAGCACTGAGGAGCCGCATGAAAAAAGTAAAGCCCAGCCCCTGCGGAACTTTCTCTGCACCTGCTCCAGGGAAACATCTCCCCATCCCTCTGAAAGATGACTGCAGCATGTTCTTTGAAGGGCCATCTATTTCAAGTCTCTCCTTCCAGCTTGACAGATTAAACCTATTGATCTTCAGTGCCTGCAAGCTGCAAGTTATTTATTATGCAAGCTTCTGTGGAGGTGGTCCTTGGGGAAAATGTGTGTGTGGGAGAGCACAGAGTTTGATATTCTGCAGGCACATTCATTTTGTTTTCAGATTTTGTGTCAAGGCTCCTGGAGCCATGGATAGGCACCTTCTCCGTTTAACAACAAAGCCCAGGATTTACAGAAGAGCAGATCTGCTTCTCCTTTTAATGCTAAAAGGGCACACAGTCTTATTACAATTCTAGACCACTCCACTTGTGATCCAAAGCTGGTTTGAAAGATCGTATGCTGCAAGCCAGAGGTTCATTTTCTAGCCATCCTCCTTCGAGAGCACAAAGAACTTGTTTCGCAACTGGAACGTGGCAACAAAATGTTTCCACAGAGTTTGTGGTGGCAAAGAAAGGAAAGCACTGAGGTGGTCCAACATCTCAAGCAGAAACAGCAGAGCGCTCAGTCGATCTGAAGTTACTAAAACGTTATCTCACCTACTAATGCGGTTCCTCACACCAGGGACGTAGCAAAGTATATCACTCAGCTTTTTTGTTTCATTTTATACAATTTTACAGAACAAAGAATTTTATGGAAGTGAAGAAATCAGGTAATTGCCTAAAGAGAACTGCTGTGACACACAAAACTAAACTCAGGTCACCCATGTCCCAAGTCAGGTCCTGTGGTCACTGAAGTTCCCCTTCACTGAAGTTTTGTCTTCCTTTCTCTGGTCTTTTAAGTGCATTCATGACATTTCTGAAGAACCACACTGTATATAAAAGGAAGAGTTATTCCTTCTGATATATGCAGCCCTACATTCTTATCCTTTTTCTTTTTCCCCTCTTATTTCTTAAAACATAATCATTATTAACTTACTAAACTTTAAGTACCTATAAAGAAAAATATACAATATGTCTACTTCTACCATTATAACGAGTGGAAAAAGACAAACCCTTAAGCGAAGGGTTTGACCACAACCAATACCATTCCCTGTCCTGCACAGGAGCACCTAATGACTCAGAGAAAGATGGAAGGAACACGCAAAAGTGTCTAAAAATAAGCTTCTAATTTCAAGTCAAGAACAAGTACTCCTGTAGCATAAAAGGGCAAGTTTTTTCAAATGTGTTTTCAGTCATCGTTTAATTTTAGATGGAAGACGACACTTTCCTTTTGGCTATAGCTGGTTAATGGAACAAATTTGCTGATCTGAACTTTGGAATTAGCTCTGCGGAGAACTGCTGAAATACACCAAAAACAGAGGTGGTCCTTGCTCCAGTGGTAGTCTAAAACCTGTTGATAAGTCTCCAAGCCAGCCTGGCATTCTACTGAAACCTCCAGTGACTTGGTTCACTCCAACTACACAAACATTTCCATAAATGGGTTAAAAGGTTCCCAGCCTTTCATCAGGCTAGCCTTCCCACTCCTGCACCACAAGGCATCCCTGAAAACTTGTGTTTTAAAGCATAAGGTGAGCAAACTTTTCTAAGACGTAGTGAAGTGAGAAAACAAGGGGTTCAGCAATGCCATTTGGAGAGTGACCACACGCAGCTGCACTGGCACACCCAGGGGGCCACAAACTTTTGTGGGAAAGCCAGGAAGCAGGAATGCTGCAACCAGAATTCCCTGCCACAGGGCGGGTAACAGAATTAAACTCTGAGAAAGACCATCTCCAACGTGAACATCAACAACAGTGCTTAAAAGGCTTGTGTTTCTCTGTTATTAAGGTGAAGGAAAGCAACTGGGGACAGGTGTTTTTGTTTTAACTCAACACAAAGCAGTAAAAACGAAGAACTTCACTTTCTCAGAACGTTTGTCTCCAGCACAGATGTAAACGCAACGTCCTGCGAGAGAAATGGCTACTCAAAGGAGCTCGTACTGCTCTACACATATGACAAAGTATTTGTTTCTGCTAGCATTGACTTGTTGTTTAGATCTGGCTCTGTCAAAATATCCATATTATATATGCTATGCATTAAACAAACTAAGAACATGTTGGATTATATACCTACTCAGTTTCAATGAAGAGATTGCTAACGATTAGCTTCTTCTCCAGGATACTAAAGTATTTCAAACTGTATCAACCTCCCAGTTGCAAACAAGTATTATTATTATTAAAATTCCATTTTGCTTGCATACTGGCAGAGTCACACTTCCTATTGAACCTGAGCTAGCGGCCACAAGCAACATGCTGCAGAGAATTCTTTCTATTTTAGACTGTTACCATTAAGGACCAAACTGGCACAAGATTGGAGAAGGAATAAGTAACACCTCCCAAATTAATTATAACAGGCATTGAGTAGTGCAAGAAGATTTCAACATGATTTATAACCATTGTGGAATGAAATCCATAGCACAGGAATCCAACTGGGAAGCTCTTATGAATCCGGGCCTACTTTAGCCTTGCAAGCCCTGGGGTTTTCCTGCAGCAGCAGAGCAGTAACTCGGCCAGTGCGGAGCGAGCACGGGCAGCCCCAAGCCTGCACAGGGAGGCTGTGGCAACACTGCCTCGTCCATCTGTGAGGGAGAATTATTCAAGGAAGACTGAGACGGGCACTCCAGCTACAGCTACTCCTGCCAAAGCCCCACAGAGCTTCCCCATCTACTAGCAGCCCACAATACTTGGGACCTGAAGAGTGTAGCAGCAGGAAGAACATTTGTTACAGGACACGATTTACTTCAAAACTCGAATGAAAGCTATTTTAACCTTGCTTTGTAAAAGTGAGATAACAGTAGCCATAAAGGGGTATAACAACTCTACTATTCCTGGCTTATTTAACATGTAAATTCGTCTATATAAGGGAGACTTTTTAAAAGCATGCAGCATATTGACTAAGATGTCAGTATATCCTTGAACTGAGAACAAATTCATACCCCACCACACACACCAGCCTCCTATTACCTTATTTACAGATTAAATAAGTTCCTAAAAAGCATAATTAAATTAATTTTGAGCTTTACACAGTTGGACTGAATTAGAAGAAAGTATTGAAACATTTGGTACCTGTAAACATGGCATGGAAGTAGGGGCTGCAGGCGGCTAGCACAACTCTATGCGCTGCAATTTCCATGTCTTCAGCTACTATCGTCACATCACACAGCAAGTTCTGACTATTCAGAAATACCAGAGAAAGTGGTTTTACATAGGCAAACTACAGTAGAAAAACATACAACATCACAGGATTTCTCTTCTCGTACCCTCAAAAAGAGGTGGGAGACAACGTTGATGAAGCAATGTTTTAAATGTGTTACAAAACCACATGACTCTTACTCAGGAGGATTACAGATGGTGCTTGGGTACACAGGACTTCCTCAAAGCAAATGACTAAGTTGTGCTTTGAATTGTGGTTTCTTACATAGAGAAAAAGCTTTCTGCACTCAGTAACTCAAATTTGCATCAGTCTAATTTATAAACCTTTTCATTGGAAGTCTGAGCCTTTTTTAACATCTATGATGGAAGAAAAAAGAATTTGATATACACAAACACTAGCAAGTTAAGGTAAGAAACAAGACCCTCCAGATTATGAAAAATATAGACTTCAGTTGTGATCTCTGGGTACAACATTGGAATCTCACGCCTACTTAAGCGTTTAAAACCATTATTAGATTATGTTTAAGGTATATTTTTTCAAGTATGTTTCACACACAGTTCATGCACACAATAGCTTTTTTTTTTTTTTTACTCAAATTACTTTAGAATTTTTTAGTTAACTCCATATTCTGTGTAAATTTTTATCTGCTGCACTTGCATGCCTGTCTTTTGTAACTGTAATTCATGATAGTTTCTCCCTCTTGTGTTACAGTAAAGAAATCGCTATTGGATATACATCTTCCAATTAAATCCATCACAACCGTTAATCTTTATAACCAGACTTTTTCTTTTTTTTTTTTTTTTTTTTTTTTTTTTTCCTCCCCTAAAAATAGAAGTAAAAAAGGCTGCAGTTTGCCAGCCTAAACAGCCATCTTTTATTTCCTGCCTATTCCGGACGTGTCTTTTCAACGTAACACACAACTGACAAAACTCAGAGCAAGAGCAACGAAGAGGAGGAGAAGGAAGAGAGAAAGAGGGTTCTTTGGCAGAAGGGCCAGAGCCCTGTGTCGCACAAACAACCCCTCTTCTCGCTGAGGGCCATGCTGCAGGCCTTGCCTTAGTGTTTGCTTGGTTGTTTCCTCCACTTTCAGTTACTTGCACTTACTGTAAATAGCTGAGGCTGCAATATGGTTATTCATAGAATCACAGAATGCTTAAGGTTGGAAGGGACCTCTAGAGATCATCTAGTCCAACCCCCCTGCACACGCAGGGTCACCTACAGCAGGTGGCTCAGGGCTGCGTCCAAGCAGGTTCTCCAGAACAGGAGACTCCACAGCCTCTCTGGGCAGCCTGTGCCAGGGCTCTGGCACCCTCACTGGCAAGAAATTTTTCCTAAAGTTCCTGTAGAACTTTTGGTGCTTCAGTTTGTGGCTGTTTCCTCTAGTCCTGTCAGCGGCCACCCCTGAGAAGAGGCCGCCCCATCCTCCTCACTGCCTCCCTTGAGGTCCTTATAGACACTGCTCAGGTCTCCTCTCAGCCTTCTCTTCTCCAGTCAAAAAAAAACATAATTTGTGCAATGACCAGGCCCATACAAAACATGGAATTCAGAGGAGCTTGAGAATATCAGCCATTAAATTTAAAGTTGACACAGAAAGCCACAAACAAGGTGGTTATCAGTCACGTATCCAGTTTTCCAGAGACACAGACACTGATCCTGACAACAGTAACATAAAATGTTTTAAACATGGTTGCACAGAGATAGCAAAGCTTAGAGTGAAGCCTGAAGCACTAAGTTTACATCAGTGCAAAACTCAAGCTCGTTAACTACATTGCACAATATAGACACAGTTGCTTATTTTGGCAAGAGCCCAGATGCATCTAACCGCACTAGGTGAATAAGCCCTACAGGGCTGATAAGCTCAAGCTGAATTATATAGTCTGGTGGAAGCATCTTGTGGCTTCTACAGCAATTTGGCACATTTATTTCATGTTGGCAACCTAATTTGTTTT
Organism: Nothocercus julius; assembly: GCA_013398735.1. Taxonomy (NCBI): domain Eukaryota; kingdom Metazoa; phylum Chordata; class Aves; order Tinamiformes; family Tinamidae; genus Nothocercus; species Nothocercus julius. The sequence goes on along the minus strand of VZSV01000028.1, from coordinate 3,471,327 downwards.
GCAAAAGCTTACATTCTGCTGCAATTTTTAATAATACACTTGTATAGACTGCCTGAATGCGAAGAGCCATAGCAGAACACCCTCTTGAGAGATGGAAGGAGAGCAAAAATAGTCTTTATCTACCTGCAAATTTTTATCCATTGCGGTATAGGGAAAAAGGTCATTATTCACATTAAAAGAAAAAAAAAATCAGTAAAGTGTTATTTAAAAGAATACGAATTTTAGCAAATAGTGGCAAGGTTAAATCCCATAATGAAGAGAAGGCATTCACAGGCTATTTCTTCATATGTCATAAACTAATTGGATATCCTAATGGTTCTGTGACTCAGTGTTAAGGTGATGGTGAGTAAGGAAATGATATAAATTACCAAGGACAAAATTACTCAAAGCAAAATTCAGAAAACTGTCAAAACTGAAAGCAAAGAAAAATTCTTATTAGTTAATAAAACCAGGTAACTTGACAGCAGCCAAAAATTTAACATAGACCCTTGGACTTAAGTATTCTGGAAAAATAATAGATTTTAGAGTGTTTCAGGAGAAGATTTCTTCATTACTTGTACACTTTCAAGAGAGTATGGCTGTGGTAAATACCTACTTGCATTGTGTTAAGAGAAGGAACTGAATGGAAATCACTTTAACAATATAGTCAATAAAACCTGAAATATCATTAATTTCATAAAAGTTAGGTCTTCATTTTGAGTAATGAAGACTGAAACTGATTTAAAATATTTAACTTGATTATTCAAATTTAAATAAATGCAAATATTAATATTTTAATCTTACTTAATTAACATTTCACATTTTAAGAGAAGCTGTTCTCAAATGAGATCAATGGTCAGCACTAAATACTGATGTGTCAGCTACCCTAAGCAGAACCTCACTTAAGGTTTACCTGGCATTGCTCGTGCTCAAACTTTGACTATTTATAAGTGTAAGAAAATTCCTCAAATCGCTTCTGCAGCGATCTGAATTTAAGTAACCATGGAAACTGGAGTATATTCTTAAAATAATCCACAGCCTTCAATAACACACTCTGCTGGAAGATCATGTCTGTTTTACTTGCAGTACAAAAGAATCTAAGTAAGGTTTAGTACTTCTGAAACTGCCATAATCTAAGAATCCATGAGTTTAGATAAAGAAAACAATCTTTCCTTAGCAGGTGGTTTTCTTTACCTAAAGTCTTCCTCACCTGTAAAGAGTCATGGCTACTAGTGCTCTGCCATACTACTTGAAACAGTGAACCCAGTTACTGGGGTCCTTGAAAAGTAAGGTGAAGCAATAAACATTCTTCTTCTTCCAGCATCAGGTGACTAAGCTCTTACATACTGGAAAAAAAAAAAAAAGTTTCTGCTTTTGCCTCATTATCCCCAGATTATGGGAATCCTTGAGCTAGTTTTAAAGCTTTTTCGGTCAGAGTACATGATCTTCTCCAGTCTCCCAGTACAACAAAACCTGTCAAAGCTAGATAAATATATTGAACTGATCAGAGTACCTACCATGGTATTAAAGGTTTGCCCATAAAGAATGAGAAGATCAAAGAAGTAGACATCTTTTAATAAGATATCAGTTGCTGGTTTTATTTATCAAAAGAAGTCTCTCCAATTTTTAAGCTCATACAAGAAATAACAATGGGCTTCAGGATTTTTAGCACCCTCAGGTATTATATATGCTAGAGTGTTTTTTTGTTTTTTTTTTTTTTATTATTATTCCTCCATTGTTGCTCTTAGCTTCTTAGCTATGAAGCTGAAGTACTGTCAGTGATAGTTGTGAGCCCTAATTACCAGAGCTCAGTTGTGAGCTCTAATTACCAGCTGTCACAGCTTTCAGCACCATCTCACCTACCCATCTGTACAAAATAAATCAATATGGGTGCTAAGAAGAGCACCAGTCTCCCAGTTCTGCAGAAACTGATGGTGGTTTCACTCAAGGTCTTACAAAACTTGATCTCAGAAAGTGATTTTCAGCATAAGATTCATAGCCCTCTGGGAGTTCATTAATTTCTCCTAGGGGACATGCAAAAGATAAGTAAGAAAAGAAAGTCTACTGTCAGTAAGAGTGTGAACTATGTCGCCAGATCAAAAAATTTTAACATTTTGTCAGTCTGCAGACTGCTGTGAAAAAATCAATGACAGACATACTAAGAGTCTCAGGCTCAATTAAGAGGTAGCTTTTAATCTATCCAGGATCAAATATATGCAACACAGGATCACTAGCTATAATTCCTTAACATCCTCCTCCAAGTGTTTTTCCAGTTCCATAAAGCCATCTTTGGCTAGCTTTTGAGGGGCAAAGGTATAGTGTACCCATTACATCACATGACTATCATTCAGATATCATTTTATTGTACATTTCACTTTATCAGCTCTACCTCTGGGTTTGCATATTCCATTTTTTAGAACTTAATATACTTAACTGAAACCTATTAAGAACAGTGGGAAGATGTATGCAGCAAAGTAATACCTTCTTAATTCATTCATCACTTTGAAAGCTTTCTTCATGTGCCATGGATTCACTGTAACAGGACAGTGTTTTTCAGTGTTATCATCTTTCAGATCCAAAGGCTTCTGATGGCAAAGTTTGGTACATCTAGAAAGGAAAGAGAACAAGATTAATACTTCCACACTTCCATCTACTCCCAGTTCTGTGGCTCTATTTTACCCCTGTTATCTTGGAGGGGGGAAAAAAAAAAAAAAAAAAAACACACACAGAAACTTATTCCTTACTTCAGGTAAATTCACTTCCCATACTACTAGTGTATGGGAGGGAAAAATGTTGGCAAATTCCCTAGTTAGCAAAAAGTAGGTCCTCAATACTAACAAGGTCAACAGAGGCATTTCAAGCTAACAATAAGCTCCATAAACAAAAACATGAAGATGACACCTTAAAACATTCCTAAGAAATTCTGAAATCCTAAGTATAGGAGACGTCCCTAGGCTTTTACGCTGGTGCCAGCACAGATTCTCACCGGGACGAAGCATCCGTGATACGAGTCTCCAAGCTGGGGCTCCGCGCTAGGAAGGGGCAGTTCCCTGACCTTCCAGCAGGACCTCACTCGCTGGTTCCTGCCCCCTCCAGCTCATCTCTGCCATGACAACTGCAGTTGTCCCATCCTTTCCAAGTGGCGCCACAAAGCACGAGATAGCAGGACAACAACTGGGTAGCTTCACTGGTCCTCTCCATGTTTCAAAAAGCAAAAGACAAAATGACCAAACTCAAATTCTTCTTACTCTCCATGAAAATAACAAT
>VZSV01000028.1:3436028-3458231 GCA_013398735.1 Nothocercus julius | reverse complement strand
GCCCTCCCGCCGCAAGGGCTGCCCGGCCCCGCGGCCTGGCGCGGCGGCGCGAGGGAGCTGCCCGGCCTCCCTCTCTCTTCCCTCTTACTTTGCTCGCCTAAATGCTTGTGTAGTGCTGTGTTTTGGTAATGTTTTGTTTCGTTTTTTAATAGCGGCTGTTATTGCTCGTTCTAATTAAGTGAAGCCTGAGTTTGATCTAATTAGGGAGCTCATTAGGCCTCCTTAGTGTCAGATTAACTGTGTTACAGCCGTTGTTGCTCCTGCTCTTATTCCCCTCCTCCCCATGCTGCCTGTAGCAGCAGCTCTTCAGGGAAGTTTGTGTCCTTCCATATTCTAGGCTCCCCATGGCTGTGGGAAGAGGAGCCATGGGCTGTCTAGGAGCATGAAATACCTAATAAAACCTGCAGATCCTCAGGCCTGCAGTAAAAGGTTGTCTTAGCAGGCAGGTATTTTGGGAAGGGCTGCTTACACTCAAAGGCAACCCTAATCAGAAGTTTGGAAGCACTTGGATAGGTTGAGATCATGGTCAGTCTTCTGTGTTTGTGCGACTGTGGCCTTCGGAGGGTTTGAGTAAAACTGAATGGAAATAACTACTCATGACTGGCTCCTTGGTTGCAGGCAGCAGTAGGTGCATGAAACCAGCCCGGGGAGCCAACAAATCTGTATTGTTGTGGTTAATATGAAGTATAAAGCTAGTTCTAGCTCCAAAACCTATTTCCTCTGACTTGCTGTCGTCTTACTCCTCTTCTCTTTTGAAGAGGGAAATAGTTAATTCCTCTTGAGCTTTGCCCTGCTTTCTGTCATCGTGATGAGGAGTCCTCAGTTTAAAAGTAGTCCAGTGGACTGTGGCATATTTCTTCAAGTATAAAAAAAATAAGGCAGAAGTCACTTTGGTAAACATGCATGACCAAAATTTCTGAGCTGAATGGGAATTCAAAGGCGGCCCCTGGTGCTTGGTACCAACATGACAAGGGCTGTGTGTTCTCAAGTGAAAGCAGAGAGTATTTTGACCAGTACCTGGGAGCACCCCCTGCCTCTGCACTGTCTCTTTGCTTTTGCCTGGGTTCAGCTTGAACCAGCTGACACCTATTAAAGAAATAATCCTCCAGGCATTTTGATATGCTCATAGTATCAGTAACTGAATCATTTGAAATTGAAATAATATGTTGCTGGTATGCTGCAGCTATCCATGTTATTGCTTTTAATGTCACTTTGACAAAAGCAAGAATAGTAAGGTTTTTTGCAGTACCTATATAAAATGGGGGAAAATGGAGTTATACATGTCCCTACCTTCTTCTGTGGGCATATGAGCCACACTGTGGCCTATCCAGAAAGACTCCAGAGGAGTACCTTGTGGAGATCTTGGGTGTATCGCTGGTCATCAAGTATTGCTTGATATGACAACCAAATGCAAGTTCACTGTTTGGGCTGCCTTTCATTCTTCATTTTATGAAGAACCCTGTAGTAAAGTCTTAGGAAAAACTCAAGAAGCATTAGCTAATTAAAGTTCCTCAAGACTCATTGCACTGGTAGGTAGTAGTTTAGTGTTGGATTCCTGAGTGACTGAGCATTATGTAAAGATGTGTTGAAATAGTTTGTTTACAACTTGAGGAGCATGTCCCCCTGGATGTTAACATAGTTCTTTGCCAAAGCTGAAATTGCTCACAGGACAAATTGCTGAAACTTTGTACCTTACTTGACGAGCTTACCTGTGTTTACTTTTCCTCCCCCTTCCCTACTCTAACTTCAGGGTTCCTTGGAAATAACACAGAGTTTAGAAGATGATCCTCTACTTGATGCACCACTTATTTCGTCTCATGCATTGCATTCCCAGCTGAGGCCAAGATTTCGTGCTATCCCAGCAGTCCTTCTTGCCAATTTTCTGTTGTTCATACATGTAAGTGTAAGAAAGGTGGTTTCCTTGTGAAAATGTACTGCTTTTATTCTGAATTCTTATTGTCCATGCAGACAGCTTTCTCCTGAAGTGTAGATACGTTTTTTTTTGCAAAACAGGCAGAGCCTTGCTCTCCGTCAAACTCTGATAATGTATGTTCTGATCACTGAGTCTTCCTTCTGGTTTGTTTGCCAGTGCTACCAAACTGTGAGAGATCTTAGAATGTTAGAAAGGGAAGTCTTCTGAAAAGTAGCTTTAAGTGTTTCCACTAGCATAAAATACTACTGCAGTAGCAGTGCTTAGACTAGATAGATCTAAGATCATGCTGATCATGTGCCTTGTTAAGGCTGGACTTAATTTCACAGGATATTTAATGAGATTTTTTTCTTCATTATAACTAAATGGTAGTGCATGGAGAGAGAAAGGAATCCAGGTGTTATCTCCTGCTCTTGTTAACATCTGGGGCTTGAAGAGGAGCTGCCCAGAAAGTGAATTTCACAGGTCTTGTATCTGGGACTTGCTGAGGGCTGTTAGACAAAACTGATTTCCCTGTCTAGTAGTGAGCTTATCCTTGAGAACTACTGGGGAGGTTTATTGTTGCTAGTGTACATGTGGAAACCAAACCTGGAAAGGGAAGAGTAAAGAGCTCTGACAAAGACTGATCTGAAATGGTGCCTGTGTAGTGGTATAATTGCTGCTCATACAGATCTGAGGACAGTGTGTGTATAAAGCCAGAGTACTTGAGAGCTACAGATAGGTAGCCCTAGAAGAACTGGAGATTGGTCTGATCTTAAACTTAAATGTTTCCAAAAGCTGCAACTCTGCCAGGATTTCACAAATACCTATTGATCACTAAGCCATCTCTCTAGGCAGCTGCATAAAACCTTTCAATAAGACAATAGTCTCTGGCCTTCTAAATTTTAGAAGTAAACATTTTGTGAGCCTCTCCAGCTTCTCAAGAGAAGCTTGGGTGTCTGCTGGGCTGCTAGGTGTAGTTTCTACTGCAGGTTTGACAAGTACTCCGTGGAGATCCCCAGTGGGAACTGGGGATCCAGCCTTACTTGCAACTGGAATAGCACTGCTGTTGTTGCCTTAGATGGTGCTTAAGGTCTGCAGTATGAAAGTAGACACCTGCACTGGTAGCAGAAAAGCAAATGCTTTTACACCTGGCCTTGGGACCCCTGCTTGGGATTGGTGTGACTGAATGTCAGTCACCCAGCTCCTGGAGTACTGCTGCTTCCTCTGTTTCCATCCATTTCCCCCCTCCTGCAGATGGAGAAATGCGTGAAAAGGGGAGAGCTACTGAGGCCTCTGTCAATACCCACTTTTCCAGGTCAAGTTTTGCTGCTATTGCTGAAGCCACCTACTGCAGTGGCCAGTCCATCCTTGGATAAAAATGGAGAAGTAGCATTTCTGTTAGAAAAATGCACCAATGCAATTTTAACATGAAATGGCACTGCTTCTTGCTGAAAATAAGCATTTTTTTTTTGTTCATGGGGAAAGCAAGATTGACTTCCTTTCCTTCCCTTCTGTTCACATGCACAAACCTTGTGGAACGTGGAGACCTCAGCTTAGCTTCTGAGGTAGGGCCCATCTGAGTGGCCAGGGTCCTGGAGAGGTTATAAGGACTAATGCTGGTATGTGGATCCATATGATGCATGTCTGAAATACTGTGTGCAAATGGGAGTGTTTCCGCTCCCTCATGTAGTGAGGTGTGGGGTTAGGCAGCAATAGCTCCTCCAGTGCAGTTGCCTAGTTAGGCTCAGTTCTTGAGAATGTGGGAAGGCTGTGCTGCTGTATGGTGGGAGCTGGATTTCTCTTTTTGTGGCTCCTTTGCTGAGCTCTGCTTCTGTGAAGGCTGCTGTGTTAGGAGATGGTGCATACAGAGCAATGAGAAATGCACAGGCCAAAAGTAACTTATTTACATTAACTCTCTCTTTCCCAAGCTCCTCCTGCATATAGACATACATAAAACCTAATCTCTTAAATTTTGCTGCTCTTATGAAGAGCTGTGTTATATAAATTCCCCATGTTCAGGTGAAGTGTCTTTTGTTGGACTATCCTAAAATGTAAGCAAAGCATCTGTAATATGTAATTTTTACTGACAGCCATCTGATCCCTTTGCTTATGTTACTATAGTAGATTAATACAGCTGCTATGCTAGGCTGTTCCAGTTAAATATAGCACTTTTATCTTCAGCACTGGAACATTTATAACACCAAAGTAGTCAAACTGGGTCTGTTCACCTATCAAAATGGTGAAACTAATACTAAAAGGACTATTCCTGGCCTTTTGGAGGAGATGTTAAAGTAACTTAAATGAGTGTTTTGCTGATTAAACTCCTTATTTCACTTGAGCTGGCTACTTCTCCCATAGCCATGATGATTTGAGGTTTAAACTTGTTTCAAATGGTGGTCTAATGGATAAAACAGGCATCCAGTTCTTTTCCTTGCCCCCCCTCATCCCTGGTACTGATGCCTGTGGATACTGTTATTAAATCCACTTGCAACCCAGGCAAACTAAGGGCAGCTCATATAAAGAGTAACTGAGAGGCTAATATCTCTGAACAAAGCTTTCAGAAGTGACAAAATGGGGGGAAAATGAATTTGGGGGACAAGTTTATTAAATAACCATAGGCTTAGGTCAGTACAGATGAACTGTTGCAAAAAGAAAATGAGACCTTTCCTTGAGCTTCAGCCCTGTTTCTATTAATCAAGTGATAGAATATTGTGTGATTTTTATTGTGTTTTTTCAAGCTGAGTGTTCATAGGAAGATCAGAGCTTTGTAGACTTGGTGCATTTTTGTTGTATATGGAAATGAAAACTTTACTTCTGATGCTAGGTTTGTTTTGTTTTTAGTTTAATTGAAAATACCCAGGCTGACTGAGTCAGGTGCCTGTCTAGTGTTATAATTCACTTTAAGTTAGTAGGATGTCATTTTACTCTAGGGAGATTTAATAAGGGACAATTATTGCTTATGAAATGGCTAATCTAAAGAAAAGAATGCAAACCATATGGTTCTACTGAATAGTCTAAATGTTGTTTACATTCTCTCAAACTCATTAAAGCAAAGAATCTAATAAGAGATGTCTAGGAATAAGATGAACTCACTCATGATGAGACTGGGCAGTTCTCATCTCTGGCCAGCTGGACACTGGTTGCACTCCTGAAAGATGTTATCCATTAGTGAAATATGAATATGACACTGATGTGGTAGCTGTGGTAAGCAGGTCTAATGATTATAAATAGTCTACTTTCTGAATTTATTTTACTGAAGTTGAGAACTAGGTAAGTAGCCTATCTCTTAAGAGGGGTGTGTGTTGCTGCTTTTTAACAGCCTTCCTGTTTCTTCTCTTGCAGGTTGTTTTTGTTGTTCTTTCTTTCTTAGCAGCCATGTTCTGTTCTTATCCCAATCCAAATCAGGACAAGTGCCCTGGAAACTATACTCATCCACTTAAAGTGCAGACTGTCATAATCATTGCAAAAGTGATGTTATGGGTTCTGCATGTGTTCTTTGAACGATACATCCACCACCATCACAGCAAAGTCCGAAGCAGAGGTTACTTCTCAATCTATCGATCCACAAGACATCTCAAAAGGCTTCCCCTGGTGATACACTCCACAGGTGAAGAGAGCTTTTTTTTACCTGTGTGTCTGTGTGGGTTCTCCTGCTCTTGTAAAGCTTTGAATTCTTTAACAGTTGATCATATCTCTTAGGAACTCTTAATCTTGCTCACAGACTTATTTGTAAGTGCTGTTTTAGTCAGATGGACCTTCTGATGGGCTTTTGAGCTGCCAGTTATATATTGTAAATAAGTTGTCTTAGTTGTCTGCCCACAAGTGAGATAAATTGAGTCATTAGCAGCTTCCAACTAGAAAATCTTCAGCCAGCAAGGTCTATCTGCTTGATAGTAGTCTTTATCTGTGTACTTGCTTGCCTAGTTGCACATGGGACAAGATGACCCTTCCAAGAAGTGCATTGTGTGATTTATAAACTGAATCCTTTCCACACTCTGCATTTTACTTAAAAGCAGATGCATCACATAATGCTCAACAGATGCCTGAAACTAGCAAAGTGAGTACATCTTGCTCCATAAGCAGAGCTAAGTGGTGGGCAAACTAGGACTGCCACCTTCTGCTTTCTGTGTGCAAAGCACAGTGTGGCACTGTTCTAACGCCCATATTGTACGCTTCCACTGGCCAGTGAAAGATTAAAAGTCTCAACACATAGCTGTTCTTTCTCTAAGAGAAACTGCTTTAGCAGATCTAAAACTTGTTGAACTTGAAGAGACTTTTCACAAAGGAAAACCAGGAGGTATGGGAAGTGTGGTGGCTTTTGTAATTTTGCTTCTTACAATCACTGCCACCCTACTGTAAGCCTGCTGACTAACTGGACTAAAATTTATTTGTCAGTGTTGGTGGGTTACATGGCCTATCTTTTTTAGAAAACACTAGTCAGCTTTCCACTCATCCACTAAAAGGCCATGTAGTGAACCTGGTTGTAGAAAAGTTCAGGTTATTGCCACTAGGTAGAGCTCTGAAGATACTTTTGTGCAGTGGAAAGATCAGCTTACATAAGGATGTTTGGTGAGGGAGTAAAAGGCTTGTTTCTGCCTATTGCGATGAAGTCTGGAATATTTAACTCATCCCTGCCTTGTCTTGGGTATAGTTTATTTCTCCCCACCAAATGGCTTCCCACATCGAAGTATTCAAATGCAGTAAGTTTTGATGCAAACCTAATTCAGAAGGCTGTGTGCTTTGCTACTATAAATTCCTGCAGATATTGCTTCCATCCTTACAGATCAGTTACCTAACAGTATGAATGAGAACTGTATAGTGTGCTAATTTCATAGTCGTAATATAGTTAGTGCTTTACTAGGCTAGCTGTAAAATTTGAAGAACACCTCACACTCTATATTAGAAATATGCTGTGGAGAGAGGCCATCTAAAGGATCTGGAACATTGGATTGCAACCTGCAGAACCTCTTAGGCAAGAATTTGATCTATAATTTAACCTTTTGAAATAGATTTTATTCTTATGATTAATTGTCCTCATTTCAGTTCAACTTTCAGTAACTTGAAAGTGCTAAAGTAAAACTAAGCAACTAGAAACCTGTCTAAGTTCTCACTGAGCGAAGATGTTGTGTCTTTCTATTTGGTTTGTTTAATATTAGTCTCATTTAAACATGCTTGAATTGCTGCCTTGTAGGGAGGTTCCCTCCTACTCTGGCTGCAAGTCCTGAGTAGTTTGTTAGTTTCTTAGGAAAATTCTTAAGCTTGGAGGGAAGGGACAGCAGCAATAAGGTAAGAAATAGTTTAAGGCTATGTATGTTATATAGCGGATATTTCTAGTCCATTCTTCAGGTCAGAAAGCTCTGTAAGAAAACCCACAATTTTGTACTACTAAACACTGAAATGGGACCTCATTTTACAACCAGCAACTGTGAACTGGCATCACTTGCAGTAACAAAGCAGCAAGTAAAGGATGAATTGGCAAATTATTATTGGAGTATTTTAGATGCTGACAATGAGCAGGAAGTTATTTTCAACTAAGACTGCTACATCTGAAAAGTTTTTTTTTTTTCTTGTAGGAAATGCAGCCCTGCTTTTGATTCTGTCAGTCCAGCATTCCTTTCCTGACCACAGTAAAGTGTACCTGTATCTGATCCTGGGGGTCCTGGGCCTGGAGCTGATCAGTTCACTGACCTGCCTAGTGATTTACACAGGTGAGTGGCAGTTTGCCCCTCAACAAGTGTGACCTGCCGTACTAGCCACTGAGAAGCTTAGCTTGCTCAGAAGATGGCACAGTACTTGGTACCTCAAAATGTTAACTGCAGACATAAATACAGAATGACTGTACCTGTAGCAGGACAACTAAGGCTGGCCTGAACAAGTAGGAAGGCTCTCAGGCTTGGTTTGGTTGCTGTTGCTGGATAAGGCTGTGTTATCTTAAAGCTACTTATCCAATGAAGTGGTCATAAATGCAGAATTGTTGCAAAAGCATTTGGTGTGTTTTATTTAATAGCTTATATTCAAATGCCTGCACCACAACTTGTGAAGCAGTAAGTCTGCTTTTAGAACTGCTTCTGGGATTCAAATGTGGTATTTGAGCTTATACTGTGGTGTTCCTCAGTCTCCAAAGCTGCAAATCTCTTCCTTTTTTATTTCTCTGTTCCCACCTGGAAAGATCTTCCTTGTCACTATAATGGAGTGATCCTTTTAAGTTTTTTAAATCTGTGCTAGCACCAGTAAGATATTGCCTCAAAATTGTGACATTTTGTACTGTCACTGTCTTGTAAGATTAATTGCTGATGCTTTGGTGTAATCTATGAAGACTTGTTAGATCATTGCTGTAATATCAAAAACATCAGTTAAAGTGGTTGAATTGAGTAGTTATTAAGGTGAGATTAGAGAGCTATTTGGATTTGTCTTGAATTTGTATGAACGTGGATGCAGTTAACTTAAACACTAGTTGAAAGTGCTTAAGAGATGAGACAGTAAATATGTAATTCTCTTGTTCCAAAAGAACTAGAGGCACTCACTCTTGTATCTATATCTAAGGGATAAGGAATTCTGCTCTTGAGTTAGATACTTTATATTTCTGAGATGCTGTTTTCTAATTATTTACAGCTATAAATAAGGAGATGGCAACAGCCTAGCTCAGTAGTGCTGGTTCATCTGGGCAAAATTTACTACCTTGCTCCTGACTTATTATCAGGTGGCAGGAGGAAAGTAGAAACTCCCTTAGTACTGCATGGAGCTTAAAAGCAAGAGCCACTTCTATGCTAATCATTCTTCCTGGAGGAAGTCTTAGATTACCAATTAATCTCAGTGCCTTTTTTGAAAGAAAAAACTTTGTTACCTTACTCAAATGTAAGGCATGCTAAGAAACACTGTCAAGTGGATTGGTCCTCTTGGAGGTGAAGTCTAGTCCTGACACTCAGGTAACCATTTTGAAATCAAAATACACCAAGAAATAAGATTCCAGCTCTAGAACTGCACCTACAGCTGTGCAAAGGGCTGAATTGTATTGGCTTGGTGAGTATTCCCTTCAATATACCAGTGCTGCCAGAGTAGGCTAACTGTTCTTCAGCATTATAATCTGATGTCAAAGCACAGCAGTTCCAGAGAATCAGTGCAAGAAGGACAGACATCATTGTCTCCTGACATAGGCATCCTTTCCTGGGCAAGTGAGGATAGAATAGAGGCAAGTTACAAAGCTCTAACTGGACTTCCAGGGGAGCAGTAGTCCTTACTCTGAAGCCCCTTGTAGCTTAAAGAATATATGGTTTATCCATGAGAAGCAGCTTCCTCAATTGCAGGAGAGTTGGCCCTTTAGTCAGGTCTGAGCCTCGGTTTCCATGGAAGCTACCAGCCCACCTTCTTGCCTGCCTGTGACCAGAAGGATCTGGCTTCTTCCCTTGTACAGCCCTGGTTTCAGTGCTCGCCTAATGCCTCAGCTTACCCCTTCCTAGTATGAAGTTGTGAGGTGGTGTTCTTAGCTCACCAATCTGAGCAAGATGGATGGAAGGAGGCTGGAAAGCAGGGATCCAGGGAGTGCTGGAGCAAAGGTGGGGAAGGGACAGTTGCACTGCTTGGCAGGAGCAAGGTGGTCCCTTCTGACAGCTGTGCCACCTTGCTTCCTCAGCAGCCCAAAGCTGCAGTATGAGCTTCCCTCTAAAGCTTAATGTGTGTAGATAGAATTGATTTTGGAGATCATGTTCATCTTGAGGCAAGCACTAAGTTCCATTAATCTGCCTAGATTGCCTTTTCCAATCCTGTTTTCCATTCCAATGTATGTTGAATTAAAGATAAGAGACTGTCTCCACATCTGTATCTTGTGTGGGCTGTTTGGGTGTCTGTTGAGCTAAAGCTCTTCTGAGGCAAAATAAATGTCTTTGATTGGTTTTGCAAATAGCCTGGGAACCTGTGGTTAATAGTGACCATCAGCCTTTTCAGTGAGACAGAGCAGACTGATTGGAAATGTTAAGCCTCTTCAGTTGGATGCTCTTAAGTGGAGGCATCTATTTGCTATCGGAGTGCTCTTCTCCATGGAAAGCACTTAGTAGCTGCCACTTATGTTGAGATATTGGCAGCTAATGGAGCTCTGCAGCTAAAGGAACAGCAGTGGTAGGGAGGGAGGTCTGGGCTGGCTTTGTACTAGAAGCTGTTGACCTACCTGTATTGGCTTGTTTTCTCCTAAAGCTTTCTGGGTAGTGCCTGGGTTCAGGCATGCTGTAACTCCTCTGCAGAACAGTTAATTCTAAACTGCTAGTGAGATGTACATTATCTATAGCATATCTGTGTATCTGCTCTTATCTTGGTTTAGTACTACATTTAATGCCTCCCAAACAAAAGTGGAAGTGTAGAATACCTGACTAGTTCTAGGGTCTCCTTTCTAGCTATTGGAGCAATCTTGTGAATTGCATGGTGCCCAAAATGAAGGACAGCTGCATGTCTTCAAAATCTCCTATTGGCAATATATACATAGCAATATATATATGGCTCTAGAATTTGGAAAGGGAATTGGAAGTCTACATGGAATTATTCTGAATGACTTGTAGACTTGACATGCATACATCTATGCATCTCAAGTGAGATAAATGTGCATATAAACCCAAGTGCTCTAAATATCAATTTAATGTTAAGTTCACTAACAGGGTAGGAGGCCAAGCTTTCAAAGGCTTACTGACTATATGCATTTAATGGCTTTTTCCTATGTACTTTTAATATCACTTGAATAGCAGACTAACATTCCCACAAACAAAGCATGTTGGAAATTCCTCATCTATTCCTCCGTGGCTTTTTGCATAGGAATAGTCACATAAATAACTAACCTTTGAGCCCAATGTGTAGCTAACCTCTGGAGGCTCTGGCATTGTTTTATCAAGATGGCTTGTAATAAACCTTACTGAATTATTGACTTTCTCTGCATTTATGTGGATTTCTCAGAGCCAGAATGTCCTGTTTTTAGTAGTGTTAGATACATTTCTTTTCAAGCAACCCTGACTGCAGAGACCAGAATGTGCATTCTGGGTCTCCCTGGCATACTCCCCATGTAATTCCCTGTCTGCTATGGAATAGCTTCAGGATAGCAAGTTCAGTTTGCATCCAGAAGTATGCAGAGGGTACCTACAGCTTCTCCCTACCTCCCCATTCTGTCTGTTAAATTTGTTTTTATTCAGGTGCCCATGAATGACTTCGGTCTTTGAGAGCCAACCTTGTGGTGGCAGCTGACCGCAGAGAGCCTCTCTGGGCAGAGTAACTTGTGACTTGCTATAGCAACTCCGTCCTGATTTTGGAGCAGGCAGACAAGCTCCTGCTTCATAGCAGGTAGTCTCGTTAAAATAGTATTCATGGAAAGAGCTTTAATGAAAAGTTCGGAGCTAGATACTGGAATCAAACGCTACAGTATTTTTTATTGCTATTTGCTTAGTTCTGGCCTGAAATCAGAGTTTGACTCTCCATTCCCCCTCGCAGAAGGGCCCAGGCTGGATGGGACCTTTAGAGATAGCTAGGGCAGCCCCCTTCTCAAGCAGCACCCAGGTTGCCCAGGGCCCTGCCTGGGTGTCTTGGGGAGCTCTCCAAGGGCAGAGACTCCACAGCCCCCCTGGGCAGCCTGTACCAGTGCTCAGTCAGCCTCACAGAGAAGCTGTTCACGGCTCCAAGGCCACTAAGCTGTATTCCTGCCTTGGGTGCCAGACTCAGCTCTGTGGGTGTTAAGCAGTACTTCCAAGTTCCCCATTCATATCCTCGCTTCTGGTGTTTGGAGCAACAGAACAGAAAGACTGACTTTCCTAATTCATAATCAAAGCTACCTCAGAGATTCTCGGTTTTCTTTCTATTCTTCCTGCTTCCCAAATTGCCTTATTGCCTTTCTGTTGCCTATTTTGGGGCAAGCTCATCTAATTTGTTTAGGGGAGTTGTTTTTTATCTTGGAGCCTAATGATAAATCTAACTCTTTTGCTTTTACAATTACTTTATGAAACTTGATTGCAGTGAAAATAAGCAACTTCAATCGTACAAAGCCAAGACCTGATATAATTGAAGAAGAGAAGATGTATGCTTACCCCAGTCACATCACCTCAGAAACAGGATTCAGGTAAGACTTCCTGCATTAATCTTTTAATGTGTGCAAGTCTTGTCAACCATGATATACAGGTAACAACTCAAGTAATTGCCTTAGTTTCTCTACAGACTTGTGTATAGTCCTAAGTCTGTCAGCCCAAATAGAGGTGAGGATACTAATTCTTAAAGCATCTTGAACATGTAGTTCTCCTACTACTACTTGTGTGTGTGTTATGCTTTATACCTACTATGGCAATTCTTTATGAAAAATCTTGAAACAGAAGGGTAGAAGTGATGGGACCATTTATGGCTGGTTGCAAAAATCTTGTATGTGCTATAAATAACTGTGCTTACTCTATTTTGGTTGACTTTATATAGGAGTTTGAGGACAGATACTAGTGTGTTAATACTGCTACTTAAAGCATATTTAAAAAGCCTGACTTTTCATTGAAGCAACTGTATTGCTGCATGTTGATAGATGAATAAGGTAGCTTTGAGCTGTGTTTTATTCCAGCAGTTGAGCAAGTGATTTTTTTTTTTTTTTAGCAAGGGATTTCGAGTGTACTTCTGGTTTGGAAAATAACTTTAAAGGTGGATGTGAGGAAAGTAAGTTGTGAATGAGAGAGCTTTTCAACACTGACCATGTGAGCCCTGAGATTTACTGCTTGTTCCCTCTGGTCAGGCAGTCAGAAGATGCACACCTTCCAGCTGCTGAAATGAGTCTGATAGGGCTCAGTAAAAAAATAAAAACTAATTTGGACTTCCAGGCAAGAATATTTCTAATTTTCTTGTACAGTGTCTTGCTTTTCAGTAAAATAAGTTCAGCTCTAGAAGTCTAGAGATGACTATGACTATACTTCATACTTGCCCAGGTGGCACAAATGCAACATGTACATGGGATCATGGAACTTAGAAATAGAAGTCTAGGATACAGGAAGGCTTTAGAGTTGTCTTGATTATATTAATAAAATGTTGGGCTTGCATCTTGATATAAACAGCAGTGGATGCGTGGGGGACCTCATTGCTTCCTCATTTAGCCTCTCCCCTGAGAAATCCTCAAGTACCTAGAGAACAATCGGGCAACAATGTGGAGACTGGCTGAGGGAAACACTCTGATTCTTTGATTAAAAAGAGTGCACACTTCCTGTGAGAACTGTTATTTTAATTCAGGTCTATACAACTCTGACTCTTTCTTTCCCTGGTGATTTAAGGTCTATTGAAAAGTGAATCCTGTCAGCCCTGCAGTTGACCCTGGTTCTAAGAATGCTTTCTGAATTGCTTGACCTCTACCATCTAAGCTTCTCATTGAGCACTTCTGCTGCTTGAAGGCGGCAGTGTAACTTACAGGTTAAGGTTGTGAACAACAAGATTTATCTACAAAACTCTTTTCAGTTGAGCAACAATATTTTTTTAATTGAACCTTTGAAGTGTATGGTTTAAGGTATATGTTTTTTCTGCTTGGTGTACTTAATGCTACAGTGTCCCATTAAACACAGTCTAATGGGAACATATATGAAAGCTGAAGATACTCTAAGCTGAGGCTAAGCTGTATGTGAATCTGCAAAGTGTGTATACAAAATACTGCCTATGCTGGATGCTGATGTTCTATTACTGACAGTATCATGGTCCTCAAATGCTATTACAGACTAATGAAGAAATTGTTATCTTAATACTTTAGTTTGGCTATAGATGTCACAGTTTCCTTAAGCTTGCTAATCCATTGACAAGAGGTGTCATGGGCTTTTTGCTTGATATGGTATTACTACATAGTCTGGTTTTGCTGTTCTGCAAACTTGTAGCATGAGTGTGCTGACATTCTTGTAACTGTTTAGCAGAAAATCTTGCTGCTGCTTATGAAACATGGCCCAAAGGTAGCTAACCCTTCTTTTCCTGCCTTGTCATACATGATTCAGGTAAAAGCTTGTAAGTGTTGCAGGTTGCCTCCTCACTAAAGCTGTCCAGATCAACAAAAACAAAACTGAAGGAAGACTTCTCAAAGTCAGTAATTCTTTCTGATATGTTAGGAAGCTTCCATCTTTTCTTTAATAACCATATTCCTTTCCTTGTTTTTCTCCAAGGGAAAACTCAAGTTTAGAAGAGATAGTAGAGAAGCAAGGAGATGTAATTGAGTACCTTCAGCGACACAATGCACTGCTAAGCAAGAGACTATTGGCACTAACATCACAGCAAATCAGAACTTAAAAGCATTTAGAAAACTGCTGCTGCAGCTCAAGGAAATCTGAAGCAACCCAAGTTGTACGGATGATTCTACTCCATGAGATGACTCATCTTTCACACCTTGCAATAGAAGTCTGTCAGGCTGGAAGTGTGAGTTCTGCATATACTGAATGCCTGTTACAACTGGACATGTTCTGGCATTGCCCTATCCCCACTCCCCAGTCACCAGTTCTGGAAAGATATTCTGGAGGTTTGAGGACTTCTAATTTCTAATAGGTTAAAGTTGGACCTGAGGTAATGGTTTAACTTTGTTCAGCTGTTGCTATCATTTAGCACTGTTGTAACATGTAAGCTTCAAACAGCCAGAGTGTTTTATTTCTAGAATACAAACTGTTTTCTAGAAAACTGAATTTTGCAGAGGGTGTCTTCTCAGTTGAAGCTTCAGGTGGCTGAAGCTGAGAACTACATGTGTTCTGTCATTGTATTGTGTTTTCAGTTATGTGAAGTGGTGAACATCAAAGCATATAACTTGTTTTCTAGATCTGTCTTGTTTCCTCATTTGTCAGGAAAATAAATAAAAATGTACCTTATCAGTGGGGAAACTGGCACCCAGGTTATGATTTAAAAAAGGGGTGCCCTAGAATGTGAAATCTTGCATCTGAGTGTGTGGTAGGTAACAAGGTCATGATAAGCATTTTGAGCAGCTATTCAGCATTCTGGCTTTAAAACTCCTAAAAGGGATCTTGGACTGATGTTCCTGTTGCTAAAGTTGTGTTAGTTGCTACTAAACAGGACTGTTACTTTCCATATTGAACTAACTAGAAGCAAAAAAGCCCCTTTCTGTTAAACTGATGATCAACTCATGTTGATCAGATCTAAACTCTTAGGTTTGAGCAGTATGAGGGTAGCTTCTGCCAATGATGCTATCACAGTTGTGCATGTTGGCTCAGTTTGACTCTTCAAAAATTTGAAAAAGCATCCTGCTGCCAAAGTACAGACACAAGTACCAAAACAAACTCTGGCAGGACATGGGATTCAAAACTTGTGTTTCTCAGACTTCTAGAGCACCCCTGCGTTTCATGGGGTTATTGGTGGGCTGGTGTTGGGGCTGGAGCCTTGCTGTGCTGCATAGCAGCAGCCTGTGCCTGCCAGCCCCTTCCCCTCACTGCCAAGAAGCCCTTTGCTCTTGCGACTGCCCTGTCTGCCCTGTGTCTCTGCAGGGAGGCTGGGAGGGATCACTCCTCAAGAAGAGGGCTCAAAGCAGGGCTAGTCCTGTGGGAATACAGGCAAGAATCCAATTAATCTACTCTGATCCTGGGGCAAATCTTCAGAGATCGACAGTGTAACAAACACTGGAGTTGTCCAGTTTGAAGGAAATGTATTGGGAGACTTTGCTGCTATTTAACACTAAACTCTGTTACCCCTTTAACTGTTGTTTCTTGAAAATGCAGCCAGGATTTTATAATTAACTCGAGGGATGCAATTTTTTTGGTTTTAGAACTCAGGTTTTGATGCAATCGTGAATATTGATTTATATGATTTCTATGAAAAGCAGTACATGTGACTGAAGTTTATGCACAATAAATGCAACCACGTGAGTGTGAATTGCCATACCTGACACTACTGGAAAGAAGCCTCTTGCGCACGTGCAGGGTGCACTGGTGTCGCGGGGCGCCTGGTGACGTCGGCACGGGCGCGCTGCGTGCTGGGGATTGTAGTCCCGCGAGGCCGGGTGTGCGTGGCGTGGGCCGCCCTGTGCCGAAAGGGGCTGCCTAGCGCGGGTTTGCTCTTCATTGCCAAGTGCCTTTGCTATGCGGTTCGTGCTTGGGTGGCTGTGGGTTTCTGCAGGAAAAAGTGCATTGGGGAAATCATGGACCATCAAGCAAATCTAAAATATTTAGGGCTGCCCTCGAAAATGAGTTTTTGGGGGGTCTAATTTTTTGATGAGCCCCTGTAGTAAAAAATACATTTTGGAAATCTATTGTGTACAGCACACAGTGGAAGAAAAGATCCCAGCTATGTGTGTGATCTGTTATTGAATAGTTTACAGGAAAAGTTTCCACTAAAAAAAACACTCCTAGTACTTCACCTCACAAAGGGTTGTGGCTGATTGTAAAGTATGTTGACCAATTGTTCATTTGAATATTGTGTGTGAATATACAGGTAAGCAGGCTTATCCTGTGGGTCCTATTTAACCTAAATGTGATGCCAGGGAGGAAAGGGATGTGGGTAGCAAACCATCTTGAGATAACATGAGACATGGAAAAAGCATTGTGAATGTAGGAGTTAAGCTTTTAGACTTACAGCACAGACCTTTATATAGATATAAGGCTTTACTATTCCTAATGGAGACCTACATGCTTGTGTTTTTCCTGTTTCAAACTTGGCAAAACTAGTTTGCAGCCGGGATCACTAGCAAGAAAGATAAAGGCCATGGACAGCTCTGAGGTCAGTGTATTAATTGTACCTGCCTAATGGGCATCAAATAATCAAAACTTATGATACCAAGTCCTGTCCTGATTCCTGCTGGTGGGAATTTTGTGACCCTTAATGTGGCTTTGTGTGTGTAGATACCCATTTATAGCCCAAGTATGTGGTGTAAGGGAAATACTTCCAGTTTTTATTCTTCTATGACTTCCTTTTTTTTCCATACTGGAAAGGGAAGAGGTGGATTGTTAATTATCCTTTGGGAACATGCTAATCTGTTTTTTCTCACCAAGGCCTTACATTTACCTCCATTTCCTGTTGACCTGCTCTTTTATCATTTTGTACTTCACTCTGAACAGCTAATGGAACTCGATGGAACAGTTTCAAGTAAGTTTTACAGTTATCCCACAAACCCATTCTACTCTAATGGGTAGTTATTCCATATCTCAAAAAATTAGGAGTTTCAGAGTTTGAACAAAAGTCATTTGGATTTTTTTTGACAGAGTGCAAACCACTTCTGAATTTACCAGGCACTGTGTTATTTGTACAAACCTCCTTTAAACACGCAAAAAGTGAAGAGCAACTTGAAGCCTACTCAAGGCAAGTCCTGCTCAAAAGATGATGAGGTGCACTGTGGTGCTGCCCCCAAAACAAGTGGCAGCCCGGCATGAACAAGCACTCAGATCAGCTGTGCAAGGCTCAGCACAGCTCTGTATACAGTGTGCACCCTCTGAGGGGACATGTTAGCACTGTTTCAGTTTCCTTGTGCTTCAAATGGGACTGGCCTCTGCTGCCAAAGTTGTTTTCCTGTCCTGAAACAAGGAAAGGTAATTTGTGAGAAGGTGACCCAAGTTAGTTGATCTTATTTTAGCCCTGAAGACAATGCAGAGCATCCTAGTGTAATCCTGCTATGATATGGTGATGCCAGGTTAAGAGTAGGCTGTGTCTGTATCAACCAGTAGCTGTAAGTTGTTATATGGCTCTTACCAGAACTAGTTTGATCTTTGGAGAAAGACAGAGTATGAAGAAAACATGTTTACATGAATAACTTTATTTGTGTCAAAATTTGAGTAATAAATTTTATGCATTGATCCCATGTGAGTTTACAAGGAAACTGGTTTCCATTTTCTGTGGGTATATAGCCCTTGACATCTTAATGTACAACTGAAACAGTGTACAAAGTTTATCTAAAAGGAGGCATTGAAATGTTATTTGAAGTGCATACTTTTTTTTTTTACAAAATATACAACTAACTAGCAAGTATATAAATATATCTATCAAAGCTTACAATCACTGTCTTTTACAAAGATTTTATGGTATCAATGTGACTGAAAAAGAACAAAGTCATTCAAGATAATTGTGCAGAGACTGATGCTGCTGTTTCCTAGCACACTTGAGTACTTGTTTCCTTTTTCTATCTGCAAAGGAACAGAACATGTATATGTAGTGCTCTGATAAACATATGAGGTTTTCCTTATTTTAGCAAAGCTATGGCTTACAGTAATATAAAATAACCAGTGCCACACTAAATTCATATATTCATTCATAAGACATATCCTGTAAATAGCTGTTTTTACCCTTTACCCTTATCTTGCTTTTCCAAGCCCTTACTTAGGGCTCCCAAGCCCCTCTAACCCTTCTTTCTAAATAGAAAGATAGCCATGGATGGACATGAAAGGTTAAGTAAAACATGATAAAAATGTATATTGTAATTTTAGTGGTATTATAGTATGGCTCTAATTTGGAGAATTCTTCCCCCCTAAAAAAAAAAAAAACTGCATTTACCTGTGTTAACTTTGGTTGCTGTACTGACAAGTCTAACAATTTTTCTGTGGTACTGACCTGCCAAAGCTTCAGAACACAGTCACATTCTTTATTTTATTCCCTACACAGAGAAACATGAAATTTCTATGAAGGTTTTCCAGTAGAAAATGCCATGACTTTGCATGGGCACCTGCACTGATGTAGAGTAGTTCATTAATCTGGTTTTCCTGATTGCTTTTTTCACTTTCCTGTTAGCAGACAGAATGACACTGCTAACCCCCACATCTCTACACAGATCCCTTGACCTAGAACAAGGGTGGTATTTCAAGACTTGTGCGATGTCTCAAAAATCTGGATCTGAGGTATTTTCAGGTTTGTGTTTATAGTGTTGATGAAAGCCTGGCTACACTGTTTTACCTTATATGTAGCAGGTTGTAATTTTTGACAATATTAAAAAAGGAGCTGTGAAAAGTATGTTTTTAAAAACCAAGTAAAAGCTCTAAGTATTCTTGACCTCCAGGGCTGGAAAGAACAGCTTGCTTTGTTTGAGGCTTTCTTTCATTGCAAAGCCATATTCCAAATGTTCCATTCACTTAAATTACAGGAATTACACTGGGGTTGACCAGACAAAGGTTTCTTTTCAATGGTCTATTTTTATGCTCAATGTATAATACTGTAGTAGTTGGTATTTTAGGAAAGCTGCTCTTAAGCAAATATCTGTATTGCTGAATTTCCAGATACACTGTGGCTGTCTGGTTGGAGAGCCCAGTTTAAGAATACTGACAACAGGCTCTGCAGTGACAGCTCAGGAGACAGGATGGGCTTGACTTAAAGGCCTGACTGGGGCTTTCAGAGTTATCAGTTTTGCAGTGGGCTTTGCATGACCCTTGGCTAATTGCTTATCTCTGTGCCTCAGTTCTCCAGGGAGGGAGGGAAGGTGATGCTCCCTTTGCTCTCATACTGTAAGTTCTTCTGTGTGGGAACTCCTATTACATGGGAAGCCATGGTGCTGATGTTGGGACTATTGCAGGAAAACACTGTATATTACTAAGGTAAATATATAAAAGTTGTTAAGTATTGAAAAAATATATATTAATATGTGAAAGTATAAGCTAACTGGGACAGCTTTGTGCTGCAGTCTGACAGAGCCTGTTTCTTCCACAACCTGAATTAAATACAGTCACTGGCACCTTCAGTTTCTCTTCGTCTGAGTAGTACGGACCATTATGAGCCCTCCTTAATGGTCAGGTCTTTCATAATGCCACTGGATATCCGTTTCAGGTGTCTGCTGCTTCATTTAATCCTTAACTTTCACTGGCCACTTTGGGATTCAAATCACTTATACTGAATACTTAAAGCAGGTAAATTTCATGTTCACTTTTCCCATCCCCACCCTTTTTCTCCCTCCCTCCCTCCCTCCATTTCCAGTCGTGGGACTTGGTTCTAAGTCTTTCAAAGAAGACTGTTGACGACCTTCTTTCCAGGTGAAGAGTTTCAACAGTTGTATTTGCATCAGGTCAGGTGGTGTCGACCCAAACCTAGCCTTATAACTAACTTCTCTTTCAGTGTAGCTGTTGCAACTTCTCATTCAAAACATTGACAAGTTCATTGTGAATTTACTGGGAATGGAGGGAAAAAAAGAAAGAAAATAGCCATTAGTGACATTTAGTAATCTACCATCTTATAAAAGTAGAATATATTATATTTCCAAAATACATGGTTGAAACCTGATAAAGTACCTTTTTTATTCTTGTCAGTTACCCCTGATAAGATTAAGAAAAACTAAGAGCAAGAAGGCCTCTGACATTAGATATTCTTCCAATTTTCTGTCCTTCTCAGCCTATGTAACTGATGGGAAGAAAAACAAGTTCAAGCTGTTATGTTCATCCCTGCTTCCAACTGCCTGTTGAAATTCAGATTAAGGGTCCACCCTATTTGCATCTGCAAATAGCTTTATCCCTATATACAACTGCCTTGACATCAATGAGATTGCTCCCATGAGTCAAGTTACCCAGGCATGTAAATATTTGCTGAATTAGGACTTAAAACTGGAAGGGAATGTAAATGTAGATGGTAAATCCTACTTAAGATAAAGGGCTGAGCACCCACAATGCTAACTGAGGTTAACAGAGTTGGTTCAGGTGCCTGTCACCTCTCCTCCCCCAGCCAAGCTTTATAGATTTCTTAATGGCTTTATGAGGCAGAACTATCTTTAACTACATGGCTATACAATATATTATGAATGAGTAAGTGTGCTGCTTTGCTTCATCAATGACCTTTGTTACAAGAAATTGTCTCCTGCCATGAAAAGATAATTTTAAGATAGCTTTTAAACACCTGATACTCTGTGCAGAAAGTAATTCCAGGACAAGTGAATGCATTGTGTGCATGCTGCAATCTTAAGCCAAATGAATTCTATATAGGATTTTGAGCACATGAGGGGGAAACATAGATGTTCTCTGCAGAGGCAGGCCCCAGCCTACAGATTGAGGGTTGGTATTTTAAACTCCTTAACTGAAGCAAGGCATTCAGGAGTGATTCAAGAAGTCTGTAGACCGTAATTCCCCTGTCCCTATCGTTCAGCTCACTTGCCCTCTGCATGCTGAGTGAATGGATCTGATTGCTTATCTTGTTATGTTGATGCTCCAGCTGCTGGGAGGGCTCATTTAACCTGCCTCCTGTTGAACACAGCATTTGAGAGCAAAGCATCTTTCTGGAGCATCCCTCTTGAATGCAAACCTCACAAATACCCTAGTTGCTCTTTAATTCAGCAGCTGCTGCTGAACTGAGGTGGCAGTGAGGAGGCTGAGATTAAACTGCAGAGATGGCAATCTTGCTCCAGCCACACCAAGCTGCCTGTTTACCACCCCCTATGCACATTCCCTGTGTTTATAGGCCAGCACTCCGCAGTGGATGATGACCTTGCAAAGGGCTGCCTGGGGAGAGGGGTGGCTTTTTAAACACTGTGGTTACTCCCTTGGCAAGATTCTTGAGGTAGTAGGATTGCTTAAAAGACCAACTTTGGCCCCTTTATGCTGTTTCCTGCTTGGTAAACTGAAGCTTTTTTTGACTCCACAGAGTTTGCGTTTGGCTCTTATTTATTTATGATGCTGTCAAGCCTGGGGCTACAACATTATTTTGACATGCAGCAAGTTTGCAAGATGCAAAACCACTTGCTGCATGTTTTATTCATTCTTGGACTGCGAGGCTTGCCTTCCTTTTGATGGCTGCCCTATTTACATATGCTACCTGTGTGCTCCTCGAGTCACTTAGTATTTGAATGTATATGCCCTCATCAGCTATAAAGCATTAATGTTTTGCACTTGTATGGCCTTTCGCCCAAGAATCTCAAAGGATCTTTCAGTGACAATGTCGAAGACCTGCGGCCCCCTTTGAAGTGGGCAGAGGCTGCTACCTCCCTGTTCCTGAAGGTAGCGCAGAGGCTGGAGCGCTGGGAAGGGGAAGAATTCCTGCAGGGAAGTAGTAGTTGTGGGAGACCTCGGTGCCCCGTCTCCAGCCGC
The DNA here is from genome assembly GCA_013398735.1 of Nothocercus julius. NCBI lineage: Eukaryota > Metazoa > Chordata > Aves > Tinamiformes > Tinamidae > Nothocercus > Nothocercus julius. The sequence continues at coordinate 3,436,379 of VZSV01000028.1, read as the reverse complement.
GCTGCTGGTCTGTGGCCCCCCTGAGGATGCTCTTTGCATGGCCCTTTGCCTCGCCACGCGCCTTGGAGCGGCGCCGTGCGGCGCTTCCTCCCGCTTTGCCAGCCCGGGAGCGGCGCGGCTCAGGGCAGCGAGCGCGGCCTCTCCCGCGGGCCCCGCTCGGGGAACAACCAACTCGCCCACCCTCCCCAACCGCGCCTGCGGCCCGGGCAGCCGAAAGCGCCTCCCGAGCCCCCTCGGGGCCTAATTAGCGACGGCTGCGGGGGAGTCGGAGGCCTCGCCCGCGCCGCCCGCTCGGCGCCTCGCCCCGGCGCGACCGTTACGACCGTTAACGCCCGTTACCTGCGGCGGCGG
>VZSV01000028.1:3424817-3435363 GCA_013398735.1 Nothocercus julius | reverse complement strand
CCGCCACTCCCCCTGCTTTCCATAAGCAAACAATGCAGGAATGAGGAGTGCGGGCGGGGCCGGGAGCCGCGCGGACAATGCGGTAGCTTCGCTTTAAATTCAGCTAGGAAAAAAAACAACATGCAGAACAAGAGCCGCGGTTCCCCCCGCCATTCGCGGCTGTTTACGCCGTGCATTGCCCGCATGGGTCCCGCATGCAGCAAGCGGTGGCGGCGGCAGGAAGCCCCCGCCGGCCCCGCTTTGTCCCTGCTGCATTTGGAGGTCCCCAGGCACGGGGCTCCTCGCGGGCCAAGCGCTTCCCCTCGGCGCCAAACTAGCCGCGAAGTGGCGGCCATTCAGGGCCAGAGCGTTGGCAGTTAAGGCTAATGCGGGTCTTTTGTGCCAGCAAGTATTCTTAAAGGGTCGGAATATGCTGGAATTAATTTGTGAGTTTTTTTTTTTTTTCCTTTCCCCCAGCAATGCTGGCTAGAACAGAAGAGTTACACTCTGTAACTTACAACAGCACAATTTTAGGAAGAGCTCAGGTTGGATGTTACGTTCACCATTCACATAATCCACCTGTACGTTGCACTGCATTTTTACTGGACTATGAGCAGAGCTAGTTGGGTCAAACGGTGCAAAAAACAGCAGGTATAGTTACAGTTGGTAGAGTTCAAGTGCGAGCCTGAGGAGGAGAGAGCCAAGCCCTATAAAACATATTGAGACCAGTGGTTGGAAGTTTTGAACTCCAGCAAATGGTTCTCCTAAGATAAAACTGGAGCAGTCCTGTTATTAGCATGACCTGTTTGGTGGAACACAACTGCTGATTTGGAAAATGACAATTTATCTTTTATGCAGAAAGGTTTGTGTTTTAAACTGTATAGAAAAGAGTCAATTTCTATACGGAAATATGTTGTTGAAAGTGGTCTGAAGTGTTTATAGAGTGGAATAATTTTTTTTTTTTTTAACTCAATTGTTCCTGTATTCTCTCCCAACCGTTGTGACCTCTCTGAAAGCCTATTTAACTGGAAAGTACTCTTTATTTCCTCTACAAAATTACGCCTCATTACCATGTTATTGATTTGTCTGGATAAGGCATGGATATATGGGTTAGATGGTGACATGCAGCTTGAATACACAGTTATTATTTTAAAATAATTTTAAGACCATTGAGGGAGATGCCTTCTCCAGAATACTAGCCGAAGAAATCCTCTGCTGATTGACAACATAGGTCTGTCACAAGCCTAACAGCCTTCCGAGTGCCCATCTTTACGGGCTGGGGCTTGTTTGTTTCTGCATTGGTTCGCTCTTGGGCCGTGGAGCCCTGTAGGAGTTTGTGTAATATTAACTGCGTAGTCAGGGCTGAGTGTCTTGGCCAAAGGCAGGGCGCCCTTGTGCCAGCAGCAGAGTTGTCTCAGGGCATGCATCATTTCAGATAGGAAGGTAATGGGGAAACAGTGAGAATGCAGTGGAGAAGGGCTGTGATCAGATTACAGAGCAAGTCTTTTGGCAGAATCAAGGATAGGTCGATATCCTAAATCTCTGTCTGATGCCTTTTCTGCAGGGCCCCCTTTTTGGTTGCTTCCCCATGTTCACCATGCATCAGAACACACCGACCGGCTCTTTTGTACAACTCAGTAAATGACAATGACTTTCAATCAGCATCAAGCTATATAAGATTCAGACTCATAACCTTAAGTGAAAAGTAATTTAGACTTCAAAACAATAGGGACTTTGTAAATAGTTAAGAGGAGGAATGCACAGACCCTTGCTAGTCCCCTCGGCCATCTAGGCCTTTTCTGCACCTCTATTTGTTGAAGTTTACAGATATTCTGAGGAGACAACCTGTTCAGGGGACTGATTAAGATGTAATATTTGGCAATACTTGCCCCTTTTCTTACCAAACTATCCACTCCACAACTAATTTGTGTACAAATTTGCAAAAAATACATTTGCATAATAAAGTCCACATCACTTTTCTGATGAAGAAATTTCTAATATGTATAGCCTTACTCCTTAATATGAAGTTCTTACGCAATTAAATTTCCCTCAGATACTTACTTCTTTCACATGGGATCCCTCTGCTTTAAATTAGGCAAAGAACAACCACACAAAATGCAACAATGTCTTTTGTCTTTCTTGACTTTTGTGTTCTTTTCCCCCCCACCCCCCACATGTTTCTTAATTGGTTCAAGAGAAAAGGAAATGTAATGAAAAGTATATTAGAAAGCTGAAGGGCTGTAGATAATGTGCTAGGAGCTGGAAGAGGGGAATCAAAAGCATCCCTTCCTATAATCCGAAAGAAGTACAATGAAAGGATGATGGTTTTAATATTGATTAGCTCAGTCATTATTTTTCCAGCAGGCACCCCATTCCTTCTCTCCTGCTTGATAGGATCAAAATGGTCAAATTACTGTCATACCTCCTCCTAGGTAAGACTTAGCAGAGATCATTTCAAAAGTAAGAGCAGAGAAAGCTGAGGTCGGGCTTTCCTGCCTGTTAAACATGATCGATAAGCAACACAGGTGGCATAGGCTGTAGTTAAGGTTGCTGGGCACATTTCAGGGACTTGTGTGCAGCATTTTATCACTTCAGTGGAGTACGCTGCTCTGGATGACTTTCTGTACAGAATGGCTGCTGCAGCCTATTTATCACAAACAAATATATGAATTCATTGCATCGTTTCTAAGAATACAGCGGGGAGAAATAAGAGAATAGGGACTGCAGGTTTTTTTGTTGTTGCATGTGCAGAAGCATGAAACCTTACAAAAAACCTTGAATAAGAGAGCAAATTGTGTTCAGTTTTGAAGTCAAATTCACACAGGAAATGGTAGAAAGAGATGGAGATGGTGGGGTGCAGGTATAGGTACCTTTGAGACAGAAAGATGCTTTTTTTTCTGAGAATAGGCGAACATAAGTGATGCCGAGGACAGCAGTTATTTGAAGAGATCGTTAGGATCACAACAGAGAAAACACTGGGTATGAGCAGGAAAATTGCTAGCAATAAGAATAGGCAGGGTTGGGAGATAGCAGCTGGAGAGACAAGATTAGGGATAAAAATCTTCAAAAGAATTTGGTGAACCCAGTGATCAAGTCTAATGGTAAAGGTCGTTAGGGGAAGTTCTGGGGCTTTATCAGCTCCTTTGTGCTGTGCTGCAAGATGATATATGAGCTATGCAAAAAAAGGAGGGAAATATCTGGAAGGTTGTGTGAGTTGCTGCTCTGTAATATTTGAAGGGGAAATGTTGGCAAAGAAGTGCTCAAAGAGATAAATTTTGAAATATAGTTTATGTACCTGAGATGCCTTCTTTCAGCATGAGTTTCACTGGGATATTGTCTTGTGTTTTTTTACGTGCCTGTAGAAATCTGCACAGGCACAAGGCTATCCAATTTAAATGTAGTGGTGAATTCAAATTTGAAAAAAAAAATAGTTGTCTGAAATGTTTATACCAGTGATTTTTTTTTTCAGATGTTTTTTTCTGATGATTTTCTACAAAACTGGTTGTGTGGTTTAGGTAGCCCTTAATTTGAAATAATTAAAGATATGCCAGGAAGGACTACAGAATTTCATTCTATTTTAACAGAGACTGTCAGTGTAGCATTGTTGCAGTTTCCAACCTGAACAATAGACAGGATTTCTTTTTCAGGGTATAAATACAGAACTCCAATGTAACATTTGCCTCCTTCACTGATGATAATTGTGAAGAATACTTTTTTTTTTCGTAGACAAAAACTTACATGCTAAAAAAAGTTATAATTTAATCAGAAAACCGTTATCTTTCCACCCTGATTTTAATCAGTGCTTGGGAACTAAACCCCATTTTTCCTCTCTTGCATTTTATGCTTTTCCTGGGGTAGGGGGGAGTCTGCTTCCCGCCTGCCTCTGGTCAGCTGCCTTTCCTGCCTGGGAGAAGACAGCGCTCCGGAAGGAGATTGGATTCAGGTTGCTCACCAGGCAGGGGGAAAGCTTTCCAGGGCCGTAACCTGATCCTGGACCCAGATGTGCACTAGGGGAGGAAATGAGGAATGGCTCTGACTGGCTACACGGTATATAAATTTGGCAGTTTTTTTTTTTTTTTTTAATCAGTTTGAGAAGTATTCCATGTGAGTTGCAAGGATGCACAACTTAGAAAGTACATTGGCTCTAAGTGTAAGCTGGGAAGAAAAGCACCTTGTTTCTGACTGCAATCCTGGATTTTGCTGCAAGACAGAATAATGATAAAAAAGGAAAGGATTCCCTGATATCCTTCAATCTTCCCAACTTCTATTGTGTCTATCTGTAGGACTCATTTCCTTTAATAGAGTGAATCTAGAGCAAGCTACTCACCTGGATAATCACAAAAGTCATTCCTAGACAAATGATTTCATCACCTACCTCCTGAACTATATTACTGGATTTTTATTTAACAAAACACGTAACTGCATGGGCTTGAAGTTGCACATATTCTAAAATCTGGTGCTTGTCATGATTTCAGAGCTTTTTATGTTTAGAGACATTTATATTGTCTTGAATTAATAATACTCCAGAAAAAAAAGCAAAGTTTGCACAGCAGAACAAGCTTCTATATTTGATATTACTTGTGAATTAACTTTCAAATATGTAACCTCCTTACATTTGCGACCCTTGTGATCCCCAGGTTTCAGCAGGGGAAGTATTTAAATAAAAGTTTTCATGTTACACTAAAAACTGTCATTAATGAAGATTAAATACGGAGAATAATGTTGCCTATGTGTTATGGTTTCTGAGATACCTGTTTATGATGAAGAGATAATTCTAGTAGTAACTAGCATATTTGTTTATAATTGTTATGGGAAAATTCAGCAAGTAAAAGCACCTATATTAGCAACAACCGCTAAGTTTTAAAGCCGCACCTATGATTATAAAATTATTTTATCAAAATCTATTTGCATATAGACATATTTTTTCAGATAGCAATGTTTAATTTCCTGAAGATCATTTCTTTTACGATTAATTTTCTATGTTTTATGTAGACAGGCCTTAGCCAACGCAACCCTTAATGCAGGAAGAGCTAGGATGTGCTTGACAATTTCTGTGGATGAGTAATCTACTTGAGAGACTTTCAGGTGTCTCTGCAGTGCTTGGCGTGTTTGTGCTGCCAGCTTGGGCATATTCTGAATAGTTGTGATCAATATACAACTATATTGTTGTGATCAATATACAACTATTCACAGTTATGATCAACTGTGAGTAGTTGTGATCAATAATCTCAATATTAATAAAAGGCCTAGACACAGCCTCTGGCTTTGCAACAAGGTGAAGTGTGTGCTTCATATATGAGGTTTTCCATGACGTGTTGGACATTCTAATATAGTCCTTTGAACTTTGCTTACTGGCAAAAAGTAGGTTGCAGCTCTGTCTTGTTCTTCATCAGTGCCTGAGCTGTGCTCCTGTCGTTTCGTATTTTTAATTCTGTGAATTATTTCCTTATCTGTTGTAGACAGAAGGGTCAGTTTTTCTGTTGCTGACACAACTGGTGAGAAGTGCGAAAGAAAAGAAGCTGTGGGTTTTCACTTTCACATCATAGAATCATAGACTCATTAAGGTTGGAAGGGACCTTTAGAGATCATCTAGTCCAACTGCCCTGCACACACCTGCCCAGGGTCACGGCAGTCCAACTGCACACGCCTGCCCAGTCCAACTGCCCTGCACACAGGTGACCTGCCCAGGGTCACCTAGAGCATGTGGCACAGGACTGTGTCCAAGTGGCATACAGGGAAGCTAAAAGTCATACAATCATACAGGCAAGTCATACAGGCAAGCTAAAAACCATGAGTTCCAGGCTTGCATCCAATAAAAGCTTTCAACTTTAGAAAAGGACAAAAGCGAGGAGGTCTAGATCTATCTAGGAAATTCTGAATCCCACATGTTACTACATTAATTTTGTTCTTTGTCCTCCACATAGGAAAGGACAATGTTTTCCTGTTGCATATTGTACAGCTTTGTTTACTGAAATGTTTTGCAGTTTCTACTCCCAATTAGGATGGTGGCATCAGGTATTTTATTAGTTGTTACGCATATTGCGGACTTTTGACTAACAGCAGATTTCCCAAGGGACAAGGTTTGTGTTGGGAACCTTTGAGACCTTTTTTTATAATTGCACCAGGTGAGTAGTTCTTTTACTGCACATAATAACAAAGTTTATCTGATTGAAAAGATCGCTCTGAAGAAGCTGTCATGCTTTAACTGTTGCACTTGCTGGATGACTACTCTGATGATTAGAGTATACTCTCCCATTTCTCCCACTGTTAGAAGTGCACTTGTAGGGAAGATGGGAAACTGAGGAAAAAAGGAAAGACAAAACAGAATTATTTGCTGCACCTTACAGTAGGTTAGAGTGTAAGAATATCCTGTAGAAGTCAAAGCAGCTATGTAGCAGCTCAGCAGTGTTTGGGGGTTTACTTTGCTTGTTTTAAAAGGTGATGATAATTTCCACTGGTTCTGCTTTCATTATGTTTATTAAATAGTCTGTTCTGGGGATAGAGGTGCAAAACAAGGCTGACTGAAATAAGTTAGAGTTGTTCTCGGTGTTCACTGCAAGGATCTTGTATTAAGCAAAGAAGAACCTAAATCTCCAGACTCATCACAGTGTTGTAATGGATATTCTAGTCATGCAAAAACAGGTGAATGTAGGGAAACAAAAAAGCAGGTCTGAAAGATGCATTAGACAAAATGTGTGCTTCGTGGCAAATATGTTGTGTTAGGTTACACACATAACCTAATGTCAAGAAGTTCATTTGACACTTTCTATCACAACTTTAGAAACTCTTAGTTGAATTGGCAGGTTTTTAATTTGTTTTTTTGAGGCCAGTAAATATTTTCAACTTGCACTTTTCTACAAAATTATCAGCAAAAGCTGTGTTGCCAAAGACCCTGAGAAATTTTACCTTATGCTCCCTGCTCTTTTTTATATCTCTATTGCAAAAGGAGATGATGTGATCCTTGGCACCGACTTATTCCAGACTGCAGTGTTTGCATCCTTTAAAACCACAAAGATAATGTTGTTATTGATGCAGAGAAGAAGATGCTCATGTATCTGGTGAGTAGACTGATTCTTTTTTGAAGAATTCTTCATTTTGGTAATAATTGCTTCTGCATAGTAGTGTAGACCATTCATAAACAGTCTTCTAATAGTAATTCTGAGATTTTTTTTTTTTTTTTAATAAACGAAGCGTACTTACCTGCAGGGTGAGAAATCATGCTTTTCATTGACTGTCTATTTGCTTTTTATTCATGTAAGGCATTACTGATCACTCACTTGAAATAATAAAGAGTAATGGATTATTTTCCAAAATTATCCCCTGATCCTATGACAATTTGTACATGCAGTGAAATTTTATGCATCAAGTTAAGGCAAGAAGAAATATTTTCAAGAAAGAAACAAGACGTTCCTTACAATGCATTGGTCAGTGTCATTACATGCATATTCTTACTTGGATGGCATTTGAGGTAGTACTACTTCATTAGATTTCAAATTGGATTTAATGATATGTAAAAGTATAGTGGGATGTATATATTCTAGAAAATAATTCAGATGATCAATTTAGGCTTTTGTCCTTTTTAGATACAAATAAATATGCATACAAGGTCAAGCAGTAATTAGCAATTACCTTGAATTTATTCATTAAGTAAGTTTGTTTAAAGAAACCTTGACTTTTGTAGCTATGTGGTTGATACTGCACAGCTTAAAATCAAGTTGTAGTGCTTAGTTGTGATGGTTGTGGAAGATAATCTTTTTTTTGTGATTATACACATAATATTTTCTCACAAAAGTATACCTGTTTGAAATGTTACCTCAATCCTCATTAAAAAAGCAATGTGCTGAAAGTTACTTGTGGAAGTACATCCCACAGAAGGCTGAGTTTCAGATGCTTTTGAAAAGTGACCTGTGCATTTTGGAAGTTTTTTTTTTTTTTTTTTTTTCATGAGCCACTAAGGTAAATAGTGAATAGCTGACTCTGTCTTTAAAGGGTATAATTTGAGACAGTGTGATTTGACATTTATAGTTAAAATAATGATTTGGTGTAGTAGTTTCCTGGCATGGTACATGCAGGCTGGAGAAATGCAAGCATAAACATGACAGCACAACTACCTAGAGTGCACGTATATCTCATGTTCTACCTATGGCGCTCACAGGTTCGTGCACTCGCTGCAGTGGATTCTAGCTGCATGCAGTGTTGCAAGCCTGGGGAAGCCTCAGCACTTTGCTGCCAGTGGTTGGACCTACTGCAGGTGTTCGGAGCTGCCAGTTTGTGTGTGCGGAGGTGGCCTCAGAGTCGTAGCAGCCCTGGGCTTTCTTGGCACGTGCTGCACTACCAAGGAGCCTGGGCAAGTGCCTCGTGGCTGCTCCAAGGGAGCAGACATTTCCTGGGGCTCTTCCTGCTCGTCTCTGTTCTCAGGAGCGGGCAGGGTGGAGGACACCAGCTGGATGACCTGTTCAGGTGCCAGCAGCAGCTTCTGCACCTTTCCTGGGGAGCCCTGTGGCCTCTCGTGTGTTACGAGACAGAAGTGCGCTGTCCACAAGACAGGGCGCTGGGCCCTGAGGATGGGCAGCAGCTCAGGACAGGTTACAACTCCACAGCTCGTTCTGGCAGGCAGAAAAGGGCCCGTTAACTGTAGCTTGACCAACCTGTGGACAACAAATGTATGGGGTGCGCTTGGGAGGTCTTCACAAGGCTTCATTATCACTACAGCGGTCACCTTTTCCAGGGTGGAGTGCGCTAGCTCGGGTAGCACTAGCAGTACAGCTGTAGAGGCAAACAGGCAGGCTCGGCAGTACCTGCTGGGTTCTCCTGAGGTGCCTGCAGGCGCCTCGTAGATCCATGCTGCCGTGGTGACGTGGTTTGTCTTTGCTGGGCTAGCTGCTTTAGGCCATCGTGGGCCACAGGGCCGTCACTGAACTGGTGCTAATTTCATCCTGATTAGCAAGCATGCAGTGCTGGGTGCTTTTAACGGATTTTCACCTCGAAATCTTCTGGGGAGGGGTTATTATTATATTAATAATATAAGCGCGTGCTACCTGAAGATCCCCAGGTCCAGCTTTTGTTCTGTTATCTACAATCCATCACAGGCATGTAGCAGAATAAATGGACCATGATCTATTCTTGTGTGATAATTCATATTTTCTCTATGCCAACAGCAGAGTTACATGACTTAAAGTATTAAATCATAGCAAAACTCTTTCAAAATACAAGCAGAAATTGACTGGGGTTGCATTTGGAAAGTATGAAGGAATTTGTCATTCCTTGTCACATTTTTCAGAGGATTAATGTGTATTTGTGAGGACCTTTTATTTTAATCTCAGCAGCCACATATTTATGTATTTCTTAATAAAGAATTGTATAATTTTCTAAGCATGTATCATGGTATGTAATCGAATTGTTAAAGCAACGTCTATTCTGCAAGAATATTTTTGCTCTTTGATTCATCCAAAAAAAAAGTCTGAGAAGAATCTAAATACAAGATTGAGATTTATTATGTTCTAAAATAAATATTTAAGTTTATTTTATGATGTATATTTTCATATGATTTATAAAAATGTGACTACACTTTGAATTTGGCGCCTTTACCAGCTAGCTGGTTGAAATATGTTGTTCTGAAGGTTTGTTGCAGTTGTTACACATTAACCACAGTGCAGTAACAGCTAAGTAAATGTTTGGCAGCTGATCAGAGATTCAGGCTGAGGTCATAACATGCGGAGAGGTGCTGAGAGTTTACTGTGCATCTCAGTGAACATTGTGGCTACTAAGCACCCCATGCGGCGCATAGGCCCTGATCTGGTAGTGCACTTGAGTACATGCATCTGCTTAAGCCACTAAGCAGATTGGGCAGCTTTACTAGGCTACTCCTCTGCATAAAATTATGTGCGGGAATGAACTCTTTGGGCCAAGCTCTCATGGAATGAGTAAGTATTTGTTGGGAAAGTTGCAGTATAACAACATTAGAAACTGCTGTAAACATCTTTATCCAGCATGCTAAATTGCTATTCATTTATTGATGTGATTGGCAACTATTTTCCTCTACAAACATTTTGGGAAAAGGAAAAATATTCTCTTGAATCTTCATTGAACTACTCAGTATGTTATTATCTCTTCTGTAATCCCCAGGAAATCCTGTCTTTGCTTTACTGCCTCTGGAGAGGGAGTCTTATCAACCAGTCTTTCCATTTGGCTTAGCTAACCTTCTGCCACATGCAGTATCTCACAGAGCAGTTAGCTCTGAAAGAGGTAGGTAGAGGCAGCCTACTTACTTAGCACTCACACACTGTTGAAAATTATGTCTTTTTTTTTAAAGACTTCTCATTTACTTGAAGGAATGGCAGAAGCATTCAGAGAATCATGATTTTTAACAATAAATGTATGCTATTTTTATACTTGTAAGTTAGAGAGTCTTACTTCTGTGAAGTGACAGAGCTGTGAAATGACGGAGTTGTTCACCTACTAACTGGGCGTCATCTAAAATTCAGCTCATTACAAATTTCAAATTCTTACAAAAAAGCTCTTAAATTAACTTATTTATATATTTAGTTCTTTTTTTTTTAAAAGGAAA
>VZSV01000028.1:3380285-3424767 GCA_013398735.1 Nothocercus julius | reverse complement strand
GAAGGAGGGAGGTTTGGGGCAGGGCTGGTGTTTTCCCTGCCCAACAATAATCCCCAGGGACTTTTATAAGTCCCATACACTTAGATGGTATAATCCCTTTGCTTCTGCTTTCAATTTATCCTGTAGATGTTTCCAGCTGGTGACAGGAGATCTTTTGAAGACTGCAGACCCCTTTCTTTTTGGGTAAGCGATTGAAGGCAGTGCTGACAGAGGCCGCTCTTGTCTCAGTGACGTGTATGCGTAATTCCTGCAGCCCTGTAAATCTTGGCTTTAGAGGACTATGTGCTTTACGAACCAGATAAAGAGTGGCCCATCTAGAATCTATTTGTTAATGCTGAAAAACAATGATATTCTCTCCTAACCTCTAGTCCACCTTTAGGTAAAATACCATGATTTAGAGTTAGTGGATTTATCATGTGTAGAACAAATATCTTCATTGTCAAAGTCAATACAAGCTGACACCTGCATTGTCCTGTATTGAAAATAGCACAATGTTTCAGAAAATACAAATACAGAGGAAATATTTGGAAGGGTAACTCTCAAATAAAGGCCTATAGTGTTTGACAGAATAAACTTGGAAGGGCCTTTATATTTATTTCTGAATTATATAATTATATAATAGACGTTGGGCAATTATAGGAAAATTTAAGCTTTTTAGAAAGAAATTTTAACATTAGACTTTCACATCTTTTTTTCAGTAGTATCTTTATCTAACTGGCAGAAGTGGGGGATTTGAGCTTTGTATACAAAGATGAGTAGCTCGGTTAATATATATATTTTTTAATACAAAACATTTAAACGTATTTTTGTTAAAATTGTTTCAACATTAATATATGGCAGGAATAGCCCTCTGAACATCTGCCCATTAAAACATATAGTAAAAGATCTTCCCAGTATTTTGTCCTGGAAGATCCCAAAAATGCTAGCAAAGTGAAATACCCCCTCAAAAAAACAGAGGTGAATATTTGGTATTGCTCTGTAAGTGGAAAGTAAGGATGAAATAGTAACTTAAACTAGATCGTCTAACAAAACATATAAAAGTGGCAATCTATTATAAAAAGCTAAGGATGTGGCTAAACCAGACTTTTCATGAAGATTTATTGAAGAAGCAACCTCAGATTTCTTTCTGTGAATCACTTTTAAAAAAGGTTTGCTCTAGTACTGCTTCTATTTGCTTGAGTTCCTCTCACACAACTGGAGAACCTGTTTATTTGCTGCGATTCTTGTACTGACTTAATGAATTTGTTTAGATTCTGGTGTAAATTAGCACCACTCCTTTGTACAAGAATAATGACTGATTTAGTGTTGTCTTACAACAACTTAATACTAATGAGCTAGTAATTTAAGTAATTTCCTTTTTTGCTTTAGATTAGGTTTTGATTTTGCAGAACAGAGTTACTGATCCTTGGCCATATAAACTCAAATTTATTTATTTATTTTTACAAGAATAATTTTTGATATGGTGATAGCTGAAAGCACAGCACTAGTCCATCTTGTCCTACATTCATCGACGATCTATCCTAGATCTGGAAGACCGATAAGAAGTAGGAAAGAACTGACCAATCAATATTAGCTGTGTTGGCACCACAGGGCAAAGATAACCTGGACATAGGGCAGGGCCTGTTGTCTAGGCACCAAAAATGCAGTGTGTAATCATAGCATTGTTGTAGCGGTGGATGGTCTAAGGTAAGGTTACAGGGGAAATTGTACCTCTTCTTAGATCAACCCATCCTTTCAGAAAGACAGGTAAGTTTTCAAGCACACAAGCGCTACTTCAGGTCTGAGATCTTTTATTGCTTCCATCTTAGCACACGAGTGTAAAAGTTGAAATTCACTGGAGTATAGACAGACAACTAAGTTTAATGCACTAAGTTAAATAGAATGACTGAAAAAATGCACTAAGTTTAAAAGTAAGTTTGTAATCTGTTAGTGCCAGAGACTAGCTGGAAGAACAGATGAAAACAGATAAAATCATTTGAAGAAGAAGTATTTATGGAGAACAGAGATGTGTAAAGAGTGGTCCACTACAGTCAAGGATGAAGGAGTTATGTTTGTAGTTTAAGCAAGATTTGACAGTGAAGGGAGGATTTAGGCCAGTACTTGTGTTGGTAGGCTCACATTATCATTTCCTCTAATTACATTTGTTGAGGAATTCCACAGCATTCCATAAAAGTTGGTCTGAAAAATAAATTTCAAGAACAGTTATTAAAATCTGTCTGTACAGCAGTGAAAGTTAAATGAAACAATACATATTTTTCCTTTTGCTAATAACTGTATTTGTTAAAATATACAGTAGCTTGGAGAATAACAAGAAATTGTGTGAAATTAAAACTTTGGTTCTCAACACGCATACTCAACATATGGAACTTGGTACTCAAGGCAGAGAAGTACAGTAAGCAAGGTGTTTGTTCACAAAGGTACTTTAAAGGTTTACAGAAATCACCTGAGAGGCTGTGTAGATTCAGAGAAAGTCTTGAATTGTTGTATTTATATAACAGATTTTTACACCTGAGCTTTAGATCCTAAGCATCTGCGTGGCAGCAAAGAGGATTTGTGTTAGAATAAGAGGATACACAGACTGAGAAAACATGTCAGTGTCTGTGATCTGAGACTGAAATCCCTACTCGTCATGTGTGAATCTGAAGGGAGTGACCCAAGATCTAATTCAGCAGTTTAGGAGGCTATTTAATGCCTGGTAGCTGTTGAATAATCTCAGTCTAGTGAAGGTCAAACATTAAAGGATTAGCCTTAATGTCTGGTATCTAGCAGATGAGAAGTAGTTTAAGATACTATTATCTCTCAGCTGACTTTTGGCTAATTCTGGTACCTGATTGTTCTCGTGTAAGAGAACTGGACCAATGTAGCCCTGTGAAATGCGGAGGACACAAACTTGTTTTGGTGAACGTATGAATGGACAACTGAATGAACTTGAAATTAGAAGGTGAATCACATAAATTTCTAGACCTATACAGGTAGCATAATAGATTGTATGCTTGCTTTATATATCATTTTTCTTTGAAGATGATTGAATAATTTGTCACAAATAACATATTATCAACGTAGGGATTTCTTTTATCTTGTAACTAATAAATGCTTCCATTATTTGGCCACATGGCTTTATAGAAAGCATTTTATTTGCTTGGAATTTCTGAAGTATTTGATTTATAGATTAAAACAGCATGAAGTTCAACCAGTTATACTGTGGATACAGGTTAACAAGACAAACCGTGATGGCAAGATACTGGGCTAGGCATCTGCTTTTGATGAAAAGCTGATTTTCTCGTTGACAGTTGTTCATGAAGAATTTCTTCTTGAGTGTGAAGTAGATCTTTATTACTCATGTGAAATGGACATGATAACAACAGAAAAATCTAAAGCCCATTCATACCTACAATAACATTCTTATAAAATATGAATCCTTGAGGGAAAGGATGTATTTTCATCTCAAAAATGTTTTACTTTTACCTAGGAATGTGCATACACTTCCAATAAACATATCTTGAACTTCTCTTTGGCGTAAGTGAAGATTTTGGCCAGTCACCTTCACACCTGACAGTTCCTAAACTTTAATTTCATGAGTGGGAACAAATGGACCTTTTTTTTTTGTTGAGTTCCAGTCTCCCATGAATTCCAATCTCCACCAGCTGTTTCTTAAGAAAAGCCTGTGATATTGAGAGCCCTTAACCATTATGACCCATATGATCCACTGTCATCTGCACAAAAAAAGAAATGTTTGTTTTCCGGTCCTTGTTCTATAGAGTAGTTAGGCTCGTCTGAAATCTTGGCATGGGACTAGATAAAACTTTTCTTTCCAGAATGCTTCTTAGTAAATAGCACCTAGCTCCATCTTCTACTATGGAACTTGAAAAGTAAGGTTAGCAGAAATTGTGCAGTAGTGGCTCTGTGTATATTGGTAGATTTTATGTCCCAGGGATTGTTCTTTGGTGCTGAAGCAGCTTGGTATGGAACAGCCTTTGTCTATACTACTGACATTTCTTATTATCCAAAACACAGTGGCTGCTTGTTGGGAATACTGCTTGTTGGGAATTGTCTCTGAACTGTTCTAGTTTTCATAAAATATGTGGATATCACCTTGGGGGAATAATATTTGACACAGGCCAGACTCCATTGCTTTAAAGGCACTGAACTATATTTTCATTTAAATACACACTAACTAATACATATCTACACCCTGAGTAATTCTTTCCACCTGGCATTTAGCTTTGAAATCCCTGGCATCTGTTTCTGAAGAACAGTGAGGGTACTCTAAAACTTTACTATTTTTTAAGCCATACCATTAGTCCTATAAAAATTTCTGCCTAAAGACTGAAACAATTGCTAGCAACCATTACCTAACACAGCTTCCAAAACACAAGAATTGCAAAAAATATTGCTCAGTCATATGGACTGTGAAAAACAGATATCCACTTTAAAACTTGAAATATCAGTCTTGCAATTTTTCATTCTGAACTGTAAGATCTTTCTGACACCGGCAGAGACCAGTGTAGTTTTCAGGCTTCAGAGCTGTCAAAATTACAGTTTTACTGTTTGAACATATTTTTAGGAAAGGGAGAGTCAATGACACTTGAAGTAGCTTTAGATAAGTAAGAAAATGGTCTATATGCAATATCAGTATTGCTATAAATAGCTTCTTTCTAATATGTAACCAAGGTGAGATATATATACCCTTATGATATTCAAATACCTTTTTTTCTAGATCCCCGTTCTACCACTTGGCTGAATTTTCTTCTGTTTGCCCCCTGCAAGCTTATTTGTGCAGGAATGTATGAAAATTCGTTCACAAATGCATGAATTTCATGCAGCGAAATGTATGTTTTTGTCTGAACCTGTATCCTCTTCTGGTTATTCTCCTATTTCTGTTTGCTGTCTTTCATATAGACACTTTCACAAATTTGTTCAGGACTGCTTCAGACATTTGCACTCTCATGTACCTTCGTTCTTCTTTTTCTTGCTTAACTTCTCCTAGCTCTATGTAACCGCTTCTTAAGTCTCAGTATAGCATATTTACTGTATCCCAAAATAAGTTATGCTATTAAATGAAAAATAAGACAAGCCTTCCACCTCTATCTCATATCATCAAAAACTTTTCTGCCCCTCTCCAGCTGTCCTCATATCTCATCTGAAAAGAACATTTTTTTCCCATGTGTTCAGCATTCCATCTATTTGTATTATTATTAATCATCTTTATTATGGCCTCATTTAATGTCATAAAGTCCCACAAGTCTGATTCCAGAGAAATGAGGTACTATTAGTTTACTTTTGCAGTCCGTTGATTGTGCAAAGCTTTTGCAAATTGAAATGATGCTCCATTTCCATGTTGCATGCTGGTGGGACTGTGTTGGGATTACAAAGGTTAGGCCAGTCAGGAGATGTACATATTCATGTACAAGGTGTATACACCTCTGGAAGGTTGTGGCCTGATCCTGAGCTCAGGGGTAGATTGGAAGGTCAGACCTCAGGGTGTGCTAAGAATCCCAGTCCTGCTTCTCCCCACCCCTTGAGGTTTGTAATGCCTGCTGTGTGTGGTGGCTGTAGAATCATCTAATCTTTTGGGAGTATTTATTTGTAGCAGCATAATGAGTACATTACTGGCCCTTTCCTTCTGTGTTTTTGTTTGTTTGCTTGTTTTTTGTTGGGAATGGGAATCTTAGACAATGTGTCCCTGCCAGAGTGATGAAAGAAACAAGATCTGGGGAAAATTCTGTTTTCTACTTTCTCCTGAATCCCTTACATCATCTCCCCACACAGGCAGTGTCTGTTGCTGGCCTGGTGGCAGCAGGGCTTGAACCCTTTGGATCATTCAGTGATTTTGGCAGATGGCCAGCATGATCCTGGAGAAGCTGTATGTGAGGGAAGTCAGACCTACAGTGGGAATAAAGCTGTAATTCAGGTGCCTCATTTGCAGAAGCTCTGCGTATCGGCCTATTAAGAATGGGTAGCTTTGAGAAAATACTGTCAAGTCTGAAGGAAAATGTATAGAATCACAGTTCAGTCATGAACAATTACATTGTCCTCCCTCAGGTCACTAAAGACAGTAGAGTCAAAAACATTTTATAAAAACTAATAAGATTTTCTTCTATCTTAGGGAGTATGAAATTGAGACCTCTTAGATTCTTTTTTTTTTTTCATTTGCTAATATTTCACATATGCTAGAGATATACCGAGTGCTTTATGAATATATAGGAATATAATGTCTTTGTCCTGAAAATCTCGGTCTGTTAAATTTTAAAGTTCCAACTCAACAAATTTAAAATTTGTTTTGATGTCTTAAAAGCAGCTTTTAGAATGTCATTAGATTCACAAATGAACTTTCTGAACTTAGTGGCTGGAATTGGAAGTTTCTTGAAGCAACAGCAAGCTAATGTCCTTAAGAAATGTGAGTCAGAACTTGGCTAAAAGTTGAATTTACACATTTTCAAAGTTCTGTCAGCATGCGATGGTGTTGAATTACTCAGGCATTGAAGTTTTTGTCGCTCTGGGCAACCCACATTACATCACTTTCTGGGAACTGTCACTGTATTGCAACTTTTTAGTATAATTGCTTTTTCTGTGTTGTAAAACCAACTGAAGTTAAGGGTTTTATTATGTTTGACATAGTCCACTGGTTTGGACTAAAGGACAGTAGTAAGTGAAAGACAGGCACTGTCCTTATCGTCCCCTTCAAAAAGGATCCAAAAGTGGGAAATCAGCTTCAATCAAGTAGCTTACTGGATGGCTGTTGGATAGCGCCGCGATTTCGGTAGTAGAGATGTGGTGCTGTCCTGCACTAAGGAACTGTCCAGCATAGGAGGGATTGAGGTCAGGCCTCAGTTCACCATTACTCGAGAAGGCTGTTAGGCCTGCAGTCAAGGTCTTGTTGCTGAATGGA
Source organism: Nothocercus julius (assembly GCA_013398735.1). Classification (NCBI taxonomy): domain Eukaryota; kingdom Metazoa; phylum Chordata; class Aves; order Tinamiformes; family Tinamidae; genus Nothocercus; species Nothocercus julius. Next base: position 3,417,878 of record VZSV01000028.1, on the reverse strand, counting down.
GATCAGTTGAAGCACTTGCTTAATTGCATTGCCCTAGGAGGACTTTCACACTGATCTGCAAGTAGTAATCTAGCTGCTTTTGCAAGTTTTTGAATGTTACCAATTGCCGTTAGTGACAAAGTTAGGGAGGCATTGCACTGACTTGTCCAGTATCTGATGCAGGCTCTGGGGTGCGACCCGTTGAAGTACCGAGTACTTTTGTGGTAGTCAAGCTCTTAGTAAGGTTACGAGAAACAGAATCAGGGAATGTTTTATTTTTTTGGTGTTGCTGAGCTTGTGTTCTTGGGTGTAGGGAACTCTTCGCTCTTGTTGTTCATGTGACAAAAAGAGAAGCTACTTTGCTTGCCAGCTGTGCTTTCTTCAGTGCTGATGGTGCCGATAATGGTGGTCCTGCTGTCAAGAAAGTGCTGTGCGTGGCTGAACATGCTGAAAAGCAAACCCTAGCAGCGTAACCCTGTGCTTCTGCGTGTGTTTGGGAGCAGCCATTTAGCTAAGGGTGGCTGCACAAAAGCATTCACTGATGCTCTCTCATTGAGTCTTCATTGAAGACTCTTGTCAAAAAAGCCAAGAACTTACAGAGCAAGTGTAAGAGACAAACTGGAAAGAAAAAGAAGTCTTGAATGTGTAAAAGTCATTTAACTGAAGCAGTGAAGAGAGCTTAGATGTTGTTCTAAACAATTAAAAGAATTCCACTGTAGTGAAACTTTCTTTCATACAAGAACATGATTAACCAACTATGGATTAAAGGGGGCAGTTCAGCAAAAATCATTCAGGGCCCAAGGTCTTCCTCATTTTTTCCTAACTTTATTTCCTACTTTCTCATTTTCTTCTGAACTTTGCATTTTTTCTGCTTCCCAGTCCTTCTGTCCCTGATTCTTTTATATTTCTCTTTCAGTTTTCTTCTTGCCCTCCCTTCTTCCCCTCATTTTATGTCTCTTGCTCTCATTGTCCTTCCAGACTCTATTTTTTCTAGTCATGCCCTTATTTTCCTACCATTTTACAGAGCTCAGCCTGCATGTGGCATGGCCACAGCAGCTACAGTGACAGTACCTTATGCTGTCAGCTCCACTGAGCAGAGCTTCAGGATGTTGGAGTGAGATGTAGAAACATATCCCAAAGCCTGTGCCAGCTTTAGCATTTGGTTATTCTTTATGTTCATTCAGGGTTCAATCTGTAAGCTTCTTTGTTGCCATCAATCAAGAGTAGTGTTATAACTATCAAAAAAGAGAGCAGTTTAAAGAAGGTCCAGGAAGAGCTAATTTCTGATGTTTTGGGGTCTGAAGTTAGAGCATTCCTTGACAGCTTATAAACCTGTGCACCAGCATGTGCTTAAACTTGGGAACAAGCAGAATTCATTTAGTTCCTTATATGTTATCAAATTTTGTTGGAGTCCATTAACAAAATGGAAGAAATGCAGAACAGGTTGAAACATCTTAGTAAATAAAAAATTTAAGGATATAACAACTCTACAGCAACAGAATTTTAACTTTTTTTTTTCTTGTACAAGAATACCATATTTCTCATTATCTTTCACTGTCTATAAGGGTTTTAAAAGGAGGAGACGGTTTTCCCCAGTGATTTGTACTATCATTCAAACTGTACAGATGATGTTAATCTGTATGTCCCTGAGGAAGCAGAAGGATATGAATGTTTCTGTGAGGCTGGAATAAAAGAGGAAACTAAAGATACAATTAAAATAGGAAAAATGTTTGAGATAGGAAATAAGAAAAATAGGAAAGATAGAAATAAAAAAAAAATAGAAAGATAGGCTAATAGATATAGAAAAAAATAGAAAGATATGAAATAAGAAAAAATGTTTGAGATAGGAAAAGGTTTGAGATGTCTAGTAGTGAAAATTGACTACAAAATTATCTGATTGACGACTTCAAGTTCAAAAGGAATTTCTGCACATATTTGTCTGCATAATTATAATATTGATAGCTGTACTCTGGAACAAGCAGTGCTGAGTAATTTTAAGAGGTATTAGATGCTCTTGCATGGTTAAAAGATGGGAGTATTTACTGGAGAGACAGCTTGGCTTAAAATGCTATGCTTATGCCAAAAAAACAACAGCCCCACAACCATAGAATTTGCTTACAATAATTAAAAGAATGACAAGAAAATCCATACTGTTTGCTAAAAGTCTCTACCTAACAAAATACATTTGCAAAAATGAGATAATAATTAGAAAATGAGAAAAATATCTGTATGAATGCTTTGTTAACTTAGAGTAAATTCTTTTTATTTGGTAAATACTGCAGCAAAAGAAACCGAAATCTTTCATATCGGCTTCAGAATGGTGAAAATTTTACTAAATATTAAAAAAAAATGCATCCTTGTTGATTACTTCATTTATGTAGAAGGAGGTCACTTTTTCTTCCCCCTCTAAAATAGTATCATCTTCTAGATGTATGCAGGCGTAAAACTGATGACTAAAAGTAGTGTCTAACAATATAGAGAGTTTGCAGAAGCCTTGTAAGTGCCATAAAACAGGACCTTAAGGACCTCTTATGGCCCTTAAAACAGGATCGTACACCAGGAAGGTGTAGTGAGTCACAGTGTGAATGAAACACATGTTCCGATCAGAATATATATTAGCTTGGATTATAAAAATTAATCAAGGTTAGTTGAGAATGTTTTACTGATTGCAGACATTAAAATGTGCCTTCATTTGATGTCTGTTTTCAGCAGTAGTCTTAACAACATCAAGCAAAGAAAGCTGGATCTGAAAACTGCCCTCTCTAATTTGCTCCTTCAAAAATAAGGCAGAAAAGTCAGCAAAATAGTTAGCTTGCCCTGTTTCATAGTGGCTTGTCTCCTCTTTCTTGCCCTTTCCAACAACTGCATAACAAGTGGGCACCTAACCAGATTACCATCTCATTCATGTGGAACTGTATTTTTAGTATATATTTTAGACTGTCTTCTAAAATCTAAATCAAACTCTTGGTTGATAGTGAGTAAACCAGTGTTGTTTAAAAATGGGGCCTGCAAATTCTACTGCAATCTCAGCTCTGCAAAGCTTTTAGATATTGTGCTCGTATGTGGGCTATGCTAGTTCCATTCTTGTTGAATAATAGGTTGTTAAACAGTTTCTGAAATACAGATAGCTCAAAACTTGTGATAAGACCTTTCAGACCATTTGTATCAGGTACACGCAAAGCCCAGGTATTTACTCTTCAGATTTTAGTTTTCTGTGCAAGTTTGGGGAATCTGTTAAAATGACATGGCACCATAAATGTCACATGTAGACAATGAAGAGTCAAATGTAACTTTGACTGTCTGTCCCTTTACATAAATTTATGTAACAAGACTGTACGAGAAAATTCAACATAGTAGTTTCTCTTAACTTCTATGACAAAATAGCTTCATTGCATGCCAAACTATTCCCAATCATTACCAAATCTTTTTTAATAAAGTTTAAAGTTTGCATCCAAACTTTCTACTTGTTATAGCTGCAGTGGCTAAGCTTTGAAGGGTAGGAGCAGGAGGGAAGTAGTCCATCCTATCTCAGTTGACACCTAGATCAAATTGATAGGTATAATGTTAAATAATAATATTAAAAGAAAAAGAATTATTGGGCATCCAAAAACATCAGTCTGTGATATAGTCCCTTAAAACTTCAGTAAGTGTATTTTTCTTAGCTTCACATTCCTTGCCATAACTTTAAATCCAACACTAAAATGATAAGCATTTTTAACATGTAGTTTTATATCTTGGGCATGGAGCACCATAAAATTTATATCTGTATTATTCTAATTCAATCTTGTTAATCTTACTTAACTGGGCTATAAATAACATAACTCCCTTGCACTTTAAAATAAAGGCCAAGTGAAAAAGAGGGAGGGAAGGTCTGCAAATAACCCCTCCCAAGGGTGCGACCTCTTCCATCTATCAAGAGCAGGGCAGGTAGATAAGGGCGTTTCACCACTCCACGTGCCGGCCTCCCTGCGGGAGCTTGGGCAGGTGCTGATATGAGGGGCTGACAGAGGCTGCGTGAGGTCTGTGCGCGGTATGTCCAGTATGTTCCTGGGTCTCCACAATATCTGAAGAACACAGGAAAAATGAAAGTGTGCTGAGGGTGGTCGTCATTGTAAGCAAAGCCTCAGTCACCTTTTCACTAGCAGACTGGTACAGCCCCGCTACTCTTTTAGAGTATGTTAGTTGCCTCAAGTCATTACCCCAAATGAGCTTTTATTTGAGGAAAAAATATACTGAGGCAACAGACGGAAAAAATATACTGAGGCAACAGTCGGAGCACTGTGTTCATCAGTTGTGTTTTCTGATATGACTTCAAGCTTGTATCCAAATGTAAATAGCTAACACTACATATACAGTCTTCAAAGTAATGGATAATTAATTGGCATATTTCATAAAACAAAGATGAAATTAAAATGCTGTTTTTTTGAAGTATGATCTGAAACTTGTTCTTTTGTGCTATTTTAAAACTATATAACCTTTGTTGACCATCATCACCCCATAATGCAAATGAGCAAACATGGATAAAGAAATAAAGACTAAATTCTTACAATTTCAAATTCCTTACAATTTCAGTTCTTAGAATTCCAATTTCAGAGCCTCTACATGATAGGCACTCACTGCAGAGATAACGCATTTAATTCTGTTAAATGATTTCTTGTCACAGAAGGAGTTGAGTGCTTGAGTTTAAACCTAAGAAAATGCTTAAACATGGTAAACTTCGAACCCTTTGGTAGCTACACTGTTGCTGTATACGCTCCTAAAACCATCGGCTGCCCGGCTCCTTGAGAAAGGGGAGGTGGCGTGTCAGGAGCGCGCGGCACGGTGAGCGCTGCAGTCGCTGCCGTCGTGGAGAGCTCTGCTTCGTGTCGCGCAGCAGCGCCGGAACTCGCCGGCGGGTTCAGCTCCAGGGAACCTGCGCTGAGCGGGGCGCGACGGGCGCAGCCAGACGCTAACGGGCGCGCGGGGCCTGGGCGCCGGCTGGGCTGCTCTGGGTAAACCCTGCTGAAGCGCATGCCCTGTGCGCCGTGGCTGCTCCGTTGCCCTGTTTTGCACTGCAGATCTCTTCCCTTTGGGCTCTCCCCCTTGCTTTGGGAGGTGTAACTTAAGTCCCGTGGATTAGAACTGTGGCTCTTTTTTTGCTGTCGGTTGGGTTCTTAGGATATGTTGCAGTACGGATTATTTTTGTGGCAGCAGAGCTGGGAAGATCATGGTGCAGACTGAAGTTAGTGTTGCTTGAGCTCTCTTAGTGTATTAAGGGATGATTTGAAAAACAAGCAAAATCGGATTTTGAAATGATCTCTGTGGTGCTGGTTGGTAAGCCTCTTTACCCTTATGAAAGACTGTGCATATATTAAGGATTCCACAGAGTAGCACTGTAAAAAGTAGGTGATCCTTGAAATATTTATACTTTGATGAAACTACAACATACATATTTGGCGGACTTTCACTCTTGATTTCAGAATTCCAAAAATGAGGAATATCTGGTATTTCTTGGGAATTTCTTCCACTAACTAATTACTCCCTTTCAAAAAGGTCTTCCATACTCTTTTCATATTTCAGATTTTACTTCCTAGGTGATACATTCGTAGAGAATAATTACTTTATGATTGATATGCTTCTATGGCTAAAAACTTGTGCAGTTTGTAAAGTTAGAGATAACAACAGCGTGTACATGTCAGTGTGTTTGTGTGTGTGGACTACATTTTACGTGGCTTTGATATCCCTATAGCTTGTGAGAATTCTTCCTTCGTTGGGAAAGGAATGAGAATACCTCCTAAATTCTTTCATTTTAAGAATAGGTGAACCCTGTTTTGGGGGCTTTAATGTCACCTTTCTTTAGAAAATATATAGTCCGGTGATTTTAATTTTTTAATTTATGCTGAATAAAAGATTGTAAGATGATTGTAAAAGATGTAAGATATAAAAGAAAAAAAGGTGCATAATGTAGCTAGCCTTCTCTCCGTGAAAGACTCGTTCAGAATAACATATCGAGTCTGCTTCCTGAGGCAGACGGACATACTTTCAATGTCTAGCACTCTTTTTTTTTTTTTTTTTTTGTGGCTTTTCTCTTTCTTCATTGCAATGCCATCTTTGAAGATGCTATTGATGGAATTAATCACTTCTCCATATACCAGAGCCCTGGCATCCTGAATTTGTTACATCAAAGGATATTGACCAAGAAGACAAATAATTAAATGACCCGTAACGCAGGTAAATGATACGCTCGGGATCAAAGGAATCCCTTATGGATACCGTTTGCTGCTCTGTTCTGCTAGTCATAGTAAGTGTCATTTGCCTGCAGTGGTTGCAGAGAGGTAGCTTTTGTCAGTCCATCAAAGCAAAAGTTTTCTAAACAAGATCTTCCTGTTTGTGTTCCTTGTTTGCTAACTGTTCAGAAAATACAAAGATGAAGGTAAGACTTGGTCTCATACCAACTAGTACGAAGCAGCTGCATTAGTATTTGCAGGCTTCTGAACTGCGACATGCGAGTCAGTTGCTAATAGTGTGGTTTGGAAGGGCTGGCTAAGAAGTGGCTGATGCTTGAAAATAGTCTGCAAAAGGTATGTTACTTAAACCTATCCTGAACCACGAGCATCACTTTCAGTCTTCTTTGAAAGTTAAACGTAAGAAATAAAAGCCCATGTCCTCCTCTAGCAGCTTAAGAAGGAGCAGATAGGAGGTCAGCGTGGGAGAGCTGTTGTGCTTTTTGCTCATTCTGCGGCGAGGGCTGCCGGAGCCTGCTTGCCTGGAAGTGCTCTGAGGAGCCTTCTTTGGGAATGCTGCCCGGGGAAGCAGGCGAGGACGGCACCATATGGCTCCTCTGTCCCCTCTTGCTTCACTCATTCCTCACACTTTTGGAAAATGAAGCATGTGTGAATGTTAGTAATCATGAAGCTGAAAACCTGCCTGAGTATTAGAAAAGCAAGCAGAAATAATATCAATGCTGCAAAGTGCAATGATTCTTGGTATTACAGCTTCTCTAAATATGAGGCATAACAGCTGCTCTCCTAAAACGAAACAATTTGGAATGTACATGTCTATGTGTGATATAATATTTAGAAGAAGAATACATTACATGTATTGAGTTTGTTTAGAAGCCCATGGCTGGATCATAAGGTAGCATAAATTTGCATATTGCTATTGGAAGTCAGACAGATATTACTGAATGACTTAGTATGGGGAATCAAAGCCTAAAAATGTTGCATGATAATATAAATTTCTTTCTCTCTGCAAAAAGATGAAGTCTCTAGTTGCAAGAATTTAGGGAGGATTTATTAATTTCTGTCTGCTATAGTGAAACATATATCCAGATATAAGAATAGATAATAATCTCACACCAGTTTCAACCTTTAGTCTACTGAATGCAAATTCTATACTGCTATAATGGTAACCTAGTATGATTAATTCTTTGTGTGATTTTATGTAGAATAACTGTTTATAGACTTTTGTTTTCCTTTTTATTCTTTATTATCTCATTAAAGTTCATAGCTTAGATCCACTTTTCTGGTAAGGTTCTTTCTATCATTTTTGAACACTGACTTTCTCAACTAATGGTACTCTGTGCTTCTTGCTGTTAATAAATAACTTATGCTTAATGAAGAAAACAACAGTCAGCAAGAACCATATGCATCAGTTAGTGCAGAAATGGTATACTTGATGGATAGCATTAAGGCACAATAGCCATTAAATATTACAATAAGAAAATAATTTTCCCTGTGCAGTGTTTATACTGAAAGGATTCCTTCCAGTTTGGAGTCACTCTTTTGGGTTTTTCTAATAATAAAAAAGGGACTTAACTTCAGCCATGGGGACGTGGCAGATCAACAAGCCACTCCACAAATGACACTTGATATTCCCTAACTTTTACCATAAGCAGGAATGAGCTATTAAGTCTAAGTTGTCCTTTAACTGAATTCAACTATAGTCTTCTTGATTTGAACAGCACCAGATTTAGGTTATATAAAAAAAGATCTGTGTAATGCCAGGGTCTTCATTTGGCTTCTGTATAGCTAGAAAACTTTGCCCTGTGTAATAGAAGTAACTATATTGTGAGTAGCAGGAGAAAAAGAACACCTGAAAAAAGCAGAAATTACATGTAGGAAGCTTTAGAACTGTTCAGGGTGAAAGCTGACAACGTTGTCTTGTTACAGAACTTAATAGTGCTCAGAACAGTAAGTCCGAGCTGTGAATAATAGTAGACCAGAGCGTAGCATTTTAACCTGGCAGAGTGTAACTGCATGTAGGTAATGAAAAGTCTTCCTCTTTACTGTGCATTTGTGGTTCCTTCCTGTCTCTTAAAGGTTAGATGAGCAATTAGGTGTTGACTGTTTGATGTCTTTAATGGTTCAGTGTCTTTTCTAACCACAAGTCATTAAAATGAATATTAGCAGGAATTGGGTAATAATATGAGAATCATATTTCCCTCTCTGTAGTAGTATCTGCCAAGATTTATGTAAAACATTGAGTCTTTGTACAAGAAAGTTAAGTTTTACTCTGAGACATTTTAAAGTAATATAATTCTTCTGTGGATGTTTTTACTTAAAATCTGCTTCTTCACAGTTTGGTTTTAAAATGTTTGCAATTAAATTCTTAACTAAACAAAAAATCCAAAGGTATAGTGATCAACTCACAAAAAAGTTCTTTTTGATCAAAATAAATGCTTTGTAAATTAAATGTCACCAAAACAGTAATTTAAATAAATTAATTAAAGACCAAGACCATTTATAGTCACTTAAAAAAAAAAAGTTCTAGAATCTGGAACCTCATCCGTTTTATTTGTTACAGAATAACTTAAAAACAGCTCATAAGACCACAAATATCCAGTAGCCTTTTCCCTTAGAAAACTTTGTTTTCTTGGAGAACTTCCACTAAATATTTTGATAAAACACCTGAAGATAAAAACAATTATTTCTTCTGTTATATGCGCTTTCTTTATTAAAGTACCACTGGATAGAAGGAAATTATTAAAATAATGGATATTTAAACTCCACTCACCTAGTTTTGGAGTATTTATTCACTATGTTATGATACTTCTCTCAATACATATTTAAAAGTGATTTGATGTTTAAGCAACGCAGAGGACATTTCCAGCAAGCACTCTATATTTTGATAACATTTAAATTCATTACCCATTCTATTTTATTTCACTTGTTAAGCTGTGTTTTCAGTACTGCTAGCACTGAATGAGCTCTTGGAAAGTTAGTATAGCAAAAAATAGAGATAAAATTGGAGTTGTCTTTTCCAATACTGCGTGGATTTTTATTACCAAGGCATTTTAAATAGTCTGATATTTTTTGCCTTTAGGAAACATGTTAGAGTAAAATGAAGTGTTTATTATTTAATCTGTTAATTAAGATAGATCAGGATGTTATAATCCTTTAGCATTCGTCTGCAGCACAGCCATAAAAATTAACTTCATTAACTTTTGATCACCTCTTTAGAAAAAGATAAGTACTGGATCTAAAAAAAAATAAAAATCCATCTTCTTAAAGCAAAGACCTGGGTTGCATTTAATTTATGAACATAGGTTTACCCATACTCAAAATATAGAAGAAAGCAATATCCTTTCTTAACTAAAAGTGATCCAAAAGAAAGAAACTTGATGACAGTAAGAGCAATTTCTGATATTGCAATATGAGCAAGGTTCTGTTGAGTAAAGCATAAGCAGTTCTAAAAGTAGGAAAGGAAAGGGGAGGGTGTGAGTAAACATGCGTTCCTCAGTGGGAACTGGGACCTGGGAACCACTTCCCTCGCAGCCCGATGGCTTCCGACTCCCGAGGAGTCATGTTCTTCTCCAAGCCGGACTCGTGCTACTGAATGAAGCTCTTTCGAGTTAGGAGGGGACCAAGTACTCAGTGCTGAGAGGCTTTTGCCTTGCCCAGAGGCAGGATACATCCAATCCATTTTTAACTCCGTGAGAAGAGGGAATCATGGTGCAGCTGGGAGGCAGAGACAGTGTCTCTGAACCTTCTAAGAATTGGACTGGGGGCTACTTTGTCTCCTGCCTTCTATTTATGCACAGAAGAAACTAGGTTATTGCTCGTGCACTGCTGGTGCTTGAGACCTAGAGGAAAAGGGTAGAGCTAAAAAATTGCAAAAATATTTTTTTGCAATTGCAAGAGTCAAGTAAAATCAGTTCCAGCCTGAACCTGAAAAGTTCAGCTCGTCTTCCTGACCTTGGGGAGAAAGAGGCATTGCCCCATATCTGATCTATGAAGAAAGGGAAGACTGACTTACAAAGCAGCTTTTGAAAATATCAAGCTTTTTTTTTTTCTTTTTTTTTTTTTTTTTTCAGGGTATTATTTAAACTTTCTAACTACCTGAGATCTAAAACAATACTTGAATATAGCTATCAATATTCTGGTGAGTTTTAAAGATTTTGCCTGTTACTTTGCCATCAGGTTCAGCAGTGTATTAGTGCTCATGAAATTCAATAAATTACTAGAGTAACGCTCTGCAGTCTCTCTGGCTGTTGCTGTTTCTGTGACTTGTTGACTTAATAGGTACAAAAGTAAATACATTGCTATAAAGTATATGTTATACATGATTGAAAAGCAGGAAAGAAAGCAAATGTAACTTCTGAATTTAAAGTTTCTCCTTTTAGAATTTAGAACAGATGTGCAATGTGGAAAAAAGCCCTGCTAGTTTTATTAAGGCCGTGAAGTGGAGCCGTAAAAAGGTGCTGAGGCTGCTCCAGGGGTCGCGGTTCATTAACTCCGACTGCCACGTCTGGATTCCACGTGATGGATGACAGGGTCCTTCTTTCTCATATCCTTCATCTCCCTGTCTTCAGGTGACCAGCTTCCAAAGTAACCTTTTTCAGAAGTGTTCCTAGGGATGGATCTGGGTAGTATTTCTTATTCTAAACCACTTCCCTCACACTGGCATGTGTCTCTCTCTCTTGTTGGAGTTGCTCCTTTTCTTGGGTACTTCCTGTGTGGAGCATTCCTCTGCAGAGAAATAGGAGCATCATTAATGACAAGCATTATTTTTTTTTACATTTTGAGAGATTGTCTTACATAAAAGTTTTCCCACATGACAAGACTTACCTTTAGAGCTCTGAAAATTTTGACATAAATTAAAAACAAAACAAAAAAAACGTGTGATCAAGCACTAAGTGCCTTCTGAGTTTAGGCTTGATGTGAGGGCGTGGAAAAGCAATGTTTTAAATACCGTCCACGCAAAACAACCACATAATTGATAGTACATCAGCCATCTGTGAGCTTCCTAAATTCTTGTTTATTTACTGGAATCAACTGTGTCAAGTCAGAGCATTAACTCTAAATGTAATGAAAAAAGATACGCAATAAGTAAAGGATCTTGCTCGCTTTATTTCGAGGTGTTTGTGACTAAAAGTTATGTCATGATTATTTGGTGTTGCACTAAAGTGAATTAGTGCCTTTGGAACAAACTCACATAGCACCTCTCTTTTTAGCAATAATTCAGCAATATATGGGCATAGAATTTTTTTTTTTTTTTTAAAACTCCTACAGTAGTTCAAATACTCTCACAATTTTGAGAGCCTGGAATTTGTTTGGAAAGTCTGTTTCCAAAACATAACTAAACCTCCACTTTTTTAACAGCATTTATTTTCTTAAAAACATTTATTTATTTACTTTAAAGAAGAAGAAAATTTTCTATGTTGTTTGGAGGAACTACTTTCAACAGGAAATCTGTCATTTACTGGGACTGAAATAGTAATTCAATTCTTTAATAGATTTTTGCCATTTAAAGGAACAAACCTTTATTAATTGCTTCTACAATAATGTCCCGTGACAGTATTTAAATCACACCAAAAATCAATTGTATGTAATTAAAGATTATTTGTTTTGTCAACATTAGCTTTTAGATATTAAAAATTTCTATTCAATAGGGAAGTCTTTCATTCCAAAAGAGCATTTACTTTAAATCGGAAAGAAAACTAAAACTGTCTGTATTTCTTATGATCTAAGAGTCTTAAAAAAAAAAAAAAAGAAAGCTATTTTGGAAAACAAAACATTCCCATTATTTTTTTCCAGGACAAGGTGAGGCTCCTCCATCAGTTTGGAAAGATTCGTGAGAAAGTTTCTGGAAATCGTGAACATCTTTTGCCATGGAACAGTGAATAGAGAAGACCTCAACTGACAGAGGTAATTAGGTTCCTCATTGCCTCCTCATTTGGGAGTATCTTTTAAATCTAATTATGATAAGGAAATACATTGAATTCAAAGACCTGGCATTTTTCCAAATTTATTTTTTTCTGCTGATCTTTATTTATCAGCTTTGTATTGTAATGAGATTTTTTTTTTTTTCATTCAATGCTAACAAAAAATTAGTTCTTGTGTCTTACAATAGTTTAGGCATAATGTTTACGGTATTTTCACTAATATCTGTCTCCATCCTTCCTTCCCACTCTATCTGCCATGAAAAATGTACATATGGAATTTGAGGTTATGTAGTGAAGAAACTAAAAGAAACTTAATTTTATTATTTTGCATGACTAGGCAGGTCACTCACAAGCTTACCTGAGGTCTTTTGTTTATGGTTCTACAGTTCTCTCTGGTTTTCTGCTCTTTCTTTCCTCAAGTTCAGCAATATCTACCAAATTATGATTCCTATATTTAACTACTATTTTTTCAGCTAAAAAGCGTAATCTGTTGGGTACTGTATGAGAAGAGCACACACTAGCAGAGGTGTACGCAGGGCCCACACAAGGGCCCACTTTCACAGGCGAGAGTGGCATGAGGACCACTGGAGACCTTGCTGCCACCCATGCAAACTTCACAAATGCAAATTCAGACACATTTCAAATGTTTCTAGCTGTAATTGAGTCTGAGTAAAAGCTCACACAGGGGCCTTGCAATGCCATAATAATTTTTAGGCACAACGCCAGAAGAGGTTATAGGGCCCTTTTGTCCAATATTCTCTTTCAGATCAGTTCTCTCTGTGTAGAGAATTCTTGAAAGCAAAACAAAGTCCTCGGAAGGCCCTTTTTAAGCACAAGCAGCACAAATGGAATGCAAGATATTAATCATACTACTAAAATTAAAGGGTGAGAGTAGGATTAAGAGACAGAGAACAGGAGATGGCCGAGTAATTTTATATATTGCCTTCTACCAATCCAAACTGTTAGTTTTTTAATCTGGGAAGACATCTTTAACCTCTCTGGCACCAACTCTGCTATATATTTATCGGCAACGTTTACCTCCCAGAGACACCAAAATTGTAATAACCTTTTGAGTTTAATAACAGAATTATCCAATCCATAAGTCTTACCCTACAATTCAAAAGCAATCCTATGATTCCAATATGGTTTAAGGTTAGTCCTAAAATAATATTTTACAATTCTTTAGGGATTCCTGGGAAAGTCTTAATGTTCAGTGCCAACTCCCACATCACTAGTTTGAAAACACAAGACTGTTATTCTCTTGCTTTTCTATCCTCCCTTGTAGTGCTTTTCAAAGGCTGCTCATTCACCCTAAGTTTTGCCACGGGAAGGAGTTATTAAGCTTGAAAAACTCTGTGTCAGGAGGCAAAGGAGCTCCATGAGAGCGCCCTGGTATCGCTTTTGTGGAGGCAGGGGGAGGGCTTGATAAGGCCTATTTGATTTCTTCAGACGTTTTCTTAGAAAAGTGGCAAGATAAGAACACTAAGTTGCTACTAACAACCAAACCCTTTGAATTTTATATTTGATTTTGATATAACTTTCTTTCAATACAATTATTTCACTTTGCTCAGGACAACAAATTCCAAGATCCACTTTAAGCTGAAGTCCTGCATTGAAGCTGCCCTTGACAGAGCAGTGGCAGGCGATGCCGCTGTACGTGGTGCTGACACTACGGGAGCTGGAGGCAGGCAGGAAAGGCCTCGTTGCTGTGGGGCTCCCCTCCAGCCGCTCACATGGCAAAGTTACCCCTTCGGATTCGCCTGGCTGCGGCCTTAGAAGCCTTCTCCTTGCTTGCAATAATGTATTTTGCAACCCTTTCTGCCCTGTCCTCAAGCTCTTGGAGGTGCTTTTGTTGTTGTTGCTTGTTTTGGGGTTTTGTTGTGTGTATGAAAAAGGAGCACAGACACTATTCATGTTATGGTCGCTTAGTGGTTAAGAATATTTATGTAGGAAGTGGAAAACCTCCTTTCAGTGCCTTCCTTAAGGGAGCCCAGCCATGCCAAGGGGAGTGCTCAACACCAGATTGTGATATCACCCGAAAGCGTGGTTCTGCTGCAAATGTGCAGAAAATAGTTTACATCTCGACAGGCTTCTGCTATGGCTGTGTGCATGCCCAGAGGAGGAGAGTCCGCTTCAGTCCCTGGTTTTAGCTAAGCCTCTTAGTATGCTTTACACTGAATAGCATTTTGATTATAGAGAGCTCACAGTCCGACAGGACGTTGACCAGTCGCTGCTCAGCTTACAGGTTTGTAAGACCTGAATCTGCTCAAACGGTATCTCTTGCTTAGTATCCTCTCCGACAGTGACCATTAGTACATACTGAAGACTTTAGGAAGGAGACTCGTGTAGAGTGCATCTTCCCCAGGGCATCTTCTTCTGCTGAAGTCTAGGAGGTGTCAGATGTCTATGCTGAGAGTGCCCACCTGTGTGCACAGCAATTGGCGTGCTCAGCTCTGCCTCATTTTAACCTTCTCATTCTTACTGTCTTCATCTATATTTTCGTCTTGCTCCTGGTCTCTATAGCTGTAAAGACTTTGACACTCTTAGCAACTGATATTGCATATACATTACATTCAGCCATAGCAATCACTATAATTATTTCAAATGAAAAACCTTATTTAATTATTCAGCGATTTCCTGCAAATTTTCACCTCCCAGGGAATGTCTGTACTGCCATACAGACAGTTATGTTTCACCATTTCCTATAGCTCACTCCAGCATAGGCACAACTGTTCCTAAAAACCTTTCAGGCTGCACCTTGGGTGGTCTCACACATACCCTTTCTAAACAGAGTGTAGAAATGCCACATGTTTCCATGATGCAGTGATAGTCTGTTTTTAGTGGTTCACCTGAAATTCGGCTGGAAGCTATATTCTCCTAAGTAAATAGCCATAGAAAGTGTGGAAACACATATGTATATATGTATGTGGGCCTACACATATGGTATTGAGCAGATATTAAATAAGAAAATAGGATTATTTCTCTACTATTTTTAAAACGCCTTATTTTGAATCATGATTCATGATTTAGGAACGGAACTATAATACAGACTTACGCTGTTAAGTATCTTCAAGCAATTGAATACCTGGGATATTTACATTTTTGAGAATGCCCTCTCCTTGTTTTAAAGCTAGTCTTCCATTAGGTTTAATATTAATCTTAAATATACCTTTTATATTTTGGCTTTAGAATTAAAAATTGTATATCTGAACATGAACCATGTATTTTTACTACTGATTTTTTTCACAGGAATCCCACAACTTAGTAAACACAGATAGAATTGTAACCTACATTACTGAATTAAAGGCAGGGTTATGGACTTTAGATCCGCTGGGAGGAGGCACTGGGGAGTCTGTGTGAAAAAAAAAAAAAGGCATCTTGCAGAATTTCAGTCATCTTAAGTAGCTTTTCTAGCAGTGGTTTGTTGTAGGGAATCCTTCCCTTTTTTTCCTCCCTGTATGTAATTGCTTTTCTTTCTGGCAATAAATAATGTATATTTAGATAAGGAGAGATGCATGTCATGAGCCAAGATGTATTCCTTGTTAGCAGCTTTACTGTCTACCATTTGGATTAAGCTGCAGACATGGAGCAAGAAACTTTATTCCACTGCAATTTAATTCATGCAGATAAAATCAACTTTCTCTGAGGCAAAAATCTCCTAAGCAAAGAGGAACCTGCTGGCATGTCACGCTATGGCGATGAATGGTGAGACAGGCCAGTTTCTATCCTCAGACTTGTGATTTGAAGTCCCCCTGAGCCTGCTGAGATCAAGGCTGCCAGGGAAATCACAGGTTGTTCCTGGCCTTTGCAAGATAATTCTTCTGGAAGTGGAGGAGCTCGGGGACCATGATGACTAGAGAACTCCCTCCAGTGGAGATTTATTGCATGAACTCTATTTGAAACTGTCCTCATGACAGTCTCTCCTTGGCAGCAAATTCCTCATAAGCTATTAATGTGGCTTGCTCCCTTCTACCTTTCAAAATAAATCCGTAAGATTCTTAATTTCTTAAAACAAAGCTCTTGTAAAACACATTGTGCCTTGCTTCAAGGAGCTGTGCTCTGCAAATGGAACTGGAAAAGGCATAATTTGAAATACAAGGCTGGGTTTACAAAAGGGATACAGATCAAACGGTGAAAGGAATTATATCACAGCATACCGGCTACACAGAACAAGAAAGAATCAAACCAGAAAACAGCTTCTTTCCCATTTTTTCCCCTATATTTAAGAGCAAAAGTGGGACTGGGACACGAACTTTATGTTTGACGTAAGGTGTGAGAGTAGATTAAGCCCCTTCTGAAAGGGCAGCTGGAAGCACAGGCTGAACCCTCCATGAGAGTGGCATGTCTGCAAACAGCTTGCGATCCTGTTGGGTTTTGCTCTAATTTATGTTCTGTACCTCTAATAGTGCTCTCGGTGCCAAATTAGAGCTGTAGAGCTCAAATTGAACATGTGAGGAATAGGGTGTAATGACAGCAAAAAAGGTTTTGTAAAACTTGTACCAAGAGTATATTGTGGATCTTAGTGCAGGTTTTCTGTAGGATCCTGTAGCACTCCCAGAAGCTACTACTAAGCACAGTGTAATGCTTATGATACATGCCTTTACATTTTAAATTTACCTACCTTAACTTTAAATTTAATTTTACTTTCCTTCAATTCACTTTGCTTAACTAAGTTTCATGCTCCATCGAGACATGCTTTGGAAATGAAAATCTTTTTCACAACAGGACAGGCACAGAATAGGCTTAGACTGGAGAAATTTCCTTAAGCAGATCTAGTGCTGTTTAGTGCAGGCCTTACAGTATTATTTAGTAGTGTCCGTCTTTAATTCAAAGACATTAATTCTATCATGGGTTATTGAGCATCCTTCTTCCAGTACGTCAGGTGTCATGTTGTTGTTAATGGTCTCTTAATTCCATTTTACTTTCTGAACAGGGGAATCCTGGTAGTTCCAAGAAGTCTTGTTTCAGTTAAAGCAGACTTTCGAAGGATACTGTTATGTTTACAGGTGCACAGATTCCTGCTCTTTCACAGGCGCCGATAACAGTACAGAACAACCCTTCCTTTTTCTGAGAGAAATCTGACTTTGAACAGAAGGTAAGCACACCTCTCCTTATTTCCAATTGCTTTATTTTAGAATTCCAGCGTGCTGCTCTCAGCCATGCACTCTCCTGCCTCCCAGTCCCTTGCCTGCTTTGAAATGGCAGATCTGAGCACTGCTTTATACTGCGCTTATCGCAGAAGGCAAAACTCCCTTCCACGGATGGAAGCACAGCTATCGTGATAAACTCGTGGCAAGTGAAATGTTCTCGTGCAATCCTGACATAAACAAGGTACCGCCAGAGCCACCCATGAAGTATCACTGCAGTAAGTTTCTGTGAAAGTTGAGGGCAGAGAAGAGATCTAGCCTGGTCATTGCATTATCCAAAGAAAGCAATATGATCCAATTAACTTGCCTTTTTAATCTTGTAAAGACACATATCAATTGGTAAATAGGTAAAGAGTGTCTTGTTTTCATGATCAAGCCCGTGCAAAATTATCCTATGGATTTTTTTTTGTTTTTGACATCTTTCCCCAATGCATGTTGTGCATGAGTGCACATGAGTGCATGAGGGAGGAGTTGCTGTTCTTGCAGTGCCAGTGCCATAGACTTCTCTCAGGAAAAAATGGGTCCACATTGTCTGAATGAGGTCAGTTCTCATAGCAAGTATGTCTTCTCCACATAAATGTGTTTTGTTTTCTAATACTTTTCCCTCTGCGCAGAAATTATGTAAAATCGGAAGGAGCAGAAGAGTAAGAAAGAAATCTAATTGGAATGCAAGCTGCAAACACTGACACTTACTTCCCTTTCATGCTGATTACTGTTGTTTCACAAATTTTTAGGCAGCCAGAAGTTTTATGAGACAACACATATGCTAAGAACACTCTATTAGTATTGCTGAGCAACATACCCATACAGTAGATTTTGAGACAAAATTAAATTAATCATTAGTTATCACATATGATAGAAACCCACAGTCATATTGATGCATGACTCAAAAGATTGTTTCAGTCCTTGCTCCCTCCCTTCTTTCTTCAATTTGAAGAAGCTTTCCAGAGGGAGAGTGGTCCCATCCATGTGTGGGGTGGAGGCAGGAAGGAACTCTGTGTTGGGAGGGATCGGCAGAGCTCGCTGCATCTCAGCTCCATGCCAGCCACCCCGTGAGGCTCCTGCCAACAGGGCATTAGCTGCTCTGATGATGCCTGTGATAGCACTACCTCTGCAACAAGGAATTTTCCACTGATGGTGTAAAGTTGTGTTAAATCTCTTTCCTCAACCCCATAGAGGATTCAGTACTTTTCCCTCCTTGAGTCTTAGAATCCTTTTGAATGGGAGTACACCCCCCCTCTGTGATTGTAATGGCATTTTCAGTCTCTCAAAAGAGAGCAAAGACTTGGCCTCTGCCTAATAAAAACACTTACCTTGATTACAAGAACATCCTCAGTTATGTCAGCCTAAACATTCTGTAAGTCCTTAGCACATGAAGGAGGAACATGAACTGTTGTTAAGAAAAAACTTCTCAAACAAAGAACAACCCTCTAATTCATTTTGAGGTTAGTTATTAATGTGCCCTCAACTTTTTGTCTTTTTTTTGGTTAAGTCTTAATCAGGAGATCTAACTGTAAAAGTTCTTGTTCAGATACCTTAATGAAATTTCTGTGCTTGTGATTTTCACTCATACCTTAACACCATACAAAGGGCAGGAAGCAATCAGTTATAAAGCTAAAATGTTGCGTACCGTAAGTCTACTTGCAAGATCAATCACAAAAGCTAAAATTAGAATATTAATAAAACTTTAAAGTATTATATTTATTTTAGATTATTTTATTTACCTGCATTGTTGTCTTGGGGGTCAGTGTAGATAGAAGCCAGGGTAAACAGAGAGAAAATGACAAAAGCCAGCAAGATGAAAGCTACTTCAAGATTTGTGAAGGGCAGCTCCATGAACCGTTGGCGCTTCACCTAGAAAAAAGTGTAAACGTTTACTCTGCTTGCTGTCCAAAGGGGTTTTTCTGAATAGAGTAGTTAAGTCTTCAGGCAGAAGGATACTAGATCCTGGTCAAACTGGTTAAGTAACTCTAGCAGTAAAGGAAACAATACTGTTGGCTCATACTGGAATGCAAATTCAAGCCTTTTTAGATAATACCCAGTATGCAGAGTTGCTCTAGGGAGTATTTACAATTGGCCTGTGCTATTTGAGAGCACTTGTTAAACTAAAACTGCATGTAACTCAGTGTCTGAATTAATCTGTTTTCTATATTTATTTATATTTGTAATTACAACCAGTATATTTAAGTAAAGGAACAAATCTTTGATCTTCCAGAGTAGTAAATAAATACTTTTTCAAACAAAAGTTCTGCGTAACAGTCTACAGGAAAGCTTAGATTTTCTTAAATGTAAGTATATAAAGTATATACTTCTAGCATATAAAAATAGCACTTTGTGTGTAGGGGAAAGTTTAATATGTATGAAAGAAAGCCCCAGCGTTATGACTAAGTTACAAGACAAGCCCCACTCCGTAGTTAGCCCAGTGATTGTAAAGCCAAAGGAAACTCGGAGTGTTCAGCTGCTCTGCAGCACAACCGCAGTGCAGTTTCAGTCTCCTGACATCTCAAAACCAAAGACTTCAATGTATTTGTATAGGTAAGTTGTAAAAAATCCGAAGCATATACAGACATCAAAACAGCGTGTAGTTAATAAAGAGAAGCCGCCACTTGCTGGCTGCCAGCAGTCTGTGTGTGTATTCCACTGGAATTTCTTCCTAGTGTTTCAAAATCACCACAGTTTTATGAAGTGATTGAGTATCCTGGCGTTAGTCAATGGCTCGCTGTTGGAAAGATTTGCCATGATGTGCTTCCCTTGCTGCCACCCTCAAGCCCGGCACAGCAGCACACACCAGAACAGAGGCTGCCAGGGCCCGGCGAGGACGACGCTCGGCCCCGCCAGGGTGGTTGTCATGTACCTGCCTGCAGGCTGCTGGCAGGGCACAGGCACCCCGGAGCAACAGAAGGTAGGAAAATGCCATAGGGGCAGCCAGGTTTGGCGTTTGCACACTGTAGGACGTGCCGATTGGAGACACTAGTGAAATATTAACATAATAGTAAACAAGACTTACTATTATAAAAAAAAACCCTCAATAAATACAAAGGAAAACCTTCTAAAATTCTGATCTAGTGATATTCTGTTAATAGTGATAATTAGAATGACATGGCTTTGAGAGCAAAGAAGAAAAACTGTATTGATGCAACTTAAAAGAAAAATAGTCTTTTTTGAGGGATCCTTATGATCACTTTGGGGTTTTTCAGTATAATCTCGATTTTTAAAGGATAGGTTTGGTTCATTGTAAAACCTTTCTCTGAAAAAAATAAATACCCAAATTTTATAAAAACATTTTTAAATGAAAGTGTCAGTCACCTCTGATTTTATCAGCAACTTGTTTAAAAAAAAAAAAAAAAGTCATTTAAACTGTCTTGTTTTATATTTCAATTATTCCATTATTTAGAAAAAGTGAATACTTTTTGAGTTTCATCCCCCGGCTCTTTTTTCTTTTCTCCTATAGTTATCTCGTCAGCACGAGTTCCACAGCACCTCACAACAGATGAAGGAGTGATGCTTCTGAAATGCCATGTCTGTCAGTAACACCTGAATCAAAGAGGTGGGACGTGACTGCCTCTCTGTCAGGTCCCCTGTATCTTCTGGTGCGTCAGTTTTGCATCAAACACATTGTTAATACTTACTAAGAATCTCTCTCTCTGATTTCTGAGATTGGTTGTGTTTAGATGCCGAGCTGAGAACAAAGATACCCATACACAACTTCCCCAGCTGTATAATGTATTAGTTACTCCATTTCATTCAATACTTCTAGGAACTACATATTCCAGTAAGCCTATATATCCGGGTCTCTTACAGCATCTATTACAGAATACATGCATGCTTTTTCTGTGCAACAGGTAATATTTATATATCTGCCTGAATTTAGATGAGAGTTCAAAACTTAGAGCTTCTCTTGAATACAGAGCCAAATTCTTCCATAATCCCATATGTCAATGAAGTTGGTGAATCTTTCATGCACTTCATATCTGATAAAATTATTAGAATTTTGTGCAGTTAAGGAAGAGCTCATCAAGTCCCAGTTTGTGAAAATACTCTACAAGTGATAAGAACTTCTCATAAAATAGTTTGCAATATTTTAGGGAAAGTCATGAGGCAAAGTTGATATATTTTTGTATAGTTATTTGTATTACATACGTATTTTAAATATCGTGTATAGTGTAGTCACTTATTTAAAAGATACTTTGACTTATACGTCTTTGTTTTAGTAGCTAAATATCCATCATAAAGTCTTAGACAGTAGGCACAAGAAATATTTGATATAATTAATCTGAACAATTATCAATATAGGAAAAATGCAGAGATTTTACTCATGATTGATAGTTTTTGATAGCTACTGCGCCCCATTTGAAGTTGCTGAAATAAAATTTATTTAATTGCATAAACACACAATATATATTTTTTTCTCCCTTCACTGTTCAGTCTTTGGTTACCTGGGTGACGTATCTTTAAGAAGGGATACAAAGCAGAGCCATCTCCTGGTCCGGAGAGACAACAGTCACTGAAGAGAAAGACGAGAGAAGTCATAAATTGTACATTATGAGTATGGCCGTAAAAATAAAAATAGGCACAAATTTTGCACAATGAGGTTAAAGAGCACAGATGGTTAACTCTCAAATGTTCCTGTATAGTGGCTGAAAAATTTGCAAACATTTCCACTTTTGAGTGCTTAAAAGCAAAACTAATAAACAGACTTGAAGTAATGCTGAAATTGCTCAGTGAAACAATTCCATATGTTTAGATTTCTTTTGATAGAGTAATGTTACATAAGGCTAACATATTCTTGTCTGACTCTTTAATATTTCCATTTTTTTAAAAAAATATTAACCCTTCCTTTAGGTGATAAATAACATGTGAAGTAATTTGAAATATGTCTCCAGGAGCCTGAGACATATTTGAAGGTCAGATAATGTGTGGTCTTTAAAATGAGAACATAGCCTTAGGAAAGAAGAAATAAAACTGTAAGAATAAAAGAAAAATCCATAGTTTCTCCAAGCAGAGCTTTTAGCTTTAAGGGTTAGGCAAAGACAGAACTTAATTTAGAAAAAGAGCTTAATGGGATTTGGAGAGAATTAAACCAATTATTTGGAATATCATTTAAAATTTTATACACATTCTTCAGTATTCTAGGTTGCTTATTGACAATAAAAATCGGTATATGTTTTAAACTCTTTATAGGAATGATAAAATTTTAAGAAAAAATGAATATGGGAAAGATAGAAAATATAAAGCAAACATATATTAATACATACCAGCATGCCTATTGCTGTCAGTGGAAAAATGCTTGTAAAGAAGCAGGAACATCCCTCATGATACCACAGTATTTAATGTAATATTCTTAAGAGCGTTTCGGTAGATGCACTTTCTTGTACAGCGAGGCTGCTGTCGTTGACCAGTGCTGCAACGGAGTTGTGGACTCGACCCTGTAGATAATATACTCAGCCTAACCGAACCACTAGGAAAACAGCAAAAGCAGTATTCCAACTTTTAAAGTTTTCTGCTTTAAATAAAACCTAGCTTTGTAAGTGGCAGAAATAACTTGAACTCGTAAAACTGTTTGACTCAGCTAAATAAAGTGCAAAGGTCTAAAAGTGACTTAGGAAAGTGTAACGTGTACAGTTTCAATCCAGTTATGGTTCCTATTCCTGATAACAAAGGGCAGCTGCACAAGTCAAACTAAATAGATATGAGCTTTGTTAAGACACATAATTAAAGTTTCTAATGCAGCACAACTTTGGCTTTATTTATATTTCCAGTTTTTACAACTGTTTTTACAACTATCACATAATAAAATTAAACCACATAGCCTTTCTTGAGAAAGGCAGGATAGTGTAAATGTGACTTCTTCGCTTTAAAGTAACAAATGCCGTCTTCTCAATAATAACATATTATGAATACAATATTTTTTGTTTACTATAAGCATCTCTATCATTTTAAAAAAAGTAATAAGAAGCAGGCTATATAATTAAAAAAGAGTTCTAAAATTTGAGGGAATAGAACAGAGGAAAAGTCTATTAAAATAGTCTTTGAGGCACCATCATTAAAGGCATTAAAAAACAAAACAGAAATCACAGATAGCTCTTACTGTTTTACTATCCTTTACTGCTTTAAAAAGTGTTTCAATTCTATTTCTTGGCAGGTCATTCAATTATTTAAGTATTGAACAGCTGGCTCCTAAACTACACTAGCAACTGCTGCGAATTAGCCTGGGCCAGTAACTTCAAAAAGCTGAGGACCTAACCAAGCTGCTTCTTCAGTGAAGGACCTGAGGAGCTGCACTGGGTAGGGTGTTTTAATTGAGTTAATTTGCTCCAATCTGCTTGGGTGTTGTGGCTGCAAGGCGAGTAAGAGAGGGCTGGATACAGCCGCAGAGGGACGCTCTGGGTTTGTGAGGGATTGAAGAGGATAGGTTTAGCCAAGGGCTTTCATCCCCTGGATGCCCAGGCCAGACCCCCCAGGCAGCACTTGACTTGTTCCCCCCTTAAATCTGCTATAATCATTTCCCTATCTCAGCTGTGCTGACCTTGAGGAGCCGCTGTCTGGGAAGCGAGCGGACGGTGCCGAGCAAGCGCCCCCCTCGCTCCGACGGGCGCTCGGCAGGTCTGCGGCTCCGGGGCGGCCCTGCGGCACCTGCCCCTCCGCAGGCCTTTGCAGGTGTCTGTTCACCCCGCGTCACGCGCTCGGAGCCTCCTGAAACGGGAAAATCCGAATCAGGGGCTAAGTAAGAGAGTCCGTGAGTACAGAAGAAGTACATGAAAAGCTCGCAGAGCATAAGTTGCTGGAGGAATAAGTAAGTGATGCTTTTATAGTCGGTGTGTAGCAAAGTGGTTAAGGACATAAGAACAGCCGCTGGACTTAGGCAAGGGGGAGTTCACAGTTATGTCAGTATCCAAAGTTTGTAGTGGGTGTTCGAGACCCTTATTTGCTGAGTGAGACTGTTTTAACGTTCTTAATCTGTATTCTATTGAGCTATTTCTAATAAATGCACGCTTATGAACTCTGAAAAAGCAATGATGTATACTTATTAAGACTGAAAAACAAGCAGTTCAATATGAAGTAATATGTTTACTCCCTTCAGAGGGTTTGGATTTATTCACAAATATATTATGAAGGGGATATTATAGAGAGTAACAAACTTTCTCTGTAGGTGTAGCTGCTGCTGTGGTTAATGCTTGAGGAATGCTCAGATTACGCCATATATCCTTCTTTGTTATCTCTGTGAAGAAATGAGCCATCAAAGATGGTGAGTCAGCAAAGCACACTGCAGTTCTTGCCAAATCAAACAGAATTTTGTTACAGTGCTATAATGTTGCTACAAAAGCAGCTGTTGAAGGGGCTGAGTTCTTTTTTTTTTCCCTTACGCACGTTTGCAGCTGCACTGCGTTCTGCTTGGGAACACTTTCTGCCTGCAGAAGTTGCTAGTGGCAGGTACTTTTTCTAGACAATTACTTCTAGCTAAAACTTGACTTTTCCTCCCACTAAATGTTTGCATGGATACAGTGTCTTTAACATTAATTGTGCCTGCATATCTTTAACTTTGATGTTCATAATATTGCATGTTTTTACATGTAACTAATGCAGATTAGAAGTCAAAAGATCCTGCAGTGTATATTTGTATGAAATATTGATAATTTTAAAACTCAGCAGTGCAATGATATTTTGCTATTCAGCTATGAAAGGTCTAGAGTACACAGAAACTTAATATCTGGCAACGGAATAACCTCTCTCTTGCAAACCAATTGTGCTTTTAATTCAGTGCGTATTGTATTTGATGCCAAAGGCCTGGAATACTGCTCAGGATGTACTAGGATGCTGTTTGTAGATTAGAAGTATTTGAAAAACAAAAACAGTGGAGCTGCTGAAAATATTGAAATAGAATATTGTGTTTTGGCTAAATTATTGTAGCCAAGCTTGTTGTAATAACAGCATGTTGTTGGAGAGCTGAGGGAGCTGGCTAAGCTAATGGAATATTATTAAGACATATGTTTAGACTCAGCTTGACCTTTATATATATCATTAAGTAATATAATTTTTTTTCTTAAATATATATTTTTTAAACAAAATATCTCTATTTGAAAGAAATAATATAGATTGTACTGTCTTTATAGGCATTAAATTGAGAAGGGCTTATCATTCACCACTGATCAAGGAGGAAGATGGGAAGGGTAGAAATGGGGCAGAGAGCGTGTGGTGAGAGGATCCAAAGGAAGGAAAACCGTTTCTGAGGCATGAAGACTCAGATGAGCTTCCCAGGCGTTTGCCTAGGCAACTCTCTCATCTGCTCTGCTGCTGAATGCCAGGGTATTTTTAGGTAACCGTGATTAGTATGCAAAAAAAATGAAAAATGGGAGATGCTATTTCCATAGTTCTGGATATATGATATCATATCTAGGTATGGTGTGTTTCTTCATTCCTTAGTTATGTTGCTAAGATTTTAGATTTTTTTTGTATTATCCAAGATATAAATATATATATATATATATTTTTCCAATTGGATTACTACTTATCCCCTGGCATGGGAGGAAAGACTATGTTGAATTTTCCAGGGCCAGGCTATTTACATACATGGCATGACTTGGCTAAATGGAGGTTTCCTGTGCAAAGCCACAGCTGCAGTTACATTGGGGCTTAAGAGCAGTGAGTTTCACTTGGGGTTTCTTTTTGAACAGATGTCCGAAGTCCCTTCCTTCTCTGCTGCCCCAACAGCTTTGAAAACAGAACATTTAACAGTAAGGAAAACCCCCAAACTCACTGTGTATTTAAACAGCTGGAACGCACACAATGAAAGGACAACGAATGAAACTATTTGTGCAATAATGGAATAGCGATACTGATTCGCCACAGGTATTTCTTCACTTAAGCACCTTTTATAAGCTGTATTATGACTGGTCACTCTTATGTGTGATATCATATCTTATTTACAGCTAACTAGTTCTGTAAATCTTGGATATTTTGGAAACTTATTTTACACTTAATACTATCAGGACTCTGCAGATGTCACTTTTAGGACACTTTAATGGTAAAGGCCATTGATAAATGAGTATGAGGAGGGCATTTTGATTTATCTGCTTCTTTGCATTCTTAAATTGTCATAGAACAAGCATACAAGTAAATAACATGCAGGATTATCTGTTCTCCTACATTTGCTGCTATTATCCTAGGAGGTTCAAATAAAATAATAGTTGACATAAATCTACACTTCATAGTTTTCTCTAGAATGCTGGAGAAATCTGTAACTTATCAGTGTAACTTAGCTTTATATTTTGATAGGAAGATATTGCAAAAAGAAGACACTGTAGATTTAAGAAGTTCTCTTCCATGCACATAAAAATCAAGCTTTAATGAAGTTTTAAAATGAAATTTTACTACAAACACATACTGTTTGATAGAGCTGTCACAAATTGCTTGAAAGCAACTTGGACTTCTGCGCTGTCCGCTGAGCCAGCTGAGATTGATGTGCACGTTGAAATCAACAAAGTTGAAACCCCAAAAGCTCCCAATTATTTTGGTATCTTGCTGTTTCCATTTGTACCTCCTGCTTCGGCGTGTAGTCTTTTGGGGCCAAAATGCCTGTGTACTTCATGGACGGAAACTCTGCAGCCGTAAGAAATTTCAGTGAAAGAGTTGGGGTTCCAGATTGGCTCCAGGTTTTTCAGATTTTTTTCTGACAGGCTGCTGAAATGCAGGTAGTAAATTTACCTGGTGCAGGCTGCCTCCCTTCCTATACACAAAAGCTTTAGGACTGTCCTAATAACTCTTCTAAAAAATCTAGATTTATATGGACATTGATATTTTTCTTTCTGTCTTCCAAATCCAAATGAAAGCTATTTCCAATAGCTGGGAGAAATGTGTGAATCCCCAACAAATAGGACACAGCTTTCCTGACATTCCCTAACTCTCTGCTGGAGCTTTTGTGATGATTAACAAACCACCCAGTCTCCTATGAGCCTTATTCGATGAACGCGAGTTCGTGGCGTTATCAGGAGAGGGAGCCATTGCCAATGCCATAATCTGAAGCTCGCCCGTTGTGTTACAGATGTGCGCTAATGGCTTTGCACGAGAAGTAAGTGCTGTGCCCCTTACAGTGAAAGACTGGGGGAAGGGGCTTCTGGAAATCTTAAAGGACGAACTGGAAATGATACCAAGACATATCCCACATAAAGTAAAATAAGCATTCAGCAAACTTGTAGAACTTTCCAGTGCCATGGGGACACTGCAGCAGGAAGATATTTTCTGATGAAACATCCTATCTCTTGAATTCCTTCTGTTTCCCGAGTTAGCTTTTTATAATACTTCCAACTTAAAATAATCATATTGGTTTTCATATTCACAGGCAAATATGGAAGTGCTACTAAAAAGTTAACAAGCATGTTGCCGTCTCAATATACACTCACCAGAACATGTTGTCCTCTTTGTACTTACAGAATTTCTTAGGCTAATGATTATCTTCCTTTAAAAACTCTGCTCTTTTTGTTGAAATAGACAGTTGAGTAGCAATCCTCATTCTTGAAATGTAATTTCTTTAGTAGCCATCATGATTAAAATGCTCATTACCGTAGAAAACTCAGAATGGTACCTTTTTTTTCCTCCCATGTGGTTTGGGTTTTACGTGTGCTGCTTTAACAGACCAATAAATATTATGTCTATTTAAGAATGATTTCCTAATTGTTTGGCATTTCCCACCTCTAGGAGAGAGGGAGGCTCAGTTAACTGAGCTGATTTTTCAAATGTCATTTTATGGTAATATGATTGGACCACTGACACTTCAGGTTTATTATTTATTCACTTCTCTAGCTTTCCATCCACTTCAGCAATAGGTATGATGTTTCCAAAACTCCCCTTGCACTGACCTTTTGCAAAGCTGATTTTTTTTGGATCCAACCACTTCAAAACCATTTTCCTTCTTTACTCTCTACCTCATTCTTTATTTATCCCTTTCTTGGGATTCTTCAGAGACAGAGCAACTATAGTTTGCAAGCTTTTTTTTTTTTTTTTTTTCCTCTTCACTTCTGTTTGAGTTTAATATTGTTCACTTACCTCACTGTTTCACTTGAAGTGATCTACCAGGTCGCTTCTGCCATTTTCTTTCCAAACTTTTTCTTTAAAAAAATAGTTTGAAACTTGTAGTTTGTATCTCTTTCCAAAAATGCTTTACTACAAGCATTCCAAGCACATTATATCAATGCTCTTACAGAAAATGGAAAGTTTTCCACCTTGGAATTCGACTGTTATAACATTCTAAAGAATGTCTCCTTTTTATGTTTGCAGTAAGCATACACTCTATCCCCTTACTCGTAATACTCTCTTTTCCAGGCAACTCTTTTTTGCTTGCTTTTCTTTTTCCTAAAGATGATATGTGGGTGCACACTGATTGTTAAGAGTTTCTGAGCCAGGAAGCAGAACAAGCTACTTGAACATAACCTGTGTTGAAGAGGATGGGGAGAAGCCAAAACGCCTACATGAGTGGTAAAGAACCCAGCCTTTAATGGACTTAATGCTTCCTGCCCTTGAGGGCTTGCAGAAGACCAAATGTTTTCCCTAAGCTTTCTCAAAGCAGTCCTTATTAACTTTAATATTGCCCCTGTTAGTAAGCCTGAGCTTTAGGTTGATTTACTACTAGAATCTCAGGGAGATTTCTGGGTCTTGGTCCTGAAAACCTGAGGAAGATAAGAATTAGTGTTGGGAGTGACAGCATCCTGTCCACTATAAGATTTTCATTTTGGTATCACAAGTAGTGATAGATAGATTGTAGTAATGACAGGCTTTTAAAATGTAACAGGTAATCTAACGAACCAAAGCATCCTAGTTCCTCCACTTCCCTGCACGCCTAAGACTTGAATATAGTAGCAAACTGATTAATAACAGAGTTGAGCCATTTTAGCAGAAGCTCTTAAGATATATAACTCGGAGAACATCTTTCCCACATGTCTCACAACTGCAACAAAAATGTTTCAGTAGTGAATCAGGGGAGCTCACCTTTCTGGATAAGAAATTGTAGCTGGCAAAATGGCTTATGGTAGGAAAAGGCCGTTGTCCTGTTACTGATAAAAGAAGCATCATGTGAGACCCATTCATTGACTCCCATCCAAAACCTTGTACAGCAAAACTGTGTCTATATAACAAACTTCGAATATTTATTTCAGTAGAATTTTATACATAAAGTTAAAGATTCAAATATTAAGGATATCATTTTCCACTATTAAGTGCTTTTTTTCTTCAGTTTAACTTAATATTCCTTTTCATGTGCAATGTTCTAACCTAGAATGAGTACTTTCACACTAAATAAGGACTGTGTGGGGCAGCTCATATAGGAATTGATTGTTTGTACAGAGAAAAAGGTTCAGGTGGTTCACCATTTGAACCACTTAGGTTTAAATCATGACTTTAGTTTGGTTTTGCTTTTGTGTTTTTTTTTTTTTCTTTTTTTTCCCTAGTAGTTACTGAGATTCCCATTATTAAGTTTTTTTATGAATGCTGGCGAAGCCTTGTTCTGGGGACTCATAATAAGAACATTTATAAAAGATTCTTGTAATCTTTCTTCATATGGGGGTTATCTGCATGTCGGTAACTTAAACTGATGTGTTTTAATTTATTTATTTAAATAAAATGAATTTAGGGGTCTGTGAAATATGGAGTAAGATCAAAATGAAAAAAATAACAGTAATGCAGATTCATCTCCTCAGCGTGTATAAATTAACATTGCTTCATTCTGCTTGTGTCTTTAAATCTTTTAATGTACAAAAATATGTTGTGAGTAAATTCTGGACTCCACCTGGTGTTAAGGAATGGGGAGAAGAAAATGCTGAGTTGCTGTGAAACAATTCTGAGAAGACAGTGTTGTTCCCTTAGCATTCCACCCACGGTGAGTTAGGGATACCTTGCATTTTGCCAGGACTCTTGAGAAATATAAGCCCCAGAACATTTTAAAACTACATCTGCAAACAAGTTCCTCGGCATCTAATAGCTTTCAACTGTGAAAGGGTCTCGCTTACACTCGAGCCGTTCAGGCTTGAGCACCAGCGCGAGCTGGGTTGCAGCCCATCGGGGAGATGCTTTTGGCTCGCGAAAGGTGATTGCCCGCCAAGGTCCCTGGTATGCTTGGGCCTTGCCACTTGGTAGGAGGGATCGTCAAAGAGAAGAGGCAGGTGATGTTTTACATGCTAAGTCTGTTCTGAGCAGCATGTATTTCACCCAAGTTCAATAAAAATTCTTTGAATCGGTTTTTGTAGACTGTACAGGGGTGTACTAAAACTGATGCTTGAACTTTTTATAGGTTACTAGATCAAGGCGGGGAAGGCGAGGCTGCCGAAATGTGCACCTCGGCGATTAACCCACTGCAGGATGAGCCTTTAGAGACTCGGAGCATGCTACCCTGATTTCTGCTTCCTTGCTCAGCAGCTCTGTTATGTGATGGGTTTTTAAAAGGCATAATCTAGTGGGAGCCAGGGCTTCTATCCAGGATAGGATTCCAACTCATAAAAGAAAAAGTCATAATTTTTCTACTGTTCTTTCTTGGCCTTCCCAATAAAACTGGGAAGGAAATACTTTAGTATTATTTACTGTATTTATTAATACAAATATTTAGAGAACCACAGTAGAGCAGGATTAGGACGACGATTCTGTGTTCACACCAAGACAGGCACCATTTGCCACCCCATTCCCGCAGCAAGTGCCGTTTTCCTACACTGCCCGTTGATCTTATGGCCAAGCAGCGGCGTTCAGCGGTGTTGCTTTTTATCAAGCTTTTTACAGCTTTAGGCCAGTTATATAGGATCAGTTTGTATGTGGTTTGTGTCTAAGACAAGTGGCTTGCAAACTTAAAATTAAGTGTGTATGTAAGTATTTGGGGGCTCAGTGTTTTATTCTTTCAACTCATTTTTCTTTCCTGTAAACTGGCAACAACTGTACTTGCCTTTTGTGGGATTAATCATGAAATATGGTCCACTTTGAAAGAAGATTATACTAAGTATTCTTAATGGTATTTATGTCCTTAAGTCTGGTTCTAGTTCTAAGAGATACATAACCTAAGCTTTCTCACATCTGCATTTATGAAGAATGTAATAACGCCAACTTTATTAATATCCATGAGTGCATGAATGTGATAATGTATTGAAACAATCTAAGAAAAATCAGTAGAGATAAGTTTAGAACATTTATTATCACTCTGTGGATTTTTTTTTTAATAGTGTAAAGTCAATACTACTTCCCCAATTGTTGCAAGCTGTCTATGGGAATGTCATCCATATCAATTTAGAGAATCAACAAATTTTGAATGATGTTTTCCAAAAACATTTCTTTCTTTTAAGATAATAAATACTATTACACTAGCAGAGTCTAGGAAATAGAGAGGGAAATACAGTATATGCAGCCTGGTTTTATGTTAATTGTTGTGTCTTGTAAGAATTATTTTATAGTATTAGGCTCCTTTCGTGATGACATTTTATATGATGTTGACTGGAGAATAATCTTAAATGGAAAAGGATAGCATTAGTTTGCAAATTTCTGAAGCCAATTTGGCCCTAACCAGTTTGAAAAAATTCTTATTCCATAAATTTCATGTTGCTTCCAAGTTTGTGTGTTTGTTTTGTTTGTTTTTGTTCATAGCTCATAGGACTGTATGGAACTGCTTGAATTGTGTGGGTTTTTTCTCCTTTAAAAACCCCACCAACTTAAATACTCATTTAAATACTCATATGAATAGAGGTTAGTAATGGCATATAAAGCTGTTGATATCACTGTGAGCAGTTGCCTCTGGCTCAGTGGCTTAGCTTTGCTTCGCTTCAGTTGGAACCCAGTTCATGCAGCCTGTTAACAACAGATGCTCTGTGACATTATTTTGATGTCAGTCATATTACACCACGTTTGCATATATGAGATGTCTTAAATATACTGTGCCAAATAGCATGTGTTGGAAAATGCAGTTCAGTTACCTTTCACATGTATGTGATGTAACAACGGGGCTTCTTATTTTTGAAAATTTTATTATATTGTCGCAGTAAAAATGAGCATAAAGAAGAGGGAGGGGAAAAAAAAGAACATTTTCTACTCCAAAAGGAGTATTTTCTGTTTTCTTATGCTTCTCTTTATGATATTTGAGGAAATGATTTGTTCACCTAGGGACCCTTCAAACTGCTCTGACGCTTCCGAATGGACTGAAATGCTGGTGCAAAAATCATCAGTAATGGAGCTCCCTGACACAGTGATCCATTGCAGTTACTCCTGAGGAGACGTGATGATTCATCTCTGTGTGAGGGAAATGTTAGCATGTTAATATGGATATAGCTTGCCATTCCAATTTAAATAAATCATGGAACTGTTACACTATTTATACAGTAGAGTTTAGTTTTAAAACATTAATAACGTAGCAGCGTCATTTTTCTTTTCGTATTTTCACACAGTGTAAGTAAACTCAAAGCACTGAGTTCAGCATTAAATATTCATTCTGAGAGGAGGAGATTTAGTAATATAATATCTGTTAGTGCTTCTGAGCGCCGATGTGGTTAGTCCCTGTTCAGCTGTCATGGTGAATTTACTGTTTATTTTTGGAATTATCATTTAGTATATAAGGGCTAAAGGCTTAGTTAATTTTAGCTTAGTTGAGAAGAAGAGAAAATTCAAATGCCTTCTCCTAGAAATAAAAACTATCTGGAGAAGAAAATTGTTTTGGCACTTTCTTAAGATGCCAAGAATACAAATCGGTAATAAATCACAGCACAAGTCTTCTCACTGCTTTTACTGCCTTTTTTTTTTTTTTTTTTTTTTTTTTTTTTTTTTTTTTAAGACAGGAGTATTTTGATGTTGCATGTAATCCTTCTTAGGTTACAGTTTATGGCTGAACTGTGAGGTGAAAACTCTTTCATGTAACTTTGTAGAATATTTCCAATGGTAAACGTATTTGGAAGGACCTGGAGCAGAGAAAGGTATGGGCTAGGAACTGTGCTGCTGTCGCGTCTTCTCCCCCACCACAGGCCTTGCACTAGTTTTAACTGCTATAACCGTTACCCGAAGGAGTATGTGCTTTGGCATCCAGTATTCCTGAAGTGTCTGGGTTCACTGCTCCATGGCCTGTCTGTCAGCGCAATGTCTGCTGAGAAGGACACAGAGCTGCCTAAGCTTGACTCAAATGCCCAATCCTTCAAACAAGCTTCGTAACATTCATGACTATTTGTAACACGTCCCCACTGAATGTCGGGACCAGAGCACTTTCCTGACCCACGGAGTCCCTGGAAGAAGGAGCAGGCCTTTTGCGCCTTTTATACTTAACGTTTATTCATATTTGAAACTTGAAAATTTGTTTCTGGAAAAACTGCCTTTACTTCTGTGAACACACCAAGTGTACTAGAAAAGCTTGAAGAGCATCTTACATTTCTATGTAAATCAGAAGGATGCACCTCTAACATCTGTGATTTGACTATGACATTGAGTATAGAAATTTAGAGGTTGACTTAAGTTGTTAGGTTTTGTTTTTTAACTTTGCCTTTTTTAATATAGATTTTTCAAATTTTTTGTCTTTTATATAGGCACAGGAGAGTTATCCTCTGACAATGAATTTAATTGCAGTAGTATAATTGCATTAAAATTAGGAAACAAGCAATTTAAGAGATTCTTAGTCTTAATCTGAAATCTTGAAAGCCCAATCCTCCTGCCTTTAAGGGTCTGCACTACTGCAGAGCTCTTCGAATCCCATACGGATATAACTTCACTGATCTGAATAATCACAACAACCAAAAGGTGATTTTAACAGTTTTGAGAGTTTCTGTGACTCTGATATTGTTCAAATAGGCACAGATACTTTTTTAACTTATGTTTCTCTTGAGGTTAGATTTATTAATGGTTTCTCAGTACTGTACGTAAGAGAGGGTCTTCTAAGATCATATTTAATTACCATTAATTATGTGTGTGTGCAAGCTAAGTAAAACATGAGTGACCTCCAGTGGCAACATGTGTTAATCACAGGTGTATGTTCTGTTTAGAGGGAATGAATCTCATTATTTAAAGTCTATTTTCTTATGATATTAATAAAGTCAGGTTCTGGGGACCTGAGGTGCCTAGCGGATAGAGCAGTGAGTGAAATACCACATTTCTCTGTAAGAAATGAAGAAGTCCTGTAAGAGCTTTGCAATCATAACAGTATTGCAGATAAAACCAAAAGAACAATATAGTCAATTGTAGATTTAAAAAAAAAAAAAGATTTTTTTTTTATACTTCTAGTTTCTATAGGTACGGGGAAATCATACAGTTTCTCTCTGAAAATACCTGTGTAATGTCTCTCTGAGATGTAAAAAGGCTCCAAGTTCTTCAGGACAAGGACTGGGAAATTGTTTGTATGTTCTAATATGACTATGATAAAAATACCATGAAAAATGTTAATATTATTTTGACTTTTAATATTGTGTCATAATAACTGTCATACTGAAAATATAAAACAATGGTGAGCTATTTCTTCTTTATTTTTCTTCCAAAATTTTCATTTTGATCAATTCATTTTTCTGGCTACTCTTAGCCTCTTTTAGATAGCAGATGAAATGTTTGCTGTATGTTAGCCCGCAATACAGACTGCTACTACAGAATCATTTGACAAGGGTTGAACAAGATTTAATCTAAGCTGCCTGTAAGTATTAATTCAAAGAATGTGTCATCTCAGTATCTACTGTAGTCTTGAGTCAGCCTATATGATTTTCCTTGAAAAATATGAGCAGAAGGATTTACCAGAACTGTCAAGCAAGAGAGAAACATAAGTTTTAAGTGAATATATTACAGAAGTGATGAACTATGTTAGTGCTGACAAGTTATTTTGCCGTATGTATGGCAGGATTTTTTTTCTTGCTTTCTGAAGGTAGACAGAATTTAGAGTCTTTAATGTAAAAATAATAGTGCATTACTTTAAAATGAGCTACTATCTTAATTTTATGTTTTTTTCTGGACAAGAAAAATGGAGCCTACTCTAAATGCAAGGTACATCTTTATTTATATCAAGCTTTTTTCTTTGTACTGCAGCAGTAATTTTTTACTGAGGAAAACTATGAATTCATGATTGAGAGGAAATTAATAGTAAAACTCTACAGATAGTTCAGTATCTGATAGTTATTCATCTTCAGTAGGCATTGTCAATGTAGCACAAGGCTACTTTTGGTATATAAGAAATGTATTAAATGCAAAATATGAATTTTAATAATGTTATATTGGAAGGGTTTTCTCCTTGACACTGTTCTTATTCAATGCAAACTTGTTCCAATCAATGAAAGATTGGATTGAGGAAGACATTTAATTGCAATACTTTTTTTTTTTTTTTTTTTTAATTTTCCATTGGAAAATTATTTTAAGAAAGCATAAATTTTTGACAGAAGTGTTAATGGTGTAAAGCGCAAACAAATGGAATTTCAGAATTTGTACAATTTAAATATTTTTAATACAAAATTTTAATTTCAGAACATTTGTTTGATTTGCTTTAAATTTGAAGATTATAGATATTAAATGAAACTTGGTTTCATCATTCCAAGAATTTCTGTTTTCAGAATCTTGTTTTGGAAAGTCAGAACTTGTTTTGAAACACAAATTTTAAGTTTTACCAGGCCTTTTAATTGTCACAAATGAATTACTGCATTTAATTCAATTCTGTGAATGACTACCTGCTTTTAGGGTTTTGCATACCTGAATTAGGGATCCTTCATTAATTCAATTAAATTATCTCCTAAAATAAAATCATAACAATGTGACACAAAGCATTTAATCATCTTTACCTCTGTTCTGGCTGGCTGCCTTTAAAGAGCAGCTGATAATGTGAATGGGGTCTAAAATGTGAGTATGACATCTTATATTCATGAGGTTGGAATTCTAAAACAAGGCCTAAACTTGTGTGTATAGTTTCTTACCTAATTCTCCTTGCTTGTGTGCATTAGTTCAGATGGCTAGGAGCTGTGTGCCTCTTGCTAAGTATGTGTTAAATCTACAGCAGTGTTAGCTGTAGAAATTGTTGTAAAATAGCTGTTGAGCTATTTTTAGTAACTTTATGTTCCTTGAAAATATAACTCGAACACAAATTGTTTTGGACATATTATTCTGAATGCAAGTTTAAAAAAAAAAAAAAAAGTTTCCTCTTCCACAGGACTCATTCCATGGATAAGGAGACGTGGTCTGGTTATAATTCAGAACCATCTCCGCAAAAAGAACACGTCCATTGCATCACAGCTGCGTTTGTGGCAGAAATGGCGAGGCAAGAGCTCCTTCCCCTAACACCTCGCAACCTTTATCAAAAATGAGGAGACAGGAAGAGTGGGGAAAATTAAGCTTCTGATTCAGTAAACCATGTTCTTATGCAGGGGAGTCCATGGTACTGGGTAAAGTTGAAGCTAAATAATATATTCAAACACTCTCCTAAATAGTTCATTTCATAGCACTTGTGTTGAAGGCCCAGAAGGACCAAGTCTTGACACAGCCGTATCCATGAGCACAAGTTGGATCCCTAAGGAGCTGGGTGTCTGATACTGTTCTTGATCTGAACCAACACACCTTTTCCAAGACCTAACACATTCCCTGAGGGTGACGCAGAAACGTCACCTTCCTCTGTTCTCCAAGTGAGTGTCCTTCCTTATTTACCTCACCCTTGGCCCTAAGACGGGCTTCCTAAAGGCAGGTTGGTGAGAGTTCAGTGTTTCAGGGTATAATGTGCACAGACTTCCTTAAAATAGTTCTTTGCTTAAATTTAAAATAACTGTTGAACACTGTAAGATCAGATTTTTCTCTGCTCACTGTGAGCTTCATTCTGCCCCCATCAAACAGGAGCAAAATCCCACTGACTTCAGTGGGATCAAGACCAAACTATGCATGTGGTTTTAAAAAAATAATAAGTACTATCATGCATTTATATAGCATCTTTAATTTCCCAAATCCCACAGAGCTGTTTTTGAAGAAAACTTTTCTTTTAAAAAGAATCTGAGCAGAGCAGATAGTGATGATAGATAAGGCGCAGAGCTGCAGAGGCTCCATCTGCACGCGGTGGTGCCGGCGGAACAGTGCCGGCAGCCCGGGCCTGGCGGCGGGTTCTGCTACGGCTGCCCTGGCGAGGGGGCTGCGGCGGGGGCTGGCGCGCAGCCCTCCTGCTACGTGCTGGCAAGCGGAGGAGCAGCCCCAGCGCCTCCGGGGCTGCGCTGCGGGCAGCTCTGCGGCGCCGCTTCCGTAGCCTCCCGGACAGCCTTGGCATGTCCGAAGTCTGATGGGTTTCATTGTGAAGTAGCTCCAAAGAACGTGAAAATCTGTAATGCGCTGCAAAACCGTAAGGAATATTGGTGCAGTGACTTTCACTGAGAGAAAGGTTCAACA
>VZSV01000028.1:3340656-3380277 GCA_013398735.1 Nothocercus julius | reverse complement strand
ACAAGAACTTCTTTGTGGTTGTGGATTGCAAAGGAGGAATATAAATTCTTTAACCTTCTCACATTTTGTCGGTACATTTGTGGTTTTATATAACTCATCACTTGCAGAGATGAAAAAAGGCACATAAATATTCTCCCTTTTAGGGTAGTTTGCATACAGACTATTAATTAATGTTGACTTGATTAGTAAATACCTCAAATCAGTCTGGCAGACAGATCATCAGAATGTTTCACAAACAAAGCATTAACTTTAGGCCATTTTGCAATGTGTTGTAAGTCGCTGAAGTTGTTTATACAGCCCGTGAGCAGCAAGCAGGGCTCCTGCTTCTGCAGGGGAGATGGGAGCTCTTCCATGAAGGCGGATCCCTGCCTCTCCTGCTCCAGGCAATGCCTTCCAAGTCTAGGCTACCAACCCAAAAAGGATGAGTTTCCATTTCCATGACTGAGTTTTCAATCTGACTGACCAAGCTGCCGTATATGTGATCATATATGGTATTAGCTCAGCAGATAAAACTTTGGCCCCACTACAGGTTTCTTTCAGGGAGTTGCAACCACTGTGAAATAGCAAGGATAGTGTTTTCAGAACGGGGGATCATTTATGAACATAGTAAGCATAAAGTAGTAACTTATATAGAAGTAACAAAATCTATCAAATGCATTTTTGTAGTTAAAATTAGCCATTTTTTTACAATTTAAATATACCCATTTGTCCAATCAGTAGCGAGATCTGGATAATGTCTTGACTATTCTTTTCTTTTGAATATATGTAGAGAAGAGTCTGCTTTTCTATCACTTAAAATATTTAAATCTTGGCACATTGTTACAGAGAGAGGAATCACTGTGTGCATTTGCCAAAAGTAGCTCTTCTGTTAGCTGCCACGTGAAGTATCGAAGTACTTCATATTCCTTCAGAACACATTGGTTCAGTCTACGACTATGACAAGAAGCAAAAAAAAAAAAAAAAAAAAAAAAAAAAACAGAAAAGAAAGCAACAGAGAAGATGAAGTCTAAACCAAAATCTGAATGACCATCCTGACTAATCTGTTACCTCTTCATCCTTTTCTTTCTTTTCCTCCATTTCTCCCTTAAGTATCTACTAGCCCTCAGCATTCTTTGTATATCTATGTATTTCTTATGCTTTCCGTACCCATCCAAGTTCTTGTTCCTTCAGGCTCATGGCCTGTTTTCCCTTCGCACGCCTCTCCCTTCTTGTTCCTTTCTACCTTACTCTTACTATTCTTTTTCTCTGCAGACGTTTTTAAATTGCTTGTTCCCTTTCTTCTCGATTTTGTCTTCTGTTCCCTTCCTCACTCTACTTTTTGTTTCACCAGTGATTTTTAGGTGCGTGCTACTTGTGTTACTTTTTTCAAACTTCTATCTCTTGCTTTTAGCTTCTATTTACTTCCTTTATTCCTCTGCCAGGTCTAGTTATATTTTTATTCACCGCGCTCTGCAATTCTCTTTGCCGTTAACTACGCTGCTTGCTCTTCTCCCCCTCTCCTCTCTTGCATTCTTGAGCAGAAAATGCCATTGAAGTACGGGGTAGTTTTTATCAGCAGCACACGGATGCTGCAGACCTGTTCCATGCTGTTTAAATAGTCATTCCCTTCCAGTGTATGCAGCTTTTTGCTAGTAATTCCTTTGAAGTGTGAAATCTCTTGTTCTGGCACAAAGCTAGAATAATGCATTGTGAGGGGAAAAAGTCTAGCTGTAATGGAGTTTTAACTTGTTAAATCAAAATCACGGTGTTGGACAGCTACGTAAATAACGGGTTATTTATCCTAGCTGTCACTCTGCCTTATCTAAAAATAATTCAGTAGTTCTCATACACGATTGTGCCTGGCATCTATTTTGATGGGCGATAACTGTAGAACATTATCAGTGTCAGGAACTGTACGTGCTCACGTCATTTTTCATTTTAATGGAGCTGGAAGTGCTGGGAACAAAGGCTCACAAGGGATGCAAATCTCAGTCTGATTAGCACCAGGCCTGAAGTGGGCTGGGCAGGAGGGAGACTCCATAGCATTGCATCTCAGAGCCCCTAAGTACATGCAAAGGAATGTGTAGCTCAGGAGGAAAAGAAAAAAATATCTTTAATGTTTTGGAATTGATTAGACCAGCATCCAACTGGTTCTTCGTGTGCATTAAAAGTGAACATTCACATTCACAGAATTTTAAATAAGTTGCAGCAGTTTGCTAAATATTTGTTGTAACAACATTTTCTTTCCTCCTATTAAAAAAAAAAATCTCCTAATCTAGGCATGCTGATTCATTTTACATGTTTGCAGAGACTAAAAGGTTGCTGTACTCTTAGAGCATATGCTCATACAGTTTTATCATCTTCTCTTTGTTTTCTTCTTCTCTTTGTCCATTTACAAGAGCCTCTCCTTACTGTCTTTTGTCCATAGTAAACAATAGGAAATCCCTTTTAAACAGCATGTGGAATATTATACTAACCACTTTCAAACAGCAATCATTGTTAAATGCATTTATAGGAAGACATCCTTTTATCTGCCCAAGCAAAGAATGAGGGATATCTTGGCTCTTTCGTGTTTATCAGGAGGGCAACCTGCGGAGTGGAGGAAAGTGGTAATTTGTGCCCAGTGGCAGGCCGCAATTCCAGGGCCTTTCTTCTCCTTACGCCAGGAGCTGGTTTCAGCTGCAGAGATGTTGGCAAGTCATGCAGTACACACACAGGAACTTAGGAGTGTCGTATACCTCAGCGCACTGAGATCAGGATGGGTCAGGTCCCAAGTGCTCAGAATCCCAGCGTCCTTCTGAGATGCTTCTAGCTCTAATTCATAGAGGCAAAATCTTTATTTAATGTAATTACCTTAAGAGAACTCTCATTATATTTATTTGAAGTCACCTCACCTGCTATGTCAAAATTACAAGCACGTGAAAGAACCTAAAATGGAAAGAGAAGAGGGAGGTAAGATACTCCCTGAGTAAGATAAGATACTGTCCTGAGGTGGAACTTTCAGAACCCCTCTGAATCTCTGAAGCAATTGTACCAATGTACTGGTTTTCCTTTTTATATTTTTTTGAAGAAAGAAAAAAAAAATAATTTGAGAGGAATCAAATGACTCGTGGCATGCTAGCTTCCCACTAGCTCAGGCTCTATGGGATAAATATTCTATGGAGTGTTCCCAAACCTTTCTTCTTGAGTGTGAGGTAGGTCAAGTAATCATACAGAAAATATTTGTTTTCTGGGACTAGCATTTTGTAATGGGAGCCTACTAGNTAACTTATTATTTGTTTCCTGAGGTTTGGTCTCAATTATTACCTGTCTTCTGTTGTTTAGATTTAGAATTCCTTTTGACCAAAGACACTGAGAGCCTTGTGGAGTGCTAGGTCCTTTTGTTTTGTTTTGTCTTCTAGGGTCCAGTCCAACAAGGCTCTTTAAAAGTCCTTCAGCAGATTAGATCTGTAAGTTTGTTTTGAATTCTTACAGAAGATGAGGTTTTGCAAAAAGTACGTGGGTCAGTTTTCTCACACTGTTTTCTGCAGAAAAAAAAATGAAATTGTCATAGAATGTTTCTGTGCCTTCTCTGATGCCATTTTGTGCTCTGAGATGAACTACGTTCCTTTCTCCTTTCACCTCTTCCAAAGATACAAAACACCCCGAGACTCAAGGCTCCCTGACACCCTCATAGGAATGAAGACTTAAACTAGAAAGACAGCTTCTTTTGAGCTCAGGAAGGTTCTTTTGGATGCGAGTGTATGCATCTATGTGTGGGTGTATACATGCACATCCTGCGAATATTAACCAATGAACAGGAAGAAAAATGAATATAGGGGAATCTGGGTTACATCATACACTGAATATGTTTTGCATAGAAAAGCAATGGCAGTTTTTGTTTACAAGATTTGTAAGAGTTTGTAAGTGTTCTCGTAATACCTAGAAGAAGGTTATGATCAGTACCCTATGTCAAAAAAACCACATGCCTTTTGGACATCTTTTCACTTTTCTACTTTCTTTTTAAATACTTTGTTAGCCTAGATAATGCACAGCTTTCAAAACTGGTAGTTGTGAACGCAAAGACTTCCTCCTGCCCTTTCGTTCTGCTTGAGAGAGAAGGTAGAACTGTTTTCATTTTTTACTTCTGACTTTTTGTCTACTGATAATTTCAGGGGAGTTGCAGTTATTATAGGCACCTTGACAAATGTAAATGTCATTGCTATCGTCTCTTTGAACTTATTGAGTAATAAAACCTAGAAATCCTGGAAGTGCTACTTTAGTTGTTAGTTTATATTTAGCATAGCTGCATTAAGAAAGACTTAACAGAAAGTGAGTGTGAAGCAATTGTTGAAAACTAGCTGAACTTTCTTCGTCTGCAGAGCGGACTCCCTCCTGCTTAATGAATGCATAACGAAGCATTATATTTCTTAGCACTTTTTTCCCCATATCTCACAAGATCCCACGCAAGCTTTTAAAAAGTCACCAAAAAGCAAAAGAAGCCAAGTAAAATAACATACCCAAGGCTCATTTACCTCCACTATTTGTTACGAAATTCCAGGAAAAAAAAAAATGCTTTTGAGCAATTTTCTATAAATCTTATGCTAAATAGCTTCTAAACAAGATAAGGAAAATTCTAAGGATAAAAACCTGCTAATGTCCAAAAGAAGACATGACTCCGTAAGGGACAGACACACAAACTTTCTATGAGGTTTGAAAAATCTTTATCTAAAGATGCAAAGTACCATGAGACAGAGCTACTTTCTTGGAACATCCAACTACTGCTGGACAGCAGATCATAACTTAAGGAATGCATAGATTTTTAGTTATCACACTATTTTAATGTCTTACAGAAGAACTCTATCCGTTACACCTTGCTGCTACCCAAGAAAATTTACTAAGGCTGAAAGCAGTGTATCTTTCCAAAAAGCACAGTACACTTGCGATATATATGACCTATATATAAAAGTTTATATTTGTTTAGGAGGCTCATAGATGTATTTCCTGGCCTGAGCGATAAATTTTTTGGAGTCTGCACAAGGTTCTAATATTTTTTTTCTAACCCAGGGGCTTCAGTATCCTGCAAATTGTGCATATTTTTAGCAGGTATAAAACATTTTTGGTACTCCTGTCTGACTAACTGCTAACAGAGGGTTAATCCATGATTGCATTGCTCCGAAAGAAGAGAGAAAATCTTGTGTGCTTCTTCCCAAACTTTTAGGGTTATGCTGTGATTTTTTGCCAGAAGCTTATAAAAATGCCTTAAGAAAGATATTACCATGGCTGTGGCATAGATGATCACAGTTTTGATGATGATTCTTTTCCAGAGATTAACCTTCTTGGTGGAGAATTAATTACTCCCCTTATGCATTATAATATGTAGGGAATTATATTGTTATGGGTCACAGCTTGCTCTTTCTTACCCTTTTCTGTCTCAGAACTAACTATGGAGGTAATGAATTTTGAAGAAGGATACCTGATACTACTGTTGGTGATTAAAAATATACAACATAGCTTATATTGGTATGAATATAAGGTGGTTAAACTTGAATAAGAACTGTGATTTTTGATTAAACTGTCTTATTTGATAAGGAGAGTGTCAACAAGAGGCCAAAAAAAAAAATTCTGTCCAACTTTTACAGCATTTCCTCTTGCCTTTTCAAATAAAATATACTTCTCTTGCCTAGGAGCTGATCCTCTTGTGTAGCACTTATTTGGCATAAACTAAAGAAAACAAGGGCAAAAATCCTTGACCAGAAAAAAAAAAAAAATGGCTCTAGCAGTCATTTTAGCTAATGTAGATTTCTACATTGTGCATTTCACAGAACTTTGTGTGGGTGCCCTTTGCACCCACACATCAATACCACTCTGCTGTTGTGTACCATTTCCATTTTTATGCCTTCATCAGTGTCCACTTGCTCTCATTATAACAATACATATTTTGTCCTATGCAGCATAATTGTACTGAAAATACCCAAAGAAAAAGATCTTGAAGGAGTAACATTTTTTTTGTGACGCGACAACTGGGCTTTCTGTACCTTCTACCTACCTCAGCTATGAAAAAGGATGAACGTTAAGTAGCAGTAACAAAGGCCATATGGAATAGCTGTCTCCAGAATGCTCCTTGGATGATTTTTTCCTAGTGAGGTACTGCTGTAATACATCAGCAAAATGCAGTTTCTTTCAAGTAGCTGCTACTCACCCAACATTGTAATCTCGGAAATATCTGAAATATCTTAGGAAATATCTTATAAATGGTTTTAGGAACAGAATAATAGTAAAGCACTCTAGAATTATTATTTATAATACAAAGGAAACTTAAGACAAATTTGGATGAGTAAGCTTTCACATTTTTTGCATTTTGGATAAGCTATACTCCACATACACTTCTCCTGCCTATATTATAGTGACAGAAAATCAAAGGAAGACCTTTACGAAGAAGTTCTTGCTTGGCAAGTGGTTTGCCATGTAATTTTCTTTGGAAAAATGTCATAGGTGGCCTTTTAAATGTCTCATATTTGAAACATAAGTATGTTCTCATACCTGTGTAGAACTGGGGCCAAATGGGCAAATTGTGGCCAAATAGCAGCTCTGTATATCTGAATTAATTGATGCAGTTTTGCTGAAAGTAACCCAAAGTACTGCTGACAAAGTAATTTTGTAGGATAAAATAGAATAAATGATTTTGCATCGTTATTTATAATTAATTGGTTTTGTTCACTCATGCTTTTCTTCTTCAGGTTAATGTCTGCACTTTTTCTCTTGCTATGGTACTGCCCAGTTGCCTTTTTTGCACATTCACACACAGCGAGGGAGATCATTATCAGCTACCTCAGCCAGGACCTCTTCCAAACTCCCACTGTCTCAGAGAAAGGTTACTCTTCCATTTCCCAAATCCTTGATCTATTTCAATGCAGTTACAGCATGGAGGAAAAGAATAAAACTAGCAGAAATTTGTTGTAAATTTGTTGTCTCTTATAGAGACCACGCTAAGTTTCCTATAATGTGGTGGTCAGCTTACTGTTTATTGATCTTGAGAAATATTTCAGCTGAAATACGCTTCAATTCTAGACCAATACCTCATAAAACCTCGT
Organism: Nothocercus julius; assembly: GCA_013398735.1. Lineage (NCBI taxonomy): Eukaryota > Metazoa > Chordata > Aves > Tinamiformes > Tinamidae > Nothocercus > Nothocercus julius. The sequence goes on along the minus strand of VZSV01000028.1, from coordinate 3,373,225 downwards.
AAAACCTCATAAAACATGACTCACAAGTCATTAATTCGTTATCTGTGGGATCTTTTCCCAATTCAGTATAGATTCAAATTTTCTCTGCACGTGTAATGACTGTAATTCACCTGGGAAATTCAACTGTAACACTAGTCTAACTCCAGGAGAATATTTTAAGGGCCTTGAAATAACTAATATTTAGTTGTATACAAGGGTGTGGAACTCTGCAAGCTGTAGAGTTACCCTGAAATTAGTTATATGTGTTAAAAGGCAGATAGTTAAAACGGTGATTTTGAGGGCATTTGTCTTCCTGACAAAATGAGTCACATATCTAAGATCTTCTAAAAGAGGCTTATCCTGACAGAGACTTACAGTGTGAAACCTCCCATTCCTTGTGTGTGCTAAAGACCTTATTAACAATACTGACAGTATTAATTTTCCCTCCACTTCCTAAATGCACAGATTTGTGATCATGTGGGAAAAAGTAACGGATGAGCTAAAATACTAACTTAAGAAACAAACAACGTCTTCCTGAGATGAGAAAGAGGCTCTCTCTCACTCCAAAAAGGAAGAATTTATATCTGCATTATTTATAATTGTCATTATACTTACTATTGTTAGGTTGGTTGGTTTGTTTTTTTCACTTTTGCAAGTTGTGGAGTTTTAATTCTCATGTACAGTGAGAGCATATTTTTTTCCTGACCCCATTTAAACCACATAATTGTCTCAGTCATTAAAACCATTTCTTTAAAAAATTATAAACAGATGTTCTGTATTTACTCTTTTGAATTGATGAAGAGAGAGGTCCAACCGTCTCTGGAGACTCACGGTTAATACAACTAATTTGTTAAGTGCCCAAAGCTGCAAACATCTCAAACCTACAGGGATGGACCACATGCTTTTTACTTTCAGAAAAATTACCTGAGTTTTTAAAGGCTTTTCAGGTAAACTTTATTATTATTATAATCTCTGTAATTTCTGCAGTATTAAAAGAAAAGAAGAGGAATCCCAATTCCAACCTAGGGAGTCTGAGTGCTGGTCGTGTCACGTCTTTTGCCTTCAGGTGAACCCCTCTAAAAAGATGCAGAAATAGCAGCTCATTAGACATCTACGCAGATCAGAGTTATGATCAACACCAAGAAAGAGATCAGATTTGCAAGGGACAAACTGCTTCATGAACATATTTTGGGATAAAAAAATATTAAAAAAAAAACTACAGAATTCTCAGCAGTCCCTCTGCAGGAGTGCTGTGAAAAGTAATCCCAGCTCAGGGCTGAATTTTATAATGACGAAAGCTTTAACTTCAGAATATTTTTATTCCTTAAATTGAGGTTTCTCCTTTTCCTTCTTTCATGTGTTTGATGCATTATTAGGGTTTGCATTTTATACATATTAATGCTCAGGTTTTGTGCATCTAAAAAAAAAATGTACAAAAGACCTTTTCTGTGACTGTTTACAATGTACTTAATTACCTGTAGTGCTTCATGTGTTATTTATTATTTCCACTGTGCCTGCAGATGATCCACTGGTTTCCTTGCTGAGCACCATCCATCACTTCTGCATTTGACCCTGTATTTTCTGTACGTTTTTCCGTACACATTCTGTGTTTTCTTTTTGTAAAATTTCAGGTGATGAACACACATTTATAAACTTTGATGGAGACCCAGCACCGGCCGACAAGCACCGTCTCTGCTGCCAATGTCCGGCGCGGCCGCCGCCCGCCCACGCCGACGTGTTGCAGTCTCTCCCCCGGCCTAGCGTGGGGCTCGGAGCTCCCTCATGCCAAAACATAAAAAGCAAGTAAAGATGACAGCCATCCCCGCACACAGCCGAGGCCAAACCTGCAGGCCCACGGGCGCCATTAACAGCCACCATGAGCGGCAGCCATTTCACGCGGCCATGGCCTGACCGCCATGTTGTGGCCCCAGCGCCACGTGCCACCGGTCTCGGTGAAGAGCGTTGAAAGCAGGTGCCTCAGGGTAAAATGGCGTTTAAAGGCAAGAGCATCTGCTCCGCTGGCAGCTGGGCCAGGTCTTGGGGCCATGGGGAGTGCTGGCCGCTGCCTCTGCCATTGCTCATGGGTTGTGCAGCATCTCTGGGCTCTGCGCGCAGCTCTTGTGGGGCGGCTTCAGACGTGTTGGGGTCCAGGCACTGCTGCAAAAGGCTGAGGGCCTGTGGACCAGAGAGACGGTGCCTTCTCCGCCCCCAGATCTGCAGCAGCAGAAGAGGCCTGAGGCGGAGGAGGGCAGCTGCGTCAGCGCCGAGGGAAGCAGCAAGCGCTCCTGGTGGCAAGCTAAATCTCTGAAGCGCCACGCGCGAGCAGCACTGTGGCACCTCAAGGCCTCTTGGCGCCATCCGTCGTGTCACAGGGCGCCCGAACGTGCCACGACCGAAGCGACCCGGTGTGGTGCCTGCACACTTGGCGAAAAGTATGAAATCTGTTCTTTTGAAAACCGAGAAACCTCTTTAAAGCATGTTATGCTCTAACGTCCTTTAAAATAGGTTTGCTGCAACAGAATGAAAACTGTCCATCCAAGTCCTATTTTCTGCAGAATTGGCATTGCAAAAAAAAACCCCAAATAACAGGTTTACAGTACTAGTTTAGCTACCACAGGCCTTCTGTTGTCAGAATTTCCGCTAAGTGATTAAAATGTTTTTGTTTGGATGTTTTGTACTGGCAGGAAGAGGCACTTTGTTCAAGGTAAAAGATTCTCTTAGCTCTGTGAGCGAAGTTTTAAATAGATTCAACATGTGGTCCCCCGGAAGAAGAAACACAGCCGATGTCACGGGTTTCGCAGAAGCAGAGTCTGCATTTACAGGCGCTCCTGCCAAATCAGCACTGCTCGGTTGCCGCAGTCGCAAAGGTGAGAGGCAGGACACTTCTGAGAGCATAAACGTGTGCTACCGAGTAGGCCTTTTTCTACATTTAATAGAAATGCCAAGGAGACAGAGCTAAGATTCCACATGAACCTTTAAGTTTGCCCTCTTTCTGGGAGCTGCTGCCGACCAAACCCTGAGCTTTGGTGTATCTCTGTATGGTGAGCAAACTCGCTGAAGTGCCAGTATACCTTTGAAAACTTTGAACTTCTGCTAGATTTTGCTTCTTTGTATGATGGTGTATAGACATACCCATAATGTATATACTACTTTGGAGGTATGCAATACTGGAACTAACCAAACAGGACTATGCATACAGTTGTTAGAATTTCCTGTAGCCTTAGGAGATGGTTAGGATGATCAGAAGAATCAGTGCAACCTGTATAGGCACACTATGAGTCATGCAGGTCAGGAAGAAATTTTATGAAGTTTTCTTCCCCCAAAAGATCAGACTGTGCATGGATTTTTCTCTATAGAAGGGGCAGAAGATAGAACAATAGTGCTGGAGAAATTCAGTTGTTTGTATTCAAAATTCCCCTATTCATTTCACAGTGATTGCTATATGTAAGTTTTAAGCACGTAAAAAGAGAAGTTGTCATGATACAGCCTTCTATGATTTCTGCGTTTTTAAGGAGTTTGTTATTCAGAAATTCTGACTGGGCTGTTATCAAAAGGAAAGGACTTCATGTCATGCATTACGTAGGAATGGTGGGTGCGTGGGAAATGTGTATATTCTACATTTGTTATGGTTCCTCCAATCTCAAGCAATTCTTTGACAATATCAGAACACCCACTCAATTTCCAACAAAGCAGCATTGATGCATAACATGATTAGTCACCAGTTGCTTAGCTTAATCACCCATAATACTAACATTTCGTTCTTTTGAGAATACTCTGGTATGCTAGGAAAAACAGCTATTACCCTGTCTTGAAAGATTAAGCTGACTGGTTCATTAATAAAATATAGGGTGACTAAAGACCCTGCTTGCATGCTTCCCTTGGACATGTGTTCATTTCTCAGAGTGGCTAGAAATGAAGGTTTGCTGTCCTGGTTTTAGCAGATGCTTTATTTTCCTATACGTGTGTATGGAGTGACAGTCACATTATACTATTACGAGAAATGGATGCCTTGGCATTTATTTTGGGTTTAAGTCAGTTACAGAATCACTCAAATCTTTTTTCTTTAGTCTCTGCAGGACTTTACATGGTGGATTAAAATGTTTTCTTAAGTCTACGTCTGTACTTGAAACCCCTGTAGACAGTGTGCCTGTGGACGTGTACCTAGACAGCCTGCTCTGGGATCCGTGTGCTTGATTTTGCCAGGACTGCATGCCCTGATGGCAAACTGTTTTGGCAAAAGGCTCGGCACCCACATGTAGATGGCAGTGCTCCTTGGGCTACTGTCCAGCATTTGGTTTCTTATTTTTTCTGTGTGCTGTGGGATGCCAATTGTGTGCTCAAAGAAATAGGAATATGCAGGATTTAGTCAACACAATTTCTTTTTCAAAGATCCCATGAGTTTTTATTGCCTTTTTTTTTTTTTTTCCCCTTTCTTCAAGTGACTACCAAGAGAATAGTTATCCTCCCATGCCAGTGTGTGGTGGTGCTTCGAGTGTGTGTGAAACAAGGAATACAGGATGCAATTAGTGCAAATAATGCAAACGCAGTGTTTGGTTTACTGAGCAGCCCCACCTGCAGCGAAATGGTGCTTCCAAGAGATGTTTCTGTGCTTATTACACTAACTATTTAGGAAGTCAGAGTATGATGCAATTTGGGGATTATGAATGAGTCTGGCTAAGAGAAAAGGCCCCAATTCTGGAGTTTCTGCTGAATTTCCCCAGCCACCTAGCGCAATGGCAACTGGAGCTGTTCTATTATGTTAAAATTGACTGGAAATGCAATTTCATTTAGGTTTTTTAGATTTTAGGTTTTATACTTTGTATTTTGAGAATGTATAATTAGGAAAGATTTTTTCAGAGAAGTAAATTCACATTTCAGCAAGGCTGGTGATAACTCAGTTCATTGTACAAGAAATGATGCACAATCACATTTTTTTCCCATGTGAGACAAAAAAATCCCATACTAAAATACTTCATTTTCTGTATTATAGCCAGTTTAGAAAAAAAATAAAAATGGGAAAATGTTTTCTGGAAACCTCAGATGAGATGACTAATAAATAAGACTACTTCAGAGGTATTGTTGTTATAACTATGGAAAGGGAAGGTCTCCAAAATCCCTACATTTTGCTCACAAATTTCTTTGAATGCACACAAAGCTTCATTCAGCTCTGCATGTTTGTTAACAATAGCCTCAGGTTTTCTTTAAGTTGTTAAAATTTGGTATCTGGAGAGTGCCTGAGGAGGAGGCTTTTGCACAGGCTCCAGCCATACTGGGCATCAGTGTGACAGAGCTGAAAATCGTGGTCATGTAAGAAAGCCAGCGTGCCGTGGGAGGTCAGTGCTTGGGAGCCTTTTCCGTAGCCCTGGGCACACGATGCTGTTCAGCTGTTCCACCCTTCGCGCCCAGCTCACCAAAGCCCCGCGCCAGCTTCCAGCTGACAAAATGTTTTTCTTCCATGTTTAACTGTGGTCCTTTTTAGGTCATTGTAGCCTAATCTGTAAGATTTGCTTAGGTGGAAAGTTGTGTTGCTTCTTGATAGCTCCTTGAGATTGAACAAATCCATAGCCTCAGCTTAAGTACAAAAATGCAAAAGTCTTTGGAAAAGATACTGTTAGAAGCAATTAGGAATATTTGTGCTTTTTTTACCTGACAGAAAATACATTCAAAACTGAAAATACCTGTGGACATTTAACTGAAGAACTTCTCAGGATGTGTTTTCAGGTAAAAGCAAAGAAATGGGGAATGTCAGAACACCAATAACTGCACAGGTGTCTACATAAGCACAATCCTCTTTTCCTTCAGCCCACTCCCAAGATCCTGGATGCACCTCAGCATGTTTTCTCCATGACTTCTGAAGGAACTTGCATTTGATAGAGGCCATTCTGTAGCTAGTGGAAAACAGGAGAGATACTGATTGCTAACTCAGTGCATGTGCACTGAGGGGCCAGCTGGCTGCAGCCAGGCCAGGGGAGGGGAGGGGATTGAGCTTTTTGTCTCATGCAGGGCAGTTGCTGAAAGCATTTGTGTCGTCTACTTAGCTGTCCTTGCTGTTTATTGAAACTCAGTGCCTGTAAGGTCTCTATCCTCTGCGAAATTTGACTAAAGTTTGTTGGTGGATTTACACACAGTGGAGTGGCTCTGCTTTGGCTAGACCAAGAATGAGGTAAGATGTTTTGGCTCATGTTTTCCTTTGTCGTGGACCAAGGAGATGTGTTGAGGCACTGAAGAGCTGAGTAAGGAACAGGTATGGTTCCCCCAGCATGTATATGCGTGCTGGCCTCTGGCTTGTAAAGGAAAAGGCTTGCGGCATCAGGAGAGCAATGTAATTTCTTGCAAGAGATGATCTAGCAGACCTATGGAGCAGTAGCCATGGCAACTCCTCTGCACTGGACCCGCAGCTCTAAAAGCGCTGAGAGCTGAATGAATGTATGTATGCAAGAAACGGGTATACGTTTATTAAAGATGGGAAGATAAAAAATTTTCATTTGTTTCAAAATTAAGCCTCTAGTATTTAAATACAGTCAGCCATATAAATATAAGGAGAAATTATATTTGAAACAGGTATGTGTAGCTCTTAACTGTATTTAAGAGTTGTCCTGGTAACACATGTTCTGGTACGGGTTCAGACGGGCTCCATTATTAACTGGAGCTGTGTTTGTGCCTGCCGGGCAGTAGAGAGAGGAAACCAAACTGCGAGTTGCGTCAACCCACTTCTGTGCATGAGTTCTTGTCACTCTGACGCTCTCTGAATGTCCCTGACTGGCAGTCGCCATTCAGGATTTCCCAGAACTCCTATAATGGGAAGCTCTTACAGGCTCCATGCCCTTGTTTGTTCCTATGCAATGCTTCTCATGTGAAAGAATTATACTGGTCTGGAGACATGCAACCAACCTAATTAAAATTGCTTTATTCATGCACATAGGAGCTGTCATTAAAAAAGAAAGTAGATTAGGTAAACACACAGAAACTAGTTATTTTTCTTGGTATTGTACACTTATCTAGTGAACAAGGGAACAGAAACTATCTGAACTTGATAGATGTGATAGCCAGTTTATTTTATATTAGCCTTTTAATGTTTTCTGTTGTGCATAGGAGGCATAGTTTATTTAACAAACATAATTCCCATTAATTAAAAAAAAAGAATTGTAGTCAACTGAACAGCATCTGCGTTTCACTGCAAAGACAGTAAGTCAAATCCTGGAGGGAGGAATGTATTTTTATGAGACCTTTTTAATCTCTTTTATTCTCTTAGGGCCAGAGAATCATTATGTCTTCCACACATAATTATCTTTATCATCCAAAAGTAATTTACATTTAACAAGAACATTTAATCATTTCATTGCTTGAAAAAGCAAATGAAATACACTGTTTTATACCTCATCTGCCTGAAAATTTTGCTTGCAATTATGGTCTACTATGAGCCAAAGAACAACTCCTGTTTGAACTATGTCTCTAGCTTATGTTTTTATGTTTTATTTTCCTAATATTCTTCAATGTGTTTCCACTGGAAATATTATATATATAAATTTCATAGTTGAAATTCTCTAGTTAGAGCCAACTGTCAAATGTGTCTTGCATCTAGGGTATGTATCCAACAAAGGTTTTGCATTTGGATCTCTTCTCCATAGTTACCAAACATCTCAGTTAAGTTTTCATTTTACTTTAGCAGAAACTTTGCCTTCAGAAACAGGACTTGGAGAGTTAAAGTTGACTGTGGTGGGTGTGGGCCAGTGTTTCCTGCTCTATTACAGCTACTGCCACGTGAAGCGGCTTCGTTTGAGCGCTCCGTGCGCGCGCCCTATGTCCCTGCGCCTAGCTGTACGTCTGCAGCCACGGCATTTGGGAGCAGCATGGGCAGGGAGGCATTGAGGAAGCTTCTGTCCTGTGTGCCCCTTCTATTATCAGCATCTACGGAAGATGGTTCAGAGCAACCTGAAGATGGAGGCAAGCTGGAAATTGGACTCTTAAGTTGCAGACAAACCAGCCTGTCTTAGCAAGCTCACTGCCGCTTGTAGGAGCGGAGGAGAGTCTCGTGCAGCCGCTACTGGGATCTGTGCGACCTGAATTCCTCTCCCCAGTGTTTCACACGCAGTGCTGTGCACATAAAACACTCTGCCTGTGCAGATCAAATTGGAGGGTCCGTGCGTATGACAAAAGCTAAATCCATCCTCCCCGCGCCACCCCCGGGTACCAGGGCGGGAAGGTTTCCTTTAGGGCTGACAGCATGGGGCAGACATCAAATTAGCCCTTTTACTATTTAATTCCAACCTGGGGCTGTAATAATGACTGTGCCTATCATAGCTACTGCTGTTATTTCCATGTATTGTGGTAATGTAAGTCACATCTTCCTAGCACTAAAATTGCTTAAGGATCCTTCTCTGGCTTAACTTATTTTTATCTCTTTTATTGATTGTGAATGAAGTGTTTTTATTTGATATTAAGTATGATAATGCATTGGTGAGGCTCCACTGGATGAAATATATTACATGGAGTTAAATCCCAGCAGATTAAAAGCTTTTGTAAGTGTGGTTTTGATTAAAAAAAAGAAATAATTATGTATGTCTTCCTTGATTTTTCTATTGCATGAAGAACTTAGATCTTGAATTTGCCAGTTGGACCCTTTACTCAGACTGTGTCAAGGACTTTACTTTCCACCGTGATTGAAAGATCCTTCTTTTCTGCCTTAGGGCTTCTGTGCATAGTTTTGACAACTTGCTCTTTATCAAAGAAACTGTGTCGATCTTTAAAACTGCCACCTTCCTTATTTAGTTGCAAGGTTTGAATATCAAGCTCCAACAGGAAAGGAAAAACCACATGAAAGAAAAATTTCAAGGGAATGTAAAACCAAAAGGAGGAGGTATATATTTTTCAAGTCTTTAGTAGCTTTGCTCTGCACCGCTGCTTTGCTTTTCAGTTATAATTCTTTGAGTTTCCTTTGGGCTGCGCTGAGGCAACGTGCTCGGTGCTCTTTTTAAAGTTCTGCTTGCGAGTGGCTCTCCTGCTCTCTATGCAGCAGCTTTAGACGCTCGGCTGCGTGGTGAGTAGAGGTTCTCACTAATCTCCTTAGTCAAGACTCTGTGTCTGCCTCCTCACGACGTTTTCTAGGCAGGCCAAAAGTAAAATTTTCCATCCCCAAACTTTTCCCAGGGTCTGGAAGCTCATGAGCCACTGGCGGGGCTGTGTTTAGCAGGGGTGGCTAAGGGAAACTGCTGCTGGCAGAAAATATTCCTCAGCTCAGGAAACAAGCTCCCGAGCTGAAGGAACTAAGGAAATTAAGCAACTAAGGAATTAAGGGGTCTTGGCTTGAGATTGTGGAGAAAGCACTGATTTAGGCACTGGGCTGCCACGGATTTCATTGGAGCGTTTCCTTCTGCAACAAGGATGTGTTTCTGAATCAGGGTGTCTCTTGTGAAATAGCTTTGAGAACTCGCAACCTGCGGGGTAGCGTAGGTGATACATAACCCACCGGGGTGGGGGAAGATAACAAGACGGCTTGGCTGCTGCAGGCGTTCCCAGTCACAGCAGCGCCGGAGTTTGTGTGAGCGAGTTCAGTCTGTCTTTCCGCGCGGGCGCTGCAGAGCACATGAACCTGCATGGGGCCGGCACCTGCCGCTCACCGCGGCGGCTGAGCCCTTCACCTTCAGGTGTGCCCCAGAGCTGCCCTTGGAGGGGCTTTGGGGAAGGCTAGGGTGGCTGTTGGGGAGAGCGTGCTTTAAGGAAACATGGTTTTTGTTATTACATTTTTCTGTAGCGCGAGTGTCTTATGAAAGTCTTGAAATAACATTGCATGCTTTCTGGTTTTGTTTTTAGGGCTAGGAATTGATTTTAACAGATGTCACATCACTCTGGGCCTGCAATTTTAAAAGGTTAGATCAAAACATAACTAAAACTAAAATCAATTTAAGGGAGGACAGACATATATTAGTAACAAGTTTTTTCTTCGTGTATTGGAGTAGCTCTTAAGGGTGTATTGCTGCTTGATATACCTGCGGAAGTGGTAGCACCATAAAGAGTTCTGTGTATGAATTGTGTAACATAATATAGTACTTGTTTTAAAAATATGTTCAAAAAATGAGTTGGAAGAGAGCTGAGGAATTTTCTTTGCCCTTGGACAGATTAACAACATCTGGGAACTTAAGAGACTGACTTAAAGACACATGTTAAGTTAAAAGCTAGTAAAAATTTTCGAAGTCCATCATTAAGCTTGTCCCTTAAGCATACGCCTGTCAAATCAGAACTTGGTGGAGGAATATGCCAATATTACCAAATAACTGTGACTTTCTTTCCTTTCTGCAGTTTTCTTCTAAAATAGAAATGTAAATATGTTTATGTTGAAGGCAAAGGGACAAGAAGGAAGGCATCAGTCCTCAGAGGTAGTCTTATGGAAGCTTGCTGCGCCTATAGAGGTTGGCTATGTATCTTGTTATTCTCTCTTACGTGTGGCTTTTTTTTTTTTTCCTCTCTTTTCCCAAGCATGGAACATGAAACCTGGTCAAATCTATCTTACGTGGACAGGAACCATGGTATATAAAACATCCTTGCACTGTGGGAGTTGTATTAGAGAGCTGCCGGCTCGTGTTCTCACCTGCCTCTTCCCAGGCATTTATGCGCCCCGGCTGTACCTGGTTTCTGCACATGTGCGCCTGGGTGCTCAGGCACATGTCCCCAGCCTTCCTGCCAGGGTCAGCTTAAGGCACGTTTTAAGAGCTGATACCTACTCCCCTAAGAAGAAGCTACTTTTTTTCCTAGTACAGCTTAAAAATTCAGACCAGTATTGGATGAAATTCTAAAATACCTTTTAGGCTTTCTTATTTTCTTCTTCTTATGGTGATTATTTAATGTCCTGTGGCGTTTCCAGCCTGAGTGCACCGAATCTGCTTTTCAGCGTTAGGCACCATTGCTGCTTCGTTTGAAGGAGCTCAGGGTTAGTCCCTCAGCTAACTACGCCTTCCTGCCGATACAGTGGGGTGGGAGAAAAATTCCCTGGCAGGATCGTCTGTGATCGGAGGCCCTGTAAGGGTGGCGCAGAGAAATTCCTCACATGGAGGCGAACGGGCCGTGGCAGCGGCCAGGGCAGCGGGGCCGGCCGCGCTGCAGCAGGGCTGCGGCACCCGCGAGCGTCGTGCCGCATGCGCAGGGGAGAGGGGGCCTCTGAGCTCTTGGGTGTTTTTCTGTTACTTGCAGTTGCTCCTTGCCCCAGGGAGCCCTGGTGCAGAGCCCCGCTCTGCAGACTTCTCTCGCCAACACGGGCACGTGAATTTGGGAGCTGATGATAAAGACGCTCTCTGGGCTGGCAAGTAACTGACACAAATACTGAAAACATATTAGCTGGCTATATGTCAAACTGTATTCAGCCATCTAGTTCAAAACAATTCTCTTACAGTAAGCCTGTTGTGATTTCCATTCCCCCTTTTTCTCTTTTGTCTCCAGTTGGAAAACAATTCAAAGTATTTGCTAGCGACTGATTCTTGCAGTGATGCTCCCTGCCCTCATGGATGCCTAAAAATAGCAAGCTGCACTGCAAGCTGCCCAGGCGTCCGTGCCCGTGAGGCTCCCTCCTTCCTGGCTTGTGTCAGAGGAACAGAAGGAAATGTGAAAAATGGCCCCGTGTCCCACACCCCAGGTGGTGAAGGTTGGAAGGGGCCTTTGGAGATGGCTGAGGGCAGGGTGCCCAGAACCGCATCTACTCGGCTCTTAAATACGCTCGAGGAGGGCACGGCACGGGCTCTGTGCACAGCCTGTGCTACGTGCTCGGGACGGAAGCGATGCCGGGGCTGATCTTTCCTAGCATTGCTGGTGGTATGAGAATCCGCTTGGAATGTGGGTTAGGGTTATTTTTATTTGAGATTGATGTGATATCAGTTGCTCCTTGTAATGCATTATGAATATGTTTTGTAGTTGCACATGAATATAATCCATAATTCCTAGATGACTAACAAAGGGGAAAAAAAAAAAACTTTTTAGGAGTTAAAAACAAAAGAAAAAAAAAAGTAATTTCCTGTATAAAACCCAGATGCCTAAGGCAGGGCTTTTCCTTAACCTTACCCACCTACTAAAATACCGTTTATTTCAAGATAAAATGCCTGTGTTGTGGTTCAGAGGTATTTTAAATCATGGTCACTCTATGCCCTTCGGTTCAGAGTTGTGTTTTTCCTAATTGCAAAGGGACCTGTCTTCAGGCTCTTGCCCGTTCATGGCAACGTGCGTGGGATTCTCGTAGGGCTTGCAAAACCCCTTGCATTGCTGAATTTGTTTTTTCTGGAAAGCAAGCCCTTCTCTAGGTATGCTTGGCATGTGCCAAACGTGTGTTCAACACCTGGCACGTAAAGCAGCTACCGTTCAGCAGTGCTAAAAGTCATATCAGTAGTGTGAGGGAATGGAGGAAGCTATCTTACTGCTTCAAGTTTTAGCCTTGCGATTCAGAAGACGTAGGGGTTTATTATTATAATGATTTGTTAGAGTCTCCCTGTGCCTGAGCAGTTTTAAATTTAAGGTTTGTTTAAGCAGCACTGAAATGAAAGCAAGCGTTGCCGTTAAGCTGCCTGGGCTTTGCGCTTGAGCTTTTTTCCCCGCCAAACGAAGATGCTGATTGTTGACTGAAGAAACAGCATGCCGGGCTCAGGTACTCGAATCCGTCGCATTGCGCAGTGCAGAAGCGGTCACGGCTGCTCGCGGCTCTGGACGGGCGCTGCTGGCGGGGCCAGGCGCGGGGCAGCGTGGGCTCGCCGAGCCGCCCGGGCTGATCCATGGAGCCCTTGGCCCTGCTGCATCCCACGGGCAGCCTCTCGTTTCAAGGGCGTTGAAATATCTACTTGTGCTCCCTGCGTCCGGTACGACTGAGCAAGAAAGCTCGCTGGGCTCCCCAGAAGGAACGGCTGGTTTCCCCTGGTGCAAGGCAAGGGGCTGGGAGGCAGGAGGGTGAGCAGGCCAGCAAGTCTCGAAGTTTTCCTCCTCGGCAGGAGTTAGGTGTCCGCAGCGAGCGCTGGGACAGAGGCCTCTTGCCTTAGAGGCTCCACCATTTAATGATAAAACAGAAAGAAAATCCAGCAGTTAGCGTTGGAGGTACGCAGTACCAGCATCATCTAGAAATTCACAGTAAAACGTCAGTGAAGAGCTTGGTCTTTCAGTCTCCTGAAAACCTACTCTGCCTGTGTCTTTCAGAAGAAACTTTAAATATTGTCTTTATTTTGGGGGACATTAATGGTCCTAAGGCACTGACTCAAGTACAGATAAGGAGAATGCGTTCACCTGATATGTACTTCCATAACTGTAAATCTGCAATAAGTTATACATTGCATGCTTAGTGTTTTTTGAAGCATTTTTTTTGCTTCTTTTCAGAAAGTATCTATTTTTTTTTTTTTAATCAGCCTTTTACATAAACATTTTTCAGAAAGTTGTAGATAGAAATCTGTTGGCATTTTTGCTGTAAGGATTCGTCCTAGAAACGTCCTAGAAAGAAACGTCCTAGAAAGTTTGCAGTAGAGCAGATTTACTAGAATTCTCTGTTTGGGTTTTTATTTGGGATGGGAATAAAACTTTCTAACTCAAAGAGGAGGTAAGCATTTCTCTGTGAGAATGCCAAGCAGAAAGGCTTTTTTCCAGAGCCTGATGTTATCTAGTTATTTTCCAGATCCTTCGATACTCAGGCTGAAAGTTTTCTCATTATCTGCAATTTGATCTTGCAGTCCTTTCTAGCAAAGTGCTTACACGTAGTTTGTGTTGAAGTACAAGCTCTCCAGCAGCCGGAACAGCGTGCGGAGCTGGCGTGGGAACAACCCAGGGGCCACCTGTGTGTGTGTAAATGCCTGGTAGTGCTGTGTACCGCCTTGCTATGAAAAGGGGTTTGGGCTGTAATGAGCCTGCTCACAGCCATTGCATTAGGCAGCATTTTTGCTTCTATTTCTGCAAAAGCGCAGGCAATTCTGTAGGGCTTCCGTCCACGCTGGAACTCGAGCAGTCCTAGGCAGCTTGGATGTGCTCAGCTGTCAGCTCCCACCGTTTACAGGGGGACAAGGGGCAGGAGCTCAGCAGCACAATGACTTCCTACCAAACTGGGGTGCGGAGCTCCCCATTCTGCTCTGGGCCAAAGGTACCTGGAAATATGTTCCATTTTTGGAAGTTGAAACATTTTCAGCTCTGAGCATTTATTTATTTATTTATTTTTAATCAAACGTTGTTCAAAAGCAGTGTGGAAAAAATCAACAAGTCCTAGGTCACCAACAGGTCAGAAGGAGCCAGTGATTTTGCTAATGGGGAGAAAAAAAATCAGTAATTACTACACTTGTAGCCAAATACACATTCATGATTTTACAGCAGTTGTGAGTGCCAAGTTAGTAATTTAATATTGCACAGTCATTTAAACTGAAGTCTAGTGTTATCAACTGGATATATGCAGACTCCTATTAATCAAGTCATTTATGCAAATATAGTTTCTGTTGTTTCTTTAAGAGCTAGCACGAGGGACAAGCTATAGCTCCTAACATTTTCTGGAAACTTTCATACAGCTGAAGTAAAAAGTGCCCCTACTTCCCAAAACAAAGAATACAAAGCTCAAGACCCTGAAATGTTTCCAGTGGAAAAAAGATGCAGAAACAGCACAGATAGCTGGTATAAATGTGTTATGTTACTACTTGAAAATTAACTAACATTCATGCATTAGTCACTTCAATTAAATCATTTTATTACTCAAGCATAATTAGATTCACTGTGAAAATCAGAGGAGAGAGAGAGGGGGAGGAAAAAACTGACAAACAGACAACACCTGCAATCCTGCAGCCCAGAGGTAGGCAGTGAATGTGTGCATGCATGTATGTCCGCATGCATGTCTCTGTGTGTGCTGGTGTGTATAACTGTATATATATTCCACATATCTTTTGGAATCCCATGGAATAGCTGCTTCAGGAAGGTTTAAGTTGCCTTTGTGTGAAATACTTCTTTGATGTTCTACACTACTAGAAGGCAGTTATGGAAGTGCTTTAAAATCACAGTCATCACTGAGCCAGCTGTAAACTGCTCGGTGTCAAGGCAGTCTAAGGATCTCTCCCTTGATTTAAAGATTAGACGTAAGAGTAGATTTACAGTCCAGGCCGCAGCGGTTCATGAAATGTGAAATAAAGAACTGCAGCCAAAAGTTTATCTTTAGGGAACTTAATGGATTTTTCAACTGCTCTGAAGTGGTTGGAAATGGGAAACAATATATCCTAAGGTCATAAAGTCATATGGTCCTCTTCTTTTTGGATATATAATAGTTTGGCATCTTATATGGCTACAGTCAGATTTCTGCACCATAATTTTCTGTGACGAGAAGTTCATGAACACCCTCTATGCAAGCAGCTGCCGTGTGACTAGGGCAACACAGTTTTTCTTTTAATACAGATGAGAGGTGATGGCTATAAAACTGCTTTTATATGAGTGAAGCCACTGTATTTAGTAGATACCACATTTGCTCACCTCTGCCTTGGATAAGAGCTTTCAACAACTATGTTTACCAGTTCTGTATTGACTTGTACTAGTGCTGGGGATGGGATATTTTATATTTCCCAATATAAATCACTCAGCAGTCAATCAGCATTCCATTTTTTTATAGGGGGGAAAAAAAAAACTTCTGAAAAAAGTCAGTTGAAGTATATGTTGAATAGGGTGGCATATATGGGTATAAGGCATATGAGTATATGCACCTATGCACCAATTTCTCTCAAGAGATTCTTGTGACTGAGATTCTCTATCACCTGAAGTTACTCAGTAAAACTGCCAGAAAATTGTGTAGAATTGGACTCCAAAGTAAGTGATACGAAGCCTGCAAAATAATCCAACAAGGAACGTCAAAACCTAAAGATCAGTTTAGGCCACTGGCATTTGAAAACGAGCTCAATGAAGTCGATGACCAACCTGATGAGTTCCCGGGCTTTGGGGAGGATCGCCTCCTTGGCGGTGCAGCTCATGGACCCTTGGCAGGAGAGATGGGTCTCACGGAGATGCAATGAGTTGACAGCTTTGTACGGGCTGCTGCAGCAGGGGCAGCCACCTCCTTTCCTGGCAAATTGTCTGCGGACTAAAAGTCACGCGATTAGTAATTCTGTGTGAGGTATCTGCCACTGTTAGGTGATTCAAGAACATGAAATAAAAACAGATGATGGGCAGTTTTGAGGGAAAAGAAGGCGATGTTCAAAGCACAAGATCTTAAACTTGGAGGCTTGGGTTTTAGAGCTTGCCACAAGAAATCCATTTCTGAGGCTCTGTCCGGGGAGACTGATGGACCGTATTAAGCCTTTCGTGTCCATTACTCATCCTGTCTGCTGGATTAACTCACACAGGAAAACCCCAGCACAAATATTTGGGAACAAAAGAAGAAGAAAGAATTGGGCCATAGTGGTAATGCTAAGAGTCTTGTCCCATCGCTTTATTATGATAAAAAGGAAGAGAAAAAAAAAAAAAAAAAAAAAAAGAATCTGATTCTGGAGCCAAAAGGACACTTCTCCCACATACCATCTGCAACATCTCACATTCAGGCTGCGCTAAGTTACAGAAATTTGAATTAACTATCGGAGCTAGTATGTGTTTTGAGCTCTCTGCATTGTGATAAAATTTTACATTTGGCAGACAAAAAAGAAAAAATGAAGTACCAAAAATTTGGCTTTCAAGACAGCAGAGAAAGGGAGCAAATACTCTGCTAGAAATTGAGTTGGTTGAAGCTGTAGTAAATTTACCAGAGTAGTGAATGTATTTGCAAGATTTTTTTTTCTTACAGCCTATGTGTTGGCCTCATTTAATTCCGTCTAGTAAAAGTAAACAAGAAGATACTAAATCCATTGCTCAAACACAGGGGAATATGCCCTATAGCAAATACAATAAGGATGGAGTAGCTTACCTGACTTTCGCTGAGAGCTAAATCTTCTTGCATTTGCCATGGAGTAAGACCCCAGTGTTGCAGTCAGGTCTGCTCTTTAGAACTGCACATGTTACAGCGTTTAATGGAAGGGTAAGTTTTTCATTGGAGCTGGATGGTCTGTGTGGCTCTGCCAGCGGGAGGCTGCTCCGTGGGGCCCCGCGGCGGCGCTGCCAGAGCCGAGCGCGGCCTTGGCGCTCGCTGCTCCTCCGCTCGCCTCGCTCTGCATCCCCTGCCCGAGCCCAAAGAAGCGCAGCTTCCTCTGTAATGTGGGAAAGCGGGTGGATCTGCCAGCATTCCCTGGCAAGGGGCACTCGAAACCAGGTGAAGTCATGGGTCTTACTCTGTGGATTCTCCTTGAAAAATAACTTCTTGCAAAATAAATAAATATTGTTTCTAAGGTTTTGACTTATTTTCATTTTCAGTCTTAGTGGTTATGTTGTCTGGTAAAATATTAATGCAATTTTAGCATATTGAAGTAATATTGACAATATATTTTAATAATAAAAAAAGGCTTTTATATTGTTTAAAATAATAATATAATATTAACAGAGGACCAACCTGCCTAAGAGCCTTGTACAGGTGTCCTAAGCAATTTCTAAGCAGCTGTCGGAGTAAAGCAATCATGCAAATGATTATGTCTCCACTGGATTCTTAGATTACTTTAAAAAAAATCTGAATTTATTAAAAAAAAAAAAAGATGTATTCCAGGTTTCTTTATAAACATGGTAAATGATTTATAGTTTTCCTGATTGAGGAAACATTACTAAGCCCTAATAATCATTTTCATATAAGAGAATCACTTTATTCAAGTCAGGTTTGACTGCCAAAAATGTAGCCAGTAAACGCTGCAGAGCTTTTGATGAGTGATAAAATGTCGTGCCTGTTAGCAGCAGCAGGCACCTGGTGCGCCTCGGTCTCAGCAAAAGGTTTGCACTGCCTGAGCGTGGCAAACGTTACAGCCACGTTCGGTGTGTGGAGAACTTTGAACAGGGGCTGAAATGGTCGTCTTGGATCAAGCAGCTTAGTGAAAACTGCGTTAATTCCCAAACGCATGCTGTGCCGACGGGTGAAAAGGCTTTTTATGCAAGAGAAGAGAAGACTTGTTCTAGCTTCAGTTGAGCCCCCGCAGCGTGGCTAGTGAAAGGCAGCGCTGGGCACCAAGAACACCCTTCTGTTCTGTTGGTCTTTGATCCTTCCTGCCTGGCTACTGTCTGTGATGTAACATGACAGAGATTTGCTCCAGCACATTAGCATTAAGCTTCCAAATTCATTTTCAATTTTAGGAGGAATTTTTAAAAAATGATAACTTGGTTTTAAATGTTGTCTCTTGGAATGATGGATTTCTTATACAGTTGGAAAGTAATCAAACTCTTTGAAATATCCTGCATTTCTTCACATTTTTGCAGCATCAACCTGATTACATTTTATTTTTATGCTTCTCATGTTTTGGGGGGAGCAGAGTTTTTGTCCCGCCTTTTATGCCACAAAGCTTTTTTAATCCCTTGTTACCATATCATAGGTCTGTGTGTCTCTTGCTCCCAGTTGCTGCTTGTTCTGCCTGGTTGCTTTGTGCTTAATACAGAGCTTAATATAGGCTGGTTGACTAGAAGAAGACAAAAGGAGAACTTGAAGGACTATTTTAACGTTCTTATCTCCCATCCTACACACCTTCAAAATGTTGGGTAGAAAGCCAAACTGTACCACATTAACTGAGGTACAAAACTTTGCATTTAGTAAAATGTTGTATCTTGTAGTCCAGCATGCTGGCCTGCTGTGAGAGAATTCTTTGCAGGAGTTCCGAAGTTCTGTAGTGTACAAGATGTTGTAACACCAACAAAAAGAAAGCAGAAGAATTGAGGACTACAACACGTGATGACGCACTCAGCAATAGAGATGTTGTATCTGGCAACCTCTAGAAATACCACAATATTAATTATAACTCAACATGGCAATACAGGAAAGCACCTGACAATGAAGCGTACAAAAAGCTTTTGCTGAATCTTGAAATTGCCAGGTAAACTGGAAGGCATTAATGTTGCAATAATCCTGCTTTTTTCCTACCCGCTATGTTCTTTGTAATGGCTGTGAACAGCTCCTATAATATTTCAGAGTCCAGAAGCAAGTCAGAGTAGGATGGATTTCACCATCATCATATTCTGGTTGATTAGATTTTATAAGCTGTAGTAGCCTAGGAAGAAGCCCTGGGAACTCCTCCAGGAGTTATATCTGCATATCTGCACTTCATTAGTTTTAAGGCCATCTTTGAGCCTCATGCTAACTTGTCAAATTCTTGTTCTTGGCGGAGGAATGAAAAAATCAATAAATAAATAAAAACCCCTGATCTTTAGGAGCCTGCATCTCCGTCCAATAGCTTATCCTGTTCAAAGGACAAAATTTTATCTAGAAATACTATTTGTCACTGAGAAAACTTTGAAGGTTACTATTCTTGAAATACAGATGATAATGTAACTTACTGAGAAAAACATTTTGGAAAATGATTGTCTGTGTACGCACATTAGAGAGGTAATGAGCGAGTCTTCAGTAGTAAGCCCCAAGCTCCCATGTCACACCTACCTCTACGTGTTGACAACTAAAAATAGCGTGCAATCAGGTGCATCAGATAAAGTGAAAAAGCCATTTGCAGGGACTGGTAATATTTTTTTATACTTCTTAAAGGGTTTACAATTAGGAACAATACAGCTAGATTCAGGTGGTGATTTTCCTTATGAGCTTGTTTGCGTGGTAATTACGCGCTCCCTTTTTGTGCAATGGAAGGCAATGTACTGGAGTGTAGTTCCATGTTCTTGAATAATGAAAAAAAAAAATATATAAAATCACATAAAATGTAATTTTGTAATGCTATTTATTTTCATAAGCTGAAAAAGTAACAATCTGTTTCATCTATTTTCTGAAAAAAAAATGAAAATAATATTTTGTACGTACTGATTAGTTATCTAAGAAAACACGTATGATATGGAAAATGAGCCTTCTAGGGTCCCCCTTTCCTGGTCTTTTTCGTATAATTTGGTGTAAGAAAACATGCGCTAGCAAGTCTCCTTATTTTAGGGAAAATTTCAAAGAAAACAGGCAGCAAATTTGAAGGCTTTTAGTCATTGAGTTTTCTATTGAAAGCCAGATGTCAGAGTAAAAACCCTGCACAGTAATTGCTCCAAGTGCATATCTAGCATTTTGTTGCCTCTCAAATTCGCCCTCCTTACTTCTGCAAGCTTAATTGTTGTAAGTGGTTTTATCTTTATGGAAAATACAATGTTTATATTTTTGCTCATTCCTACTTGAATTAAAAATGACGTGGCGCTGGAAAATTTCCACAAAGGGAATCAGTACTTTGACGCTTGCCTCATTGTCTGTTCTGTCGCGTGGCAAACCATAATCCCAATGATTAGGTAGGGGTTTTATTTATTTATTTATTCTCCTTGGGTATGATGCATTTCTTTTAGCTAAAAGTATTTCCTGCTCACCTGAGTGTAACTGGTGCGAGTCCCTTGCATTCTGCTTAATGTGTTTGGCTGTGAAGCAGCGATGCTGCAATCTGAGGGATGCGAACTGCGGGCGCCCGTGAGAAGCCTGTGGGTTCAAGAGGCTCTGTATCACCATGTGCTGTAAATTCACCTTTGCATCCGCACAGGGAAGGTGATTCTGGCGAGATTAGCATAACCTTATGATGATGCCTCCTCTCTCACACACTTGACACATTTTATCTATTTCCTTCACTGCAGTTTATCTCTTTGAGTTTGACTCCCCAAATGAAAAGCACTAGCAATATTTCACAGAACTAGCTAGCAAGCCACTATGAAAGATGTCCCACTTTTGCCCTGGGCAGTGTACGGTGTTATTAACCTTATTCGTCCATGCATGTTTAGGCTCTTCTGTTAGGGAATGTTTTTCTGATTGTATCACCTTATTGCTCATTTGAAACCCCTTGTGCTCCTGCTGATGTCTGCGATGCCCCTGCAATTGCTCTGGAATTTACGGTATTTAGGAATTTCCAAACCTCATATGCTGCCATATGAGATCCTACTAGCTCCCAGCTCTGAAATTGTTCTGAAATGGTATTTTAGATTTATGCTGAAATTATTGCCAAAGTAAATTAAGAGAGGCAAGGATTTGGAATTGGGCTTGAGAACATTTTCACCATCGATGTCGGCAGCTCGAGCCCGTGTGCTTCCCTCCCAGGTGAAGGTGGCACTAACTGCAGCTCCAGCTCGGACTGCCTGTGCTCAGCAGGAAGCACTGGGTATGGAGGCAGGTTTGGCCTCAGGATAAAATCCAGGAAGGTGAGACAAGGAGTTGCTGTGTTGTTGCATGTGTAGCTTAGACATGTGACACCTCAAGTCCTCTGTGTGTTTGTGGTCCTACATGTATCAGGAGCTGGGAATGCCTGTGCTGATGGATCTTAAAAGCACCTTTGAACAGAGTATCTACTGGGTATCTTCCGTATCCCAGACCCCCAGCTACTGCAGGGAGCCAGGGATCATTCTCTTTTTCATAAACCCCCTTCACTTCGTTAGTCTGAATTTGTTTTATCTGTAGAGAGGCAAGTCCCACTTGTTTGTGCTTCTGTCACTCGTACCAGGTAATTCTTCAAGCTTAGTTTCTTAATTTTCAATTCAAAATCACCCATGAACAATTCACATACGTTCCATTTCCAGCATTGTCCTGTCAGTTTAAATAACTTATTTATTTATTTATTTATTTATTTATTATTTTTCTCCCCTGTTCTATGGCCTAGCTGAGTTTCAATTTGCTATCCACAAATTTTGGTTGAGACTCATGGTGACATTTAAAATAGGTAGAAGAAGCTTAGAGACAGGCAGTTCCTCCCCATGAGGTACTTCAGAGCAAAGCATGCAGTTTGTAATATTTGTCCTGCTAGGCTAGACAAACCAAGCTCTCCTTCCCTGTTTTAAGATATGCTTACCTGAGCAGGCTCCAAAACTACTTCTGCTCACATTACTGCTTCCCTTATAGAGTCAGCAACTACATTAAATAAATCACACAGGTTTTCCCCAGCATGTTTTTTCAGAAATTGATTTAATGTAATATATTTCAAAGTAAATGCAAAATTTCTCTATTTTTTTCCTTCAATTTTTACTTTATTGGTTTCAAATAGTATCATTATGCATTTTTATATTTAAGTAAAAAAAAAAGGCAAGGTAAGTTTGAATGTGTGCTGCATATAGAACAGCAAAGTAAAGCTTGCTGATTTCTAACGCACTGGGAGATATTGTGCACATGAGTGCAAAGGCGGTCCTTGCTTCCGCAGTTGAGCCTTTTGTGCTTCTTATCTGTTTTATTTTTAAAGCTCAAAAAGAGAAGACCAGCTTTTTCAATATGCAATACACAATTATGTGTATTTTAATTTACAAGTCAGCTGTCTTTAAGATGTTCCCTGTGGCCTCATCTATTTGTGCAAGCACATCCAAACAACAAGGAGTTTGCTTCTGTAGATTTTATTTTCAGGAAGAACATACGGAATTACACGCCAGTCCTTCTGAAATACGGTCGTAATGTATGGGCTTATTTCTCAGCATCAGTTATTTTTTCAGGCCCTGTAATTGATGATATGTGTTGCACTTAAAACTGTAGGATGTGCCTAGCTAAAGCAGGATATTGTTGGATTTTTCTTGGTTTCTCACTAGAAGAGAACTACTGTAACATCCTTGTTTAGTGAGTGGCTGCAGCCGTGGGGTCTCTGTGGGACTGCTGTCATCTCCCATCAGCCAGATTTCCCTCAAGTTTTTGTATCAAATCCCTGAACGACTAAAGCTCATGGATAAAGTACTAGGAAAGGCAGTTGTGCCCAGTCTAGGGAGGGTTTCAGCAACCCACCTTGTCTAGGAAGCAGACTCTACATTAAAAACAAAAATAAAAACAAAGCCATTCATTATTGATACTTCCTCAAAGGATCTTTTCCTGTAAATGAAGAAATCTGGTTGACAAGCAACGGGTGGCGTAAGCCCGAGATGCAAAAGAGGTTAAGGTTCAGGAAACAGATCGGCCTGGTCAGACACTCCATAGGCTGAAAATACCCTCGCAAATTTTCAAATGAAGGATTTTTGAAACTTGTGTGTTTTGCTTTGTTTTAATATTACCACAACATCACAGCGTAAGTTATTCTATCTCAATTCTTGGTATGACAAAATGTAGGGGGTGCAAATTGGTAGCAACATCATAAGGGAATAACAATTTAGCTAGAAAGTAAAGGAAAAAAAAAAAGCAACACTAGGATAGTTAACAATAACCATTCAAATAATGTTCATTTGGAGTTGGAATCTGATTTTGATCCATTCTTGTATTTTCCAAAAAACTGTTTTCCATCCATACAAGTTTTGCATGAAATAAAAAAGACATTCTGTCTGGAAACGTACAAAACTTTCTGTGTTATTAATAGAGTTTAGAGTACATTAAAAGGAAGATGTTCTTATGAAAATCATCCATGTGCTTTGAAGCCAGTGTTCAAGCTGATGTTGGAAATGGATGATAATAAACAGTGAAAGCTTATCACTTTATCACTTTATTCATGAAAGAATTAATTTATCTTAGCAATTAGTCATTTCAGGGGCAGCTGTAACTCATATTTCAAGACTGATGTATTTAAATATAAATTGGTTGGAGGGAGATAAGGTTGCTTTTCCCCCTTCTCCCCCCCCGCTATGATGTCCCTCGTGCATAGCCTATATGCTGAACAAATGCAGGAATAACTTATTTTATTTCTTTCTGAGCAGTTTTTGACCTCAAAATAGCCAATTCCAGGTGTAAGTGCATTAAAAATCGGACTTTGATTTTGAGAATACGAAGATACATGAAATGTTTCACTAGCTGTTGAAATCGTTGCAGGCTGTTAGAACTATTTCATTCATATCAGGAGCAGATCTGGTCCTGGATATGCTCTGTATCACAAACATTTTGTGTAAAACCCGGGCAATAGCATATCATCGCTTCGCAGCACTAGAATTTTGCATATGTGACAAAAATACAGGTAGTTTGCTAATCCGTAACAAGACTAATCCTGAATTCCTGATAATCAGAACAAGGTGTCCATATAGACAGATTATTGTTGTTTAGAAAAAAATATTTCTAATAGCTTCCTAATGCGAACTTGGTACTGGGCACTAGCTGAGTTTAAAGGGCGCGTCCTCTGAGGGGCCGTTGTAGCCGCGGCAGCGCCATACAGCACTTTCCAAACTACAGCTACAAATGTCTCCTGCGCGCCGCCGCAGCCAGGCCACCCCTCTGCCCGCTCGCCCTGTGAACGGTCACAGGGAGAGCGGGGGACCTGCCGCAGCGGGAAGGGAACGCTCACCCTGAGCACTCCCCCCACACTGTGCGGACTGAAACTCACTTTACGGTGCAGCCACCCCGGGCTGAAACCCCTCCTAGCCCCGAGCTGGAATTAATTCTACAGTCGCTTGATTTGGGAAGTGCTGCTTCTGCCTCCAGTGCTGCAGAACAGATCGAAGACACATGGGTAGAGCTGATCCTGGCACCAGGGCTCTGTGGATGATAGCCCTTTGGGAAGCGTGTGGCTTGCACCAACATTTGTTTTACTTCTGTGTTGCTGTTGTTTTGGTTTAGAAACAGTCTTTTTTTTTTTTTTTTTTTTTTTCTCCTTCTGACCAAGACTTAGTTTTATGAGAGCTCCATTTTAAATCAACCGTAGCTGACAGGAGCCGAGAAGAACCCAGGCCGTTCCCCCCAGGCCTCCTAGCGCTGTTTGTGTTTAGATCACAGAACTTCTCCTGAAGTTCCTCTTCAAGGGTCTTTTAAACACCAGTTAACTACATTAGCAAGTGCTATTGCACAGATTAGTAAAGTTTTCAGGTTCTGTCACAGGAGAGAGAGAAAAAAAAAAGGGGGGGGGGCTCTAAAAAGCTCTAATCCTTAACATGTGCATTTTAGACCAGGAATCCAAAGCATCAGAGCATCGACTGGTGATTCTACTGTCTCCTGTTCCAAACATATTAACAGAGTGATTACATTAATCTGAAAACATTGATAGCAAAAAACTCAGGAAAAATAATGTATCTGATATCATCAAATGGTAGTAAATTTTGAAATGGATAAAATGATCTGTTTTATGGAAAGTAAATGAATGCTATACTAATTAATTTAGAAGTAGGTAAATACTGTTTTACTTGATTTTGCTCTTGATTGCTGTTGGCAGATAGAGGAAAAATAGATAAATCTTCAACAACTTATCTTCGGGCCTGCTATCATCCCACATAAGGAAAAAGCAGGCGTTAAATTTTTCCTGTACTTCTTTTTTCCCACTGAAAATTCTACCAGGATTTTGTACAGTCTGAAAGTTTTATTTTTGTAAGCTCTAAGCCAAGGCGACAAACTTTCAAATGGAAGCCTTGCCTTTGGCCCCTGGCCTCTACATGCCCCGAAAGAAGGGAGTGCCTGAAGCTTGGCCTGCTCTGCGCCCTCTCTAAAGGGAATAAGCACGGATTAGCGCTCCAAGCCCCTTGCCTGCCCTGTGCTCCCATCAAACAGGCACCTTTTCCTGTGAAGCGCCTCGGCTCTGGTTTCAGCGATGGCACTGGAGGCCCGGCGGGGCTCCTCGTCGCCGAGCGGGCGCACAGACACCTTGGAACAAGTGATGGAGCCCGTGGCTTCCCCTGATGCTCGGTCGCATCGAGCACTAACTCCGCGTTCCTTCTTTCATCTCCCTGCTACTCCTGGGATCGGGAAGCACTTCAGCACTGACGGGCTCCTGTCCCCTCTTCCTCCTGTCTTAACAGCACACTTCAGGCTTCCTCAGCTTATTTTACAAGAAGAGTCATAGGCAAAGTACTTGGAAACAGTACTCTGAGGGAAAATTAATTTTCAGTTCCTGAACTTTCTCTGTGTCGCTGCCAGCAGGAGGGACAAGAAGGGGGTGCTCCTGGCAAACATCTGCAAACTTCTATCAGCATGAGAGGAGACGGTGGCAGTGAGGAGGTTCCCCGCTCCCACCTCAGGGCCAGGGCAGAGGGGGAGTAGATTGGCTTCAGAAAGGCTGCTGGACCCCGTGACGTTCACCTACACCGAGCCCGGCGTGCTGGTTTCGGGCATGTGAACGCTGAACAAAAAGCTCTCATCTTGTAGAGCTGTTAAACGCTTCATGTTGCTAAGCGTGGAAACGTGTTCTTATTTACGAGCCTTGACCGGAAAGACGCAGCCCCGTCCTGCTCTTGTGTCTCTAATTTCAGTGAAATATGATAAAGGGCAATTGGGGTTGACTGAAAATACAATAGCGCATGGATGATTCTTACATTATTTTATATCGGTGTACATATTTTTTCCATCCTATGGTTGAGAATTTTCTACTAAAGTACTATGGAGGAATGAGATGTTATTCAGGGTAAATATGGGTTAGAGAAACAGGATTCATCCGTACTGTGCAGCTACGTCCTCTCTGTGATGCTAGCTGCAGATGACCGAACATATTCTGAAATGTGGGTGCCCTAACGGGATCAGCTCGAGTCAGGTAAGATGTCCAAGAAATACGAGAGCAGTTAGTTACTGGTGACTAAAATACTGACCTCTGTTCCTTTTATAGTTGTAAGCGCAGGTACTGCAGACTTGCACAGTGGGCAAATACCGGAGTCACACGTTTTTCTCTAAAAATGAAGCTGTAAAGCCTGTTCTTAGCTCTTCGTGAGACAAGTGCCTCTTGCGAAATAGAAATGGAGAAGGTGGAGCGGCAGTGGTACTGCATCGAAAGACGTAAGACGTATTACAGGTCAAGTTGATACGAGATGTCAGTAGTGTTTATGGGAAGAAGATGGAGTAGTGAATATGGACAAATTCTGCTGTATTTTCAATCAAGAAAAATTATTGAGGCATATGCTTCACTAACTGTAATTAAATTTGATTTTGTATTAAGGTACTTTGCTTGGTAAGGAGGTGAAAAAAAGTCTGTTTTATGCAGAAGTAACTTAGTGGTAGAGAGCAGCTAAACATCTGTTCACCAGTCATATATTTGCATGAAGGAAGATTGGACACTGTGTCCCTAGACACTTAAGTAATGGCTTGGTATTTCTTTTAAATTAAAGCTTCAAAAGAGTAGAACAGGTTACCCATCCCGCCAAAGGGGGCCGTTCACCCTTTGCAACTACAGAATTTGCTTACCCCTCAAACTCCCAACTAATTCACCATTACCAGAACATCGGGTGCTATAGAGTAACTGCTCTGGGTGAAGGAGGCCGTCTGCTTTGCCTGTAGACATGTGAAGGGGAAATGGTGTAAGGATTGGGCTGTTCCACTGAAAACAGTTCTTTCCCTTTCCCTTTTCCCTTTCCCTAGGAGAGTCAGAGGTGATCTCTGAACAAATTTTAAATTTGTCCTCTTGTATAAGCATCCCGGTATCTAATTAGGTATTTTAGAGGACGCTTTCCCTAGGAGCAAAGCGTGATGTATGAACGTCTGGCCGTTGGCATCTGAAGCCACAGATGTCATCTTTGTGCTTTGTGAAATATCTCCTCTGTTGGCTCATTCTGTGAAAGGGGAAAATAATTTCTTCTGTCTTAACCAGCTTGACTCACTTAGGGATTTTGCATTGATTTATAGGGCAGCTTCACAGCACTTCATCTCCAGGATGTGCACGTGTCCTTTCCTAGAGCTTCTGGTGTGAGCGATGCTGCTGCACCAAGAGCAACGAGCAGGTGTCAGGCTGACTCCTCACATCAACTGCCCTTGCAGACCCAGCCTGGAAATGATGCTCTCCTACTCTCCTACTATTAGTGCTAACTGTGGGTAGGACTGGATGCACGTGCACATCTGGGCTGTTCAACTGAGTTATTGACTGATCTTCTCTTGCCATGTCCTGTGAACTTCAGCAGGGATTTCCTTTCTAAGTGGTACTGTAGCAATGCTTAAATTAGCTTACTTACTAAAGTGTAGCAGCTACTTAGGAGCAAGGCCTTAATTCTGCATTGGAATGGTAACTAATTTTCCCTGTTCCCTAAACATCCGTTTTGCTCCAGGGTATACATAGTGCCAAATGTTTATTTCCTCTCAAAGAAAATCCTCATCCTAAAAGAGAAAAAAATAATGCAAATATGAATGAAAAAGATTCTAAATAAAAATATTATCTATTATTTATCTATAGTATTGCTTTGTTCAATCTCTTGTTTTTGATTTTATTATCTATTTTTGGTGCTTTAGGTAGTGAGTCAGCTTGTTTTGTGCACTGCTGTTCTAAAGCTGATGACCCTGAAGAAGGGTATCGGCTACTAAAACACGTTTTACATATTCAATTCAGTAGTAAAGCTTCAAAGAGAAGAAAACACTTAGCGTAATATTCACCATGTGGATTCTGTCATGAGAGTGGAGAATGAGCTGATAGCAGCAGCAGCACCCTAAAGGAAGAGGGGGTATCATACTCTTAATATGAGTCACAAGTGTTTAAAACACCTGCTGTCGGGAGCCAGTGCAGCATCGTCACGGTCTGTGTTGAACCTGAAGATGCGTAGGTCTGAACGAAACCCCAGCGAGAGGTAACCTGGGGCGTTGCAGGCAGGATACCGGCAGGATGAAAGCAGAGGAAGGTTGGAGGGAGGGTTCCTGCTCTTAGCTCTGAATCACGGGCGCTGAGTTTTCCTGTTACAAAATGCTTGTGGATGTGGCTGCGTGTGATTTTACATTGATCCTGGTAGTGTATGTAGGCACCCCTCTACTGCACTGCTTTACAAATCGCTGGCAGGGGCACTTGAGCACGCTAGGACATTTCCTTTCAGAAGTAAACAGGACAGACTTGGTATTAGCGTAACGAAAGCCACTCTCACTTCTTTTTTGGCAACAACACTTGCATTGCAGCACACGCAAATATTTCCTTAATGCCACATAGCCTCTAGTTCCTCAGTTTGGCCGTTTTTATTCTATTCTATTCTTATTTTATTCCATTCTTTGTTTTATTCTATTCTTATTCTATTTTACAAATAGCGTGGGTCAAAGTTTTTGCATTTTGGCCCATAGGCTCTCAGCAGAAGTTTGCAGAAAGAGGCAGAACAAATGTCTGGTTTAGACCAAGTTAATAAAGACAGACGCTACCTACTGCCCAGTGTATCAGTATTCCCTGTATCAACATAAGCTGTTACATTACTTCATTTTAAGATGAGGAAATTGGGGAGTTAGTGTTAGGATAAAATGGAAGAAGTGCATAAACAGATATTAAAAAAGTTAAACCATGAAAAAGATGATAACTTAGTACTTTGCATTTATTCTGTTATAGAGATCCAGAAACCAGTAGCAGAGCCCCTGCTACTGCTAATTAATCACTAGACTTCTTTCACCCCACTCTGATTTTTCTTTCTGCATCTTTAAATTTGGGGTGATATTCTTCTATCCTAAGGAGGATGGTGAAGAAACCCATCAACCATTCGCATGTGCAGTGCTATGTAGTGGTCACACAAGTGAAGACGTCACTTATATGCATCATCTGTCCAAATAAAACTATCTCATTAATGATGAGTATTGAAGGTCCAAGTGAGAAACAAGAGTTATGCCTTAGTGTTTTCATTCAGATTATTGGACATTTGTGTTTAGCTTTATGAGTTCAGGCAACTGGATGTGAGCTATACTGTTGCCACATGTATGCTAGGGCCCATGCCACGGAGCAGGTTTTAATTAGGTTGAGCTGCTTGCTCTCAGGAGGGAGAAAAAAAGGAAAGTTACTTCCTTCCACCCTCCGCTGCCTCTTTTTAAGATCTGAAATAGCTCTGCCTCTCTATCTGGTACCTCTTCCTGAGCACACGCGAACTCGTGCTTTGGAGATCCAGCAGCAAGGCCACAGAAGTACTTCAGGAAAGCAGCTTTTGCCTATTTCTAATGAGGGCCATCTGTCCAGTGTTGGAAATGTATGTGTTCTTACCAACATGGATTCACCATAGCTGGATTTTATTCAGATTCTAATGCTGATTTAAACATGAACAAACAAATCACCTTTTATTTTATCTTGAAATGAAGAAAATCTTCAATGCTGAAGTAATTACAATGGAAATGAGACTTTATTTTTCTAAAGGCACAAATAGAAAATTAATGGAAATGAGGAAGCTGAAGGTCGCAAAATTTTCAGAGATTCACTAAGACTTTTCTTTTTATCTGTTATCTCTGTGATTAACATGCTTGTCCAGCCTCAGTGTTAGACTTTGATCCAATTCCCTTTTCTGCCTTAAGGGATTAAAAGTTACATTTCCCACCTCCCTGGCCTAAGTGCTAAACTATGAGCAGTCCTGAGGAAACACCAGCTTAGTCCTTCCTTTTCTGAGCTCTTCACCGCAGGGAAGAGTTGGTAACTGAGACAGCTCTTTGCAGCACTGTCAGCAGCAGAAATGGAAAGCACCCCACGGATATCCCAGAAACTCATTTCTGGGATAGCTACTTCTACCCCACACACTTGAGCCAGGGTGATCAGATACCCACAAGAGACCTCCCCCCAAGGCCCAGCTACTGCTGCCGCTTTAGCCTGAGCACCAGTGATTGGTGGCACCTGGGAGAGGGGCAGGAAACGCAGTTTTCCAAATCTTCCAGGTTCAGTGCGTGGTGGTAATCCCCACATCGGGCGTGCCTTAACCCGCCATGGCATCTGAAAGAGGGCCTCTCACGAAGCCACAGAGGGTGGCGTAACTGAACTTGCTCCATCAGCTGCTCAGGTAAAGGCTCAAACCAGTGACTTGCTTGTTTTTGCATATAAGAGGGGTATTGTTGGTGTCTTTTATTTGATGGATCAAGCCTACAAAATCTAACTCAAGTTTCTTTAGAGTTTGGGGTAACCTAACATTAGGCCTTTAAGTCATCTTGAATCTCATTGCAAAACCTATCCTTAGGTACTTATTGTGGCATTTCCTATCTCAATCCTCTGCATTTGCTGTATATTCTACTTTAAACAATTTATTTAGCATGATTTTTTTTTCTCCTTTCCTTTTGCTTGTCATCCTCCTCTAAATGTGTTTTTATTTCCATAGCTAGAACTAGAACTGTTTTCACCATGAACCTGTGACATGAAACTGTACAAATTCTGTTCACTGCTCTGCCACACACAGGTTTATAAAGGGTCTGTAAATACAATTTTCACTTTCGAAAGGTTAGTTCATAAAGACGTAGCCCTGTATTTAAATGCAACGGCCCCCAAATGCTGCTGTTCAGAATCTTCTCAAGCACAAACTAGGGAGGGGTCCCTGGCCCTCAACTTTGTTGTCTCCCTAAGTGCCCAATTACGCAGCTGGGGCTGTTGATGTGCTGCAGGTTGGGCTGTAACTCACTTACCCAGCTCCCAGGAACCTAAAAGCTGTTGCTACGAACAACCGCAGCCTCTCTACACTAGCAGCAACACCATGGCTAGCTGCTACAGTCATGGCAGTTGTAACGAGCCCCTTTCACGATGGGCTGATGCTCGGCTCTACCCAAAAACACGCTGCGAGGGAATGGCCCTGTGATGCCAAACCAGCACGTCTTTCTGCAATGAGTTGTCTGAATTGAGTCATGTGCTCTTCTTTTTAATTTTAGTATTACAACCCAAACGTCACCTTGCCCCCCTTTTTTCATGCTTGTATCTACCAAGTATCATTCACTTAACAGCAGTTGGGTATGCGGGTTAGGATTTTGCTGTTGTTGTTTTCCTTTTAAATTTTGTGTTCTCCTTTACGAAGCCCCTGCAGGGTCTCGCTGAAATGAGATAGCAGCAGTCAGTGAGCTCAGCAGCCCCTACCAAGCCTCGGTGACGGCTCCGCTACCCAGCGCGGTGAGCAGGGCTCTGGCAGCGCCTTCGGGGGCCAAGTGCAAGCAGGAGTTTGTCTCGTTATTCATTTTGGAGAGTATTAACTGCAGCATATATGTACTTACTCATCCAGCACTTCAAAATTCTTTCACAGTTAACAGGGAAAAGAATTAATACCTGAACGCTTGCTTAGGACCTGAAAAACCAATGTATTTTGGTGCTCCGTGTAGCCAGACAAGTATGTTAAAATAGTGAAGGAGAGCAGCAGCGAGGCTGATGCAGCTCTGCTTTAAACTTTATTTTCAGAATATAAAGCCTGTGGTTAGAGCTGTGACCAGGTGAAACCTCCCTGTTACAAGCTGGGGGTGTGGGCCAAAGCACAGCTGTGCCTAGCTGAGCATCAGAGAAGTTGTGAGGTAGTGTCAGAAGGTGGGGAGAGGAGAGCCGGGGCTCGTTTGACTGCTTCGCTACCAAGGAAGGGAGAAGAAACGGAGAACAGGCAGGTAGAGCCGCAAACTGCGGCATTTTCACTTTTTGATCAGAGCCCAGGACTTGGGGAAAAAAAACTGGAATTTGTAGTTTGAAGGTGCTGCCCGAAGCCCTGGCCATGTCGGCCCACGGAGGGCTCGAGCCTCCTCCACGGGCTTCCCTGGAGACGCGCGAGGCCGGGGCCGCCCTTCCTTGCGCGGCAGCCCCACGGGTGTTTCCCGGGGCCGGGGCCGCCCTTCCTTGGGCACGGCGGCCCCACGGGTGTTTCCCGAGGCCGGGGCTGCCCTTCCTGGGGCGCGGCGGCCCCACGGGTGTTTCCCGGGGCCGGGGCTGCCCTTCCTGGGGCGCGGCGGCCCCACGGGTGTTTCCCGGGGCCGGAGCGAGCAGCTGTGCCCGGGGCAGACTCGCCTAGGGCGGGTCTCGGATTTTCTCCCCCCGGCCGGGGCCTCGCGAGGGGAACCGCGCCCTGCCGCCCGCCGGTGCCCAGACAA
>VZSV01000028.1:3325726-3339896 GCA_013398735.1 Nothocercus julius | reverse complement strand
GCCGCCGTTAGCGTTACCGCGGTGATTACGCGTTGCCATCGGTGCCCTCCTCGTGGGCAGCCCGCGGTTCTTACTCTGCAGAAAAAACGTCTCTTGCTTTAGACTCTAAACAGAAAAATTTGCGTATCAGTCCTTCGTGAGCACTCTGCCGTATTTTTAACGACTCTCTTGCCCTCTTCAGTTGCTTGAGAGGCTTGAAAATGGGTAATTCCTGAGGGAGTTGTGATGCTGATCACACTCCCGTAGCTGGTGTCTACTTTATATTTCACGGCACTCTCCACAAACTTCAAGGGAAGAGTTTAATGTTTTTCTCACACTCATATCTCTTGTGACAGTATTTAGCTATGGGTGCTGTAAAAGCTTAAAAAGTGGTTTTCTGGAGAAAGCATGATAAATCAATAAATGGCCGTTTTAAGCTGTGTGGATGGTTCAAGCTAGTAGCACTTGAAACGGGGACTGGCAGCCGGGCTTCGATCTAGAACCTTGTCCCGTTTCCAAGCCCAACCCAGGCAGATCTGTGCCCATCTTCAGGTTGTGCGATAGCAACTTCTGTGCAAAACGTGAGTGTTAGTTTCCTACAACTGGATGCTTGTATTCAAGGCACTTCAATCCTCTAGTTTTAGGTATGCTGTCTGTGAAATCCGTGTAACTAAATTTCAAAGGAAATGTGATTCATTTTTTCCCAGCTGTGATTATTTGTAATGCCTGTCAAAAACTTGGATGTTGTTGCTCTGGATAATGGAATAAACTGTCACCTTGGTTTCTATATTTGATGTGGGATTTGTGTACGTAACTGCTGCTATTCGTGCTGCTTTTAATATCCTCAGAGTAACAGTCTCGCTTTAGACAATTGGCCTTTCTATTGCGGAAGAAGCAAAGTCATGTAATAGAAACAGCTATATGTAAAAATGAAGTGATTTATTAGATTTCTTAGAAGCTTTTATGAGTTTGTCACTCCTGAGGGACCTTGCGTATAGTCTGGGAACAAAATGAACTCCTGGCACTTGCAGTATGGAAGAAGTGTATAGTTTGACTTAGGCTCATATTGTATTGGTACAGAGCCCTTTTTGCCTTGCGCTGTGTTGTGCAGACTGATAGTTTTGTTGGTGTTGAGTTAGGGAAGGGTGGAAAGTTGGCTTCGGCCTGGGTGGTGTCCATACTAAAAAACAAAAGTTTCTGGTTTCGCACGATAGCTGGATTTGTCATACTTCTGTAATCTAAAGAAATTAATGTTTTTATGTGAGCAGGATGGCATTCAAAGCAGCATGGAAAACTTTTTTTTTTTTTTTGGTAACTTCAATGTAAAAAGAGTTCTAATTTGCCCCAAATTTCTGCTGTTAACCTGGATTATCTGCTGCCAAATTTCTTGATGGGAAGATGCTCCAGCATTGAGTCATCCGTGACTGTCTGTCTCATGCACTCTGGGATGTTGCTGTGAAGTAAAGCACTGCAATGTCTCTCTAGAGAGACATTGTTAAATATTAAAGTTGATTTCTGCAAAAAGGATATGTAACATTTGATTGTGTTGACATACTGGACTGTATAGAATGCAGTCGAAAATTTTCAGCTACAAAACACTTTAGCACATTAAGGGGCTTAAGTGCTTTTAATCTGCTCAGCAGCTCCGTTTGAGTGTAAAAACCAGAAGCTTGGTCTATATGTGATTTAGAATAATACCGTTTTTGTCCATTTATTTCAGTTGCAGAATTAAGTTCTTTAAAGAAGGCAGTAGTTGTCACCGCCAGACCTCCTTGAGGTTTTCCATTATTCTCAAAATATTTTGTGTGGCGAACTAGGTAAGGAAAGAGGTAACAGTTAAAGCCGATCTCACTTACATGTTTCTGGTGGGCAGAGGAAAGAAGAGGCAATGAAGTCGTGCGAGTAAGTGCAGATGCGTTTCTTGGTGCCAGGGCAGCCGCGAGCCACCGGGGCAGGTTGTCCTGAGGAGCTGCCTGTCCCCGCAGCCGCTGCTGGCCAGGTTATTCACATCACATCTTGAGCGCGGGGTTCACGGAGTCCCAGGGAGACTAAGGAGGCAATTAAGTGTACAGAGGGTTTACCTGAGGGATATACTACTCGTTCAACTTTTCACGGAGGTCAGTCTCTTGAGAAGATCTTAAAGAACGGAGGGACTTTTATTAGCCAGGAAAAAAGGTTCAAAGAGGGATAACTGATGAATAAATTGGTTAAACGTAAAGTCGATGTAATATGAGACAAGATAACCTGGCCTAAGGTATAAAACATTGCCACGAGATCAGGTAGTAGCAAAGTAGGGACTAGAATAAGCGCTCTATCCAGTTGAGAAGTGAACTTCTAGAGCATTTCTTGCCTAGCAGAATGAGGTGAGCTCTAACTCTTGGGTTTTTGGGGACCTGAGAAGGAGGCTGCTGCCGTGAGCTCTCTGCTGCTCCCTGGGTCAGCGACCTGGACGCTGCTGACTGGAGTGAGGAAACTCTTGCTGGAGGAAGAGAGGCAAAGCTGAGTCTAATCAGCCTTTGCTCCTCTTGGGCTCTGTTAGGAGAGGGAGGATTTTGGTTCCCAGAGAGAAAACCGCTTGTGCTTCAGCAATTCCCATACGTGAAACTTGCATCAGGCTGCGTGGCCACATGCCTGTCTTGAACGCGTGATCCGTGCGGAGCCGGTGCTGGAGGATACGCTGCTTCCCCCTCCTCCCGCCCAGGCTCGCGGGACTTGCGCTGCCCTGCGCTTCCTGCCTTGCGGAAGGTGAGTGGTGTCACATCGCGGCCCGGGGGCTCCTTCGTGTGAAGCCCCCTGCCAAGTGCAGCCAAGCACAGGTTATCTGACCTGACTGGCCTGTTCTTGTGGGGGTGCCCCAGCCTTCAGTGACCTGCAGAAAATTCTCCTTCTCCTCGCTGGTTGTACGTATGGCTAAGCGACCGCTGACAGTTCAGCTGGCAGATAAGAGTTTTCTTGGCAGCAAATGCTTTTCTATAGATCTGATAAATACTTTTGGTCCTGTACACTGAAAATTTTCAGGTCCTTCACATCTCAAAAAAAAAAAAAAAAAACAAATTAATTCCAAGTCCAAATGCTTCTTGGCAATGCTGGTCTTCTCACCCAGCTGGACCTGGTGTTCTCTGTAGCTGAAAGAAAAAGAACAGCGCTTGGTTTGAGGGACAATCCTTCAACAAAGATAAAAGCTTTTTGATAAACTCTTGCTGTTGTAAGTAACTTACTTAGCTTTCTGGACGCTAAAGCTTGTAGGAAGGTGTGTGACCTTCCCGCAATGCGCTCTGAGAATTCCGGTTATAGCGGGAAGGTATGTTCATGGAAAATGGTCCATCTTGTGAAGTCGCACACCGACGTGGAGGGGAAAAGTAGTAGTTAAGCTAGAAGGGTTTTTTTGGTGGGTGAACACTCTCTCACACCTTGAGAAATGCTTTTCTGAATTTTTTGACTCCTTTGAATGCTTCTGTAGTAATCATTTGCTGGTTTTATTCAGCGCTCCTGTCAGAAATGTAATAAAGACCCGGTTAAGTCGGTAAGTGTTTCAAAATAGCCATGCTTTATTTAAGTAAGGGGAAGAGTGCCTCAATTGCATGTATTTCTCTTTGAAAAGGAGTGAAAGGAGATGTCAGAAAGAATGGATTTGGGCAAGCAGGAAAAAGTCGGGAGAGAAGTCAGAATGTATAAGGGGCAATTTTTATCCCAGCTGAAAGGGAGGGTGAATTTAAAGAGAAAATAATGCATTCATCTTCCTCCTCATAAAATTCTTTGCAAGATTATAGAAAATGGAGAAGGCCTAAGGAAAGTAAAGAAAAATGAACCCGTAAAATCTGAGATTGTAGTAGGGTGCAAGGAAAAGAGAGAGGAAGAAATATTTATGATAAGGAATAAATTGGTATGGAGTGAAATAATCTGAGTGGAAAAACAGTGCGAAAGGAATAGAGTGAAGCTAGGAAGCCAACAATGATGGTGCCAGTTTGTGCAAAGGGAGGAGAAAGTCTTGGTTAGGCAGAACAGGGCCTGGCTCTTTGAAAGTCTTGTCTTCACTTGCACGCAGCCGTCTTCATGTTCCTTTTTCTGTGGCTGTTTTAAAGAGCAAATCTGTGATGAAAACATTTTGTTAAATAGTGTAGAATGACATTTTGAATTGCTTTTGGGCAAATGCTACTGCCACTTTGTCTTTTATCTTTATGCCATAGAATAAAAAAATCAGTTATAAGGTCTGATAAGCCTAATCAAGTTAGGTTTTTATTTTAAAATCTTAGAGGGGATTATTTTTTCAATTAGTCAATAGCATTAAGCTACAATGTATCTTAGGATGCTACTTGACCCTCTGTGAGGAATTGTGTTGCTGCTAGTAGTGGAGAAGCAAAAACTGATCACAAAATCGAAGTTCTGCTTAATACCTGTGTTTAAGATATAATCCCTCAAAAGGAGGGGGGGGTTGGACTAGATGATCTCTAGAGGTCCCTTCCAACCTCAACCGTCTGGTGATTCTGTGTTTAATACCCTTGGGATTGCTTTTGGTAATGTTGTAACTAATGGAATGGAGTTTCGTTGTATTGAATATTTGAGAAAAATAAAAAGAAACCAAACGAGCCTGAGGAGAAATATGATATTATTAAGAGCTGTGAATAAATGAAATCTTAATTAAAAGAACAAATAAAAGCGAGCTCTTAGTTTCAGAAGAACAATTTTCTGCACATCACATTGAACTGATTACTAAAGCCCGGTGGACCAAAAGGCTGGGAAATCCTACTTCGCTTATAGATTTCTTATTTGACTTAATATATCTCATAAGCATAGGAGCCTGCACAGAAAAGCTATTAAGCAAACTTAGAGCCTGAAAAAGGATATTGGAGTCACCAGCACGAAGTTCATCGTGTATGTTCCCAAAAGTGGCCAAAGTCATGGAAGAGTCATATGGCTACGAAGGGGGGGGATGGGGGAGATAGTAAGGGCTTAGGTATGGCTGTGATGACTCTGCTACAGCCAAAGGGTAGAAGTGTGGAAGTGGGAATCAGGGTGGAAGTTGAGTGCAGGTCCAGCAGGAAGCAGAACAGGTAGTGAACTGGGAGTGGAGAGAACAGTGTACGTGTTTAAGAAAGGGGAAGAAGTTGGTGCAGGTTTAGGTTTTTACTTAGGTTTTGAAGTACTTTGGACAGGAAGGGTAGCTCCAGACATAATAGTGGAAAGAAATTAGCTGAAAAGTACTGTGGGTTTGTCAAAGAAATAGTGCTGGACTAAGAAAGCATAATAGAGCAAAGGCATCTTGCCTCAGCTGTACTTATATAGCTGTTTGTGTAGCTAAACTGTAAATAAAATCAACTGAGACTTGAGAGACATTTTCACAACTTTTTTTTTTGGTGTATTTCATGTCATTTGCTGGAAACTTGACTTCTTTAGTAGAACATCATTTGAGAGGAGACATGATTACTGTATAAATATGTGGAGCTAAACACAAGACAAGAATCACTTAGAATAATATAATGCTGATGTGAGAGCGAATGAGCATAAACTGGCTGTGAATAAATTTAGAAATTAGAAGGGGGTTTGTAGTCAATGGAACAATCTGCTTTAAAAACATCCTTCCAATTAAGGTAGTGCATATCAAACCATATCTTACAGCACTAAGCTTACAAAAAAAATTAATGAAAATCTTTCATAAAGATAAACCTGCCAGAGCAAGGAACTCAATTCATTCAGCCAAAGAACTCCTTTCTGTAGTACCTTTCTAAAATAAAAGTGACCAAGTGAAGGCAGCAATATCAAGATGGTGTAAGAGCAGTGCATGGCTCTGAGCTAACTATGTGCGAGAGTGTGTGATACTCCCTGTCCACAGTGATCCAGACAGGGGTTTTGCAAACAGAACCCACCAAAGACCTGAAGTCCCCCCACCCCAAGTGACAAGAGGGACAAGTAACAGAATTTTGTGTGGGATAACAGCTGAAACTTCAATGTAGGGAAATTGGAAATGGAGAGAAAAATGCTAGAAAGACTTTCTTTTGAGTAGAAGAAGATAATTGATATGTCATGAAGGAACTGATGTAATAAATAATGAATGCTTTTCTTTTGCTCTAATAATTTCTTTAAAGTTAAGTTTCCCTGGTGTAAGGCACGGGTCACTGTTGCTTATGCCTTTTGCTAGGCTTTCAACTTCCCGTATCAGTCAGTTGATGTATCAGTCAGTCGAGCAGAAACTTTTGGAGCGTTTTAGCTAAGTTAGAGAATGGAATTTGAGGGGGATATGCACTGATGCTTTATGACAGGAGCTTGAATTGTGTGGGTTTTTTTTTTTTTTTTTTGTGCGAGAAATGCTTCTTCCTCTTCTGAAGATTAATCTCCTCATGGAAAATAGCAGACCTTGAAAAAATCCTTTTCTTGTGTTGTGGATGCCCAGACTGAAGCTAGATGAGGCACTTAGGGACGTGGTTTTACAGGCTGAAAGGCTTACGGTTGGATTTGCTGATCTTGAAGGTCTTTTCCAACTATAATGATTCTGTGATTTTATGATTCTCTAAACCTCCCTACTTAGAACCTTCCTAAAATTGAGTGGCTTTCTCCGAGATACAAATGTGAGTCATTTGTGCTGTGCAGATGAGTGTGAGCGGCCCTCAGGACGCGCGCGTCTTGTGCCCAAGAGGCTCTTTGGGCCTTCTTCTCCCAACTTCCCATGGGCGAGACTTCAAATATGTTTGTTCTTCTTGTTCTGATGTTGTGGGATGTTTATAGGTACTGAGGACATGCAGCTTATTAATAGCAGGTAGGGCAGGTTACTGTATTTTAAACTGCGCATGGACTCGCTTCATCCTGAAACCCTTGTGGCTCATGTGCATTTACTGAGCAGTGAATGTGTCAATATTTGGTCTTTGGAGTTAAACAGAAAGCGCTCCCCAGTTTTCCTTCTCTCTCTAGGACCCAGAGCAAACAAAGCTAGAGAAAAACTAAGCAACCCCTTTCCAGTATTAAATACTCAACATCATGCTGTAGGAAGCAGTGTAAAAGATTTGTAGAAATGCCATTTGTTGCTAACTCTCTGTCAGTGACCATATAGGTGTACATATGTGTCCGGTTGGCTCCTTTTAACTGGGAATGACATAACGTGTAGCTGAGAGGTGGGCAGGACAGGAAGCCTAAGTGCCCCCTTTCAATATCTTTATTACTTGCACCAGCTGCTTTTCTCTGGTGGATTCCTCAAGATGCTTTCTGTAGCCATCAGTCTTCATCTGCAACTTTTTAATGTGTTTTCAAGCTTTCCAGCTCCTTGTGATAGCAAAATAGCCAATCCACCTGATGCATTCCGGTGAAGTCTTGAGGTTGTTTTTGTTCCTGGCACATTCAGCATCCTTTACAGGCAACGTGCCGCAGAGAGCCAGCTTCAGGAGAAGGTTGTCTTTTTGTTTTGACTTCCTTTTTCCTAGCCATGATGCTTCTGGCGTATTTACTTGCTGCGGATCTGCAGGCAGACAAAACAATATGGCTCATTTTTTTTGGTGCTGGTGTTTGCTGGTAGAGCTGTACTTTTTCCTTCCGTTGCCTGCTGTGTGCCTCTGGGCTCTGAGAGCATGTTCTGGTCTTGCTGCTCCGCAGACCTGGTGGAATAGTCTCGTGGAGTTAGTCTCTGGGTCCGCTGTTCCCTGGAACGCGGGGTGTTCTTGACTGAGGTCGTAATTAAGGTTATCGATACTGTTGAGTCTCGTAGCTGAATTAGTATTGCTAAACACAGTGGGCAGCAATGCTTTAGTTTGGAGCTGTTGGAATTAGGTGGTTGGCTTGACAGTCTGCTTAACAGTACACGAAGAAAACTACTATTATGGCCAGAAATATCCCTGTGTGCACTGCTGGCATTTTTATTCCAACTTCAGAAATGCGGGAGCAGACAGGCATATCAAAATAACTTTGGTTGTATCAATTCCAGTAAGGCCTACCTTAATGAAATAGATATCTAAGTGTCTTTCAAGCATAACATCAGATAGCAATTAAATGCAACGTATTATCTTGAAAGGGTTGAGGTTTCCTGTGAGACACTGTTATTGCACTTCCTTTCTTGCATTTAAAACTTTTCATCTCTTTCTTCAGCCGGTGACAGTGGCATAGGCCACCCTCCCTAATTACAGCTGGAAAGAGATGAGATGTGTCTAGTTCTGAGCTAATGCTGTTTCAGTGGCTCTCATGTTCTGCATATCCAGTGCTTTGAGTTCACCTCCTCACGCAGGCAGTGAGAAGGCACTAGTGAAGCTTCAAAGTCACACTAGTAATGGATGTGAGCTGGGAAGAACTCAAAGAATTACGTTTCTAGACACAGGCCCTTCACAAATTGACTGTAAAGTGGTGGATGAGGAAGTTAGGAACCGAGAACTTAAAATTTGAGTCCTACCTGTTGTAAGCCATTTCTTTTGTGAACGTGAAAAATAGTGCATGGGTTGTTCTCCTGTAAAATGAGAGAAATCATTCTTCTCAGATGGATCTGAGAGAATTAAGCTTTTTCACAGATAAAGATCCACTTATCCTATTAGATCAACAGTGCATATTTCAAAGCAGGAAAGTATGTTTGTTTGTTTGTTTGTTTTTTGGTTGTTGATGAGGATTTTCCTTCCCTGCGAACCGAAGATGAATCCCACTCTGCAGGAACACGCCGGTCTCCGTTAATGCCAGAAACGGATGGGTCCTCCCCCTCTCGGTGGGTGATTGCAGGTTCCTCAGCAGACAAACAGCAAAGCGTGAGCCGGGTTTGCGGTTGGCGCCGCTTGCGGGGCTCAACTTGAGTAGTTGTTACCCTGAACTTCGTGACGCTGAAGTGAATATTTTGCCGTGATGCTCATCACTGTAGTGCCAAGGAAAATCTGTTTTCGACAAAGCTGAGGTGGAACTAACTTGATGCCTCTTTTTGGCCTAGCATTTCAGATGTTGGAAATCAAACCATTTTCTCTGTTTCAGTCAACTTTTGATGCTCGGGCTTCCTGTTTTGCCCTGCTACAAACATGGTAAGGATTTCAGAATTGACAGGTACTGCAGGAGCTCTGAACAACAAATCGATGCCTTTCTCACTAGCGAGCCCCTTGACAACTGTGAAAGTTCCTGCCAGGAAGCCTTGTTAGCTTCCAGTTAAGGAATTTTCTGTACCAAGAATGCCCTGCATAGTTCTATGCTTAGGTTGGGAATCATTTGATTGCCACCACACCTTGTGCAATAACAATAGTTAGAGCTTTATCAGAAAGCTAAATCAGAGCTGTTGGTCTGATCACCTTTCCCGCTGTCGGTATTGTTTTATTTATTGCAGGATTTGAGAATGAGGCTGCTGTTCGGTGGGACTTCTGCTTTGATTGCCTCTTTTATCTTCCTCAAGTTATTTTGACTCAAAAGATGAGGACTTTCCTCTTTCAGTTAAAAGTCATCTTTCCTAATCTCTGTAGACTATACTGTTAGAATATTGTCTGTCATTACTGTTATAATATCTTTGTATTTGTAGAGAACTCAAGTTCTCGATAAATGCAATTGTAAGATGTGAGAGCTTCTAGTTTTTACAAGTATGTGTGGTTGATAAGCGGTTGTTGAATATATGTTAAACACCTTTGCTTTAGTGGGAGGAAAAGCAAGCAAACAAAAAATCGCACAAAACTACACATATATCAGTATCTGTACTGTGGAAGGTCCTGTGTGCTTAGCTCTGGGTTCATGGCCCAAATCAAGACTGAGGAGAAGACTGCTGTAAAAGCAGGATGCAAGTGAGGAAATGTATGAGGAAAAATGAGTTATAATGTAAAATAGCCAGTTATTATCCATAAAAGTACTGTGCATTGGTATTTAATTACCTCATGGAAGCAAGCAAAAGAGGATCATCTTTCATCTGTAAACAGGCAGAACTCTTGAATTCAGTAGCTTCAGTACAGTGGAATTATCAAATGTTCCTTCAAATAATATTTGTTGACATTGCTCATATTTTTTCGTGAAATGGCAAGTGTTTTATTGGACTTATAAAAACTCTTCTGCTGGTTTCCAATAGATATTGCATTTTGCAGTTTATGCAAAACATGGCAACCTCTTTTTTTTTGTGTGTGTGTCAGTTGATCCACACACTGTGATTTTTAGCACTGATGTTAATTCTTGGGCAAGGTATAGCTAGACGCCGACTTGCTTATTTGTGGACAGACGGCGCGCCGTCAGGTGCCTCATTTTTTAAGACAAGCTGCGTGGTATGAGCCATGAGTTTTTCATGTCATCCGCTCTTAGCTTTTCTGCTAAGGTTTCTTGGAAAGTCGGTTTGTGCTATTTGCGATGTCTGGCCTTATCTCTACTCAACCCTTTATAGAGACTGCAGCAGAAATGAGAGTTGGTGTCAGTGACAGGGGAACAGAAACGTGTGTGTAAGCGCCAGAAGAATCGGCGGAGGAAGGACTCAACGTGGGGCCAGTGCTGGTCGTGAGGAACAGTGCCGAGCGCTCTCCTCCCAGGGTGCTGTTCCCAGCAGTTAGAGCTGGACTGTTATTTATGTCATGACCAGAACACCTACGTGCCGTGAGAACGTAGTGCAGCAGACCTCTCGGTGCCGACGTATCCCACACGTGCCTTTGGGCTCCCCGGGAAAGCAGGTTGTAGACACAGAGATCCTGCGAAGGGAGGGTGGGAGGCAACCTGGCAGCAGGTTTGAGAAGCTGAGGCGAGCAGGATCCTGAGGAAGGAGCTGCCTCCTAACGCCCGCTGGCTCCTGCAAGGAGGGAAAGACCTGCCCGAAACCTGCGCCGCTGCCCGGTGGGAGCAGTGCCAGGGCCGCGCTGAGGGAGTGAAACCGGGCAGGGAGTTGGGGTGGGCGGATGGACTGTGTTGCCTGGGGGTCTTGGTGAATGAAGGTCGTCTGCCCCTTTCGTGGGTACCGGCGTAGGATTGTTAAACTTGCCTAGGCTTCCATAATGCTCGCGCATTTCATGCTGAAATTAAACCACTGACCAGATGGGAACAGCCTTCAGTTTCCCTTACCAACATTTTTCACATTCGTGTCTTTAAACCTGATGAGAAGATTGCACATAATTCTATAATTCAAGTACTTATGTTCTCTTAAGGAACAGTGATCCTCCCCCAGTTTTATAAATTCCTACTTAGGAAGTAGGAATTTCACTTTTTATGAAGTTCCACTCTTTACTGATGATGTACTCT
Organism: Nothocercus julius; assembly: GCA_013398735.1. Classification (NCBI taxonomy): domain Eukaryota; kingdom Metazoa; phylum Chordata; class Aves; order Tinamiformes; family Tinamidae; genus Nothocercus; species Nothocercus julius. Next base: position 3,328,778 of record VZSV01000028.1, on the reverse strand, counting down.
GTGTTATCATAAATATGTCCATGGTAGCACTATTAGGCCAAGTGGCTTCACTCATAGTAGGTGACCTTTTGGACTCTCAAACTATATCACGTAGCGCTCAGAATTGCCATTGACTCCTCTATTTTTTTATTTTATTTTTTTTCCTGATGGCTGCAGTCTTTCATTGCGTGCTACCTTTAAGTACCTGCCATAGCATTTTGAAACGTGCTGTATGGATGGTGCGTGTGTTCAGGCTGGGGGTTGTACACGTGTGCGCTGGTGAGTTAAGGGATGGGTTGTGGTGCAGACCTCTCTAAGCACTTCCTGCGAGCACCAGTTTGGAAACTGGCTTTTTTATTTATTTATTTATTTTATTAAAACCAGTAAGCCCTTGTCATGGAACGAGTGGTGGTGGGGGTGGGTGGCACAGTGCACTTCTCTCATGGGAAAGAAATAGGCTTTATTGATAATGACAATGGTTTCACGAGATTCTATGGCGAGGTCGCTTATTATTTACTGCATGGAGGTTCGAGATACACACTGAATTACCAAGGACACCCTCCCGTTGGTTCACGAGGTTCAGATTGGACCCCCTTTCTTTCCAAACCCCTTCTGAGAGGGGTCTGGGTGCGGCTGGATCCCACCCTAGTCCCAGACCTGGTCAACGGTTTATGACTAAGGGATTTGTACACAGTTGCGTCAGTAAAGTTTGCAAGTTCCAAAAGAGAGCATGCTATAGTCCCTTACCGCGAACCTGCAGTGGCAGGGATCTCTCAACCCCAAGGAGCATCCTTGGGAGACGTCCCTGCTCAAAGAGAGATCCTGGCGTGCAGCCCTCTGGCATGCAAGGAGAGCTCAATGGGCTCTCAGGCTGTCCCCATATTTATGGGATAAGATGATTGACTTAGCCATTCTTTCAATTCAGAAATGACTGTTGGCTGGTGTATGCACAGTTAGCCTTATCTCCCCATCAGGATGCAGCCATCAGGACTGTTATTGATGGTTATTGTCCGAGTGGAAGAAGAAATCAGGGAGGCAACCACCAGGATCAGATAATGTGGTAGTTAACACCCGAATAGGACTATGGGTGAGAAGTCGGGTGAACTGGGGAAGGAGCACATCTGTCACAGACCTACAGGTCCTATCAGCCAAAAGTAGGGGCTGTGCAAAGCTAAGGGAAAAAGGCAAGAAGTCTGGTATTCATTTTATGGAATGCTTATGTTTTATAAACTGAACTGAATTTCTGGAGTAGGGGAAGACGTCCAGCTTGGGTGTTATGTTGCCTGTTTCTACCAGAGCTTAGTGCCCTGGCATTGCACACAGGCTTCTAAAGGAAGGTTGAGGCAAGGAAGAAGTTGAGGTTTTCAGCTTCCTTCCTGCCTGGGGAAATGTCCTCAGCCTGCTGGAGGTGCGTGTTGCTGGTGCCCAGCTTGGTATCTGTGTGCTGGAGCTTTGCTGGTGTTCCCTGAATTGCACTCTATTCTTTGGCATCATTAGACTCTTTCCTATTTCTGTTTTACAGCTATCCCCTACATTTAGCATATTAAGCTTGAATTTCTTCAGGTTAGGCAGAATAATGCCAGTTTATGAACCGCGATGCCGATGGTGTTTCAAGCAGCACACGCGTCTCTTGTCTCACCCGGGCTCCTCTTCGGCAAGCGCAGAGCTTCGTTCTGTGTCTTGTAACTTCCACACATTGTTACCTATTTTAATATAATCAGCTGGATCGTGGACTCTCATGGCTCCCATTACAGGTTATTCACAACCGTGGCTATTATTTGTTCCCCACTGTGCTCTTTCCCAATCAGTTTTTAAGCTTAGCTGTTGTTCTAGTCATACACAGTAATGCTTAATCTGCGCTGCGTGATAGTCCGTGCTGATGCCCAGCTTTCATTTTTCTTGTAGGGCTGTTTTTCCTGTGGGAAATAAAATTTCTTGATTTAGCGCGTTAGTCATCCTTTCACACCTCCAGAACTCGTATTTGGAAGATGAAACAGGAGAACTGTGCTGGAGAGGACCAGAAAAGCAGTTCTGCAATATCTGGGCCTGCTCAGGAGCTGCTATTCCAGGTACAGAAGCGGATTTGTGGGCAATTTATCTACGTCTAGTAAATGAGGATTAACCCTACAAAAGCTCAGCATGGGAGGCTAAAAATGCAAGACCGAGCCTGCCTGGCACAGGGCTGTGAGGTGTTTCTGAAGAAGGTAGGTGAACACATGATATTTGCAGCACTTTAAAAAGCCTGCAGCATTATCACCCGCTGAGGTGACGTAGCTAGGGACCGAAATCAAAGCTATTGGCAGGGTTATGAGGAGCCAGGAGTGAACGGGCTAGAATGACTTTACAGTCTTCAGAAGTCCTGTGTGACACCAGACCCCTGAGGTACAAAGAATAAGTAAAGGACAGGTCAGTGGGGAAAGCAAAATATTAGACAGAATAGGGAAGCTTGTATTATTAATAGGCATTTCTGTGTGCCAACACAACGCTGGACACACCAGGGAGTTGTGCTGTATCTGTATAATAATATTCCCAGGAGTACTGCCTAATATTAGGCATTCCAACAGTAGCTCGGAGGCCTAAATCAGACAGTGTGGATTGGGCAAGCTGGCTGGTAGGGTGCGAGCTGTGGGTGTGAGCTTAACCCAAGGCCTTGGGCGAAGGAAAGAGCTGTCCATGTCGTGTGCTCTTTGAACCTAGAAGCGCAAGAAGGATCTTGAAGGTTTCCGCTCTGCATGCAGGACTGAGGATCACATCTAAGACGTGGCTCTTGCTGTGTCTAGGAGCATCATTTCAACAATGTGGCCGGATGCCCAAGGGCTCTTACAGCAGAATTTCCATAAGTTTTCCCTAAGTTGTGTACTGTGATTATAGGATTATACTTAGAAACTGCTTTCTTAAGGTTCCTTTCTTTTCCTTAATAATTTATAAATTGTTAAACTAGATCAGGGCAACGTTTTACATGTAGCTTGACATCTATGTGCTTTTTTTTTTTTTTTTTATATCATATAGATGAGAGCTTTCAGTCTTGCTTCATTACGATTTTTAAGTGTCAGAAATGAAAGGCCATATAATC
>VZSV01000028.1:3288366-3325641 GCA_013398735.1 Nothocercus julius | reverse complement strand
GAATTTCTCCAAAGTACAGTATTTCCTGTTCATTTGTCCAATGGGAGCAATAGCATTTCTATCACTTTTAAGGAAACATATAGTTATTCTTCTGTCCATAGTCTCTATGTAAATATAGCACTTCTGAGCAGAGTAAGGCTTATGGAATCAGTGCAACCCATACAAATGGTGTGTTTGATTCCTTATGAAATATACCTAATCAGGTCAAATAATTTTGGTCATCCTGGATCAATTCAGTAGGAGCTGACCATGATTTTCCTGCCTGTTTCTTAGCAACAGGAAACTTTTCTGCATGATGACTATTTAATATCCTAATCCATTTCAGAAGCTCTTATACCTAAAGAGAAACAGATGGTCTAAGGATGTTTTGTTTTTAGCAACAGAGATAGGGAGCGTCTGTGGATTTTTTTTTTTTTTTTTTTTTTTTTTTCCCCATTATTGTTGTCCCCCTCATTTTGTGCCCTACTACCTTGTGCTTGCAGTGTCTCAATGACGGTAGCTAAAAACCTCAGTCAAGAGTAGAGAATAAAAACAGCTGAGTAAGTGAGGGCAGTGTAACACCTGGGATGTTTTGTTTGCTGAGCATTTGCTTGCTCTCAAAATCTCTCCTGTGAACAGGTTTTCTTTCTCCTTTATTAGGAACACATAAGGTTCTTTATATTTCAATAGGAATGATTTCTAAGGGTTATTTTTGTGACTTGCTCTTCATAGAAGATGTAAGCTAAGTTATTCAGGGTGCTGAAATGTGGAGCTCTGAGACAGAATGTTGTGACTGTTTTAGTAGCGGTCCAGTGACTGTTTTATTATGAGTCCAATGAAGAATTACAATTCTGTTCATTTTTCTGGTTGCATGAAACTTGTTATTTACAGAGAGGCAGGTTGAATGTTTCTGGAGAGATGATGATCTTGGCTATTACTTTGTGTAATTACAATGAGTACTGGAGCCTCCATTCTGAGCTTATTGCAGCTATTTGCAAAGGCGCCAGCAAAAAGATCTATTCTCTCCTAATTCTTTCCAAAAGCGTCGAGCAGCGTATTTATTCCAAGTTTCCGGCGGTCCTTATGCAGAAGAGGTTCTCCCACATCCCTCGCCTGCCGTCCTTACTGCTGTGATGATGCTCTCAGGTAGGTGACAAGGAAGTCGTCTGGGTGTCTGAGTTGGCCCCTTATCGTGGGGACCTGTCAGGCCTTCCCAGGTAAGACTTCTCATTGAGAGGTAGAGGCGCTGCATCAACTCGGTGCATAAGTGCTGCAATAATGTGAGTGTGTAACGTTCAGCACTGGCACAGGTCTCTTAGCTACATGTAAGACCATCCAGTGAACTTTCCTCCTTATTGCTCTGTGATATCCTTCAGGCTTACCGCCACTGATCTGCAAAATTAAGAGCTCGAGGGAAAACTCATCTCCCTAAGAGAACTGTTGTGTGGCCTCGTCTTCAGGTTTCATCATTTATGCAAAGTGATTTTTATGCCTGTTTTGGCATAAAATTAATTTGAAACTTAAACTGTAGAAACAAAACTTCCTGTTTAGAAACGGGATACTTCTCCCGGTGAATTCTGTCACATAGCGAACCTGTTCCAAGTTGTGGTGATGGAGTGTCTGATCCAGAGAAAGGTGAATTATCTTTGGATAGATTGGAAAGGTGGTTACCAAGCTTCTTTTAGGAGAAGCGGTAAAGAAGATTTTAAAAAAATAGATGAAAGTTGAAGGTGTTTGTGTTGTTTGCACTTGGATTTTTTTTTTTTTTTTTCTTTTCCCTTGAGAAGGAAAGGTAGAAATAAAAAGCTTGGCTTTTATTAGGTGCCTAATGCCCCAACCAGGTTTTTGCTGCTTCAGTTTGGTTATGGGAAGGGACCACATGCAGCTACCCGAATGAGGACATAGCACATAAATACCTGGTACATATTCTTGCTTTTTTTGTGTTTCTCTCTTTTTGAGATGTAGCCTGTTGATAAGGTAGTGGTTCTCTAGGCTGTTACTGTGTCTGGCTCTGTGATGGGAATGGGAATGCTTTGGGAATGCCTGGTTTTGAATCGCGAGCTTTGGTGTTTGCAGGACTGGTGCCATCAGTTCAGGAAGGAAGAATGCTCCAGTTGTCAGGGTTTTGGTGCAAAGTGTGTGTGTTAATCTGGAGGGCTGGGGAAAGGGACTGCTTTGGGAGAGGAGAAGCCTCTGCTAAATTCCCTGCTGAGTTGCAGCTCTTTGAGTGGCTCAGTGTGGAGTGTTTATAATGCAGATTTGCGCAGTGGAAATGGAAGAGCAACCTTGCTTCTCTGTCACGTTGCCATTCACTGCTATTGTTTAACTGGATTGCAGTAGTCACTTTTGAAAGAATTTTTGATTCTGAGTGGTTCAGCTTAATTTGCAATTCGAAAGGCAAAGGAGAATGCGTGTTGAGAGGGGATTTGGGTTCTGGACGGGGCAGGGGGACGAGCCGGGGTCGCTCTCCCGCTCTCCCGGCCTCCCCGCACTGATGCCCCCCTTGCCCCCGGTTCTCGCCGTGTGGCTCTGCCAGGCACCACGGGAGCCTTTCCGAGGCAGGGGTCTCCTCTCGCTGTGACTGGTGACGTAAACCAAAGGTGACGTTCCGGCACCCAAACTCCCGTTGGTCCGTTGCCCTTCTCCTTCCCCTGGCTCCAGCAAAAGCAAAAGAAATGCAAACCCTAAGAGCTTATTAAAAGTTCTGCTCTTCAGTGTTGTGTTGGAGTCTAAATCAACTGTTATTAGCTGCATCAGTCTGACAGTTTAATCTAGATCAATATATAATCTCAAATTAACCTTTTGAAAATGCTAAAGTAGAAAATGCCTATAGATTGATGGCATTGTAGTATTGAGAGCTTTAATTTTCTTTTCATATGTTATATTGCTCTTTAAACATTTTAATTCCTAAGGTGGCCTTTCCTTCCTTTACTTATTTTAGTTTTCTTAATTAGGAATATAACCTACTCTCTCTTTCCTCTAGAAAAAAATGATTTGATGGCGTCGCAGGTCACCGCTTGGTTTGAAAGCGCCGTGTAGTGCAGGGCAACCCGCCTGCCACGTTCCCGTTCACAGACAGAGCTCAGCATCTTTCAGTGGGGTCTCCGCAGATGTCAGCACTGAAGCAATTTGGGCTTCTTAGCTTATGGCTCATCTTGCTGTATCGAGCAGACAAGGCTCACTGTGGTCTTGGAGAGTTTTTTTGTGCGGGAAGAGTGATAGTAGCAGGAGCAGCAATAATTTAAAAACAAAACAGATGAAAAAGCACTGAGCCTCTTCTCTGAGGGCCGTTGTGTCTTTACTGAATTCAGTGTGGGCATGTTCTTGAGTGCTTTATCTGAATTCGGTGTAAAAGCCCCAGATATTTCTGCTTCCCAGGTCAAAGCCGTAACAAACCCCAAGCCTAAGCCACGAGGCCAGACGTGCCTGGTTTGGTTTATTCTTCAATCATTTGTCTTTGACTTTTTTTTTTTTTTTTTTTTTTTTTTTTTTTTTTTTTTTGAAAATGGGAAGCATCAGAAATTTATTGAGAAATATATATATAAAGAAATATAGAATCACAGAATAACTTGGGTTCTGTGGGACCTTCAGAAGTGGTAAGAGCAAGACCAGTTTTGAAGGGGCATGAGTTGCTCAGGGCCTTGTCCATTAGCATTCTAAGTCTTTTCAAAGGTTTTTCTAAAAATATTTTCCAGGCCTTATCAGGGCAACCTGCTCCAGTTTTGATGACCCTTATTATGAAGATTTTTTTTCTTTACATCTCATCTGAATTTCTAGTGTTGCAATTTGTCCACTGCCTCCCAGCTTTTTGCTGTGCAATTCTGACAAGTCTGACCGTGTCCTCTTTGCAGCCAGTTATTAAACAGTTGAAGCCAGCAATAAGGTAGCCCTGCGTGGGGCTTTTGTGCCCCTGCTGCAGGACTTTATTTTTGTCTGTGTTGAATGTCATGAGACTTGCCAGGCTGTTTCTGCAGCCAGCCGAGACCCCTCGGAGGCATCACCAGATCATCCAGTGTGCGAGTCAGTGCATGGGGAGGGACCAAATAAGGGTGATTTGGTACCGGTTGGAGAAGGAAAGGCGTTTGGACATGGGCAACACCGGGATAGTACACTGGGAAAAATGGATGTATAGACAAATCATGTTTCCAGACAGAACTGGGTCTTGAGCCACCCTGCATTTATGTTTGGTGCTCTTATTTTATTCATTTTGCCCAGCTTCAGAGCTGCTGGAGGCATTTCTGCAGAATGCCTAGACTAGAACAGATAGAATTTATACCTGGATAATGTGGCCAAACATTTCAGGAGTTCTTGAAAGCAGAATGAATACAATGGTTGGAATTTCAGATATTCTCAGGTTTTTTTTATCTTCTATATCATTTTTTTATAACTTTTTTTTTCTGCACATACTTTCTAATGTACTGACCTAGACACTTGCTCACTTTTAGAAAGGCCTGGATAACATAAAGCAAGATACACGTGCTGTAAAGCTTAGCATTTTAGAAGGAATGTGCAGGCTGTGCCCAGAGCTGTATTTCTGCAAATCAGATCACTTAAAAAATTTCATACTGGGGCACTTGAAATCACCAGCCACCCCTGAAAGATACAATTTGGATCGCCTTTTAAATACAAACATATTGATGCTACAGACTTCAATTTTACAAAAATAGACACTTTTTCACCTTTTTTTTTGTGGTGCACTTTAGCCTGTGGTCCTAAAAATGGTTTGTTGGACTCTCCGAATTACTGTTAGAGACAAAATTACAGGTATGGAGTGATAACCACGGTTATTTTGGCCTTTTAACATAGAGAAGAATAGTGGGAATGAAACACTGTTCCTTGGTTTGTTTTGCAAATGCTTCCGAAAATACAGAGTAAATATCGGTCCATGTCTGTGCTGAGTCGCTGAGTCCATGAATCTGGGCTGGTAATTCCATTTACGAGGAGCTTGGCTAGGGGTCCCTTGTCTTTGTGCGTGTGCACCTGGGGTTCTGCTCGGCTTAGACTCCAAACTCTTTTACAAAGTCTTGTAGCATGAACTAAACTTTAATTTCTAGCAGCCTGTCAATATATCTCGTTTTCCTATATCACCTTTGTTTCCTTCCTATATATATCAAAATCTGACCTCTCCCTCTTCCCTATCTCTCTCCCCTACAAGTCTGTCAGGTCTAGTTGGTGTTCACTTTTTCCCTAGCCAGTTCTGCCAGGCCTTGCTTTTATTATTATTTCCTTTCCTTTTAGTTTTTCAATAGTGAAAGGTTTTGCACTTTATTTTTTCCTTCCTTTCTGTCTTCACTGTCTGCATCTGCAGCTTGTAAAGCAATGCAAGCCAAGCTTGTTTCTCTGCACTGCTAACCCAGTTCCCTGACAATTTATCTGCTTTCCACTAACAATATTAGATTTATTTTCATTTTCTTCTGCATTTGTCCCTCAGAACTAATTCTGTGGGTTTTTTTTTTTCTTTTTGTGTTAGCTAGCTTACTTAATTTTAAATTACAGCCTTTTGCTGCTTAAATCTATCAAACTGCTCCTTTTTTTGTTGAGATTCATTTTTTGTTAATACGTTGGAGGGATTTTTCTGCAAAGAAAACTCCTCTTGTTTGTCCTTGTCTATTGAGAAACGTTGCAATGACTCCCTCTGCACTTTCTAGCTTTCAGAGCACTAGTGCCAATGCCCGCTGTAATTTGCTGTGAATATTATAATTTCAATACACAGACCTGTCAAGCACATGGCTAATCTTTCTCTGCAGCATTTCTGTTCTGGCATTCAGAGAGATTTCTTTTTAATATCAGTCTATCCATGCTTGTGCGTAATGTCATATACTTAAGTCTGCAATATTGTTAATTTTCAGCAGCTTTGTTTTTGGCATAGTGTGGATATTCTGGCATCGTAACTCATTGCAGTTCTCTGATTGTCTGCTTGTAGCCGAAGTTTTGTGGGAGAACCAGAAAACTTTGTCAAGGTAGAGTTGCCCACAGTCTTGAGAATAAATTTCTTGCCCGTATAACCATAATGACTCTGCTGGAGGGGAGAACGGGGGCTTTGAAGGAAGCTCTTCGTCTTTGAGACCGTGCAAGAGGGCAGATATTCAAGGCTGATGCTCGCTTATATGCAGGGTGCGTATTAACCTAGCCAGCCGCAGCTGCTCTGCTCTTATTTGTATAGGCCAGGAAATGGGCTCTAACATAACACCTGAAGAGATTCAGAGTGTTTTTTAGGCCATTTGCTAATGACACGCTGTAAATATTTCTTTTTGGCCAGTTGTGAAGTCCTAGTCCTTCCCCTTAGCAAAATCCTTCCAACATTTTTTTTCTGTGGATGCGCAGCAGCTCTTCTACCCCTCGGAGAGCCGCGGCTCACCGCTAGTTTAGGGGCTGTAAGGCTGTTGTTACTTGGATAATCTATGAGACAAGGAATTCTAAGAGAAAGATAGAGGATTCCTATCCCTCACATTTGCCATTTAAAAAAAATACATAAAATAATATATATTATTAAAACTATAAAATATATATTTATATAATTAAAAAATATATACTTTTTTTTTTCTGGCCTGCTAACTGTATTCTTGGCAGGAGGTCTTTGCTAGTTGATATCTGTCTTTGGCTCTGTAAGTGAATTGTATTTTTCACTATTGCAATACAGGGATCGCTTAGATAACTAGCTTTTTGGTGTCGTTCTTGGTTAAAAGGCATTATAAATGCTAGTCTGGGATATATACTTGTGAAGTGAACAAAAGAAAAATAACTTAGCCAAAGTCTTTCCTTTTTGTAAGTAATGAGTTCTGCCATAAAGGTTCTTTTCTAAGTTGCTCATCAGGTTGAATTTGCTCCTTTATTTCCACAAATATCGAAAGGTGATCTTTAATGTTCCTCTAAGCTGTTCAAAATTTGACAATGGTGATATGGTAAGAGTCAAATGAGTCCCCAGCCGGCCTTCTCTTAATACTGCTCTCTCCAGGAGCTGACAGCATTTTCAAAAGCTGCATTAAAAAGAAAAGGTTGCCATTATGCCAGGCTGTATGATCGTTTCTCTTGCACACCTGTTTCTGTAAAGCTTTCCAGAAAATAGAATATTCTGTTTACCCTATGGAAACAAAATGCCACAGCTCTAAGTCTGCCTGGAAGGAACATGCTCAGTAATACAGTGCTTCAGTTCTATACCATCTGTTCCGGAGTTTCTGTAAAGTGCACCCTGATGGAAAATGCTTCAGTTACCCTGATCTTCTGTATATTGTCCAAGGAGGAGCCCAAAATCTTCTCTGTTTGTTTGTTTATATTTTTTTTGGGAGCTGCAACAAATCGATGTATTAATTTCATAACAATTTCAAGTTTTCTTGTTGTTTCTCCCTCCTCCTTCTCCCCCTGTCAGCATCACTGTGTGTGAATCTGCAGAGATACAGAGCCTAATGCGCTGGAGGGAACTGGGAGTGGAGGAGAATTGTATTACTGATAGCAAATTATATATATATGTGTATATATATACATACTGCTTGCCAAATATTTGATGTAAAGTGTGTCTGTTTCATCTGGCTTGGACATCATACTTCAGAGTCTTCAAGTGTCAAATTTATAGGGAAGGAGTCCTGCAGGATAGAGACGCGTTGGCTGAATCTTGGTCACAAGACCCTCACTAATCACTTTGATTCCTTTGTTATGGGAAGGAGGCTCCTCCTTGAGGAGGATGAAGTAGACAGTGTTTTCTGCCAAAGGGTAATTTTCTCTTTTCTATTATAGACACTGATTCCCCTAGAGTTTAGACAGAGTTGTTAAAACTGTTCTGTGGGTAGAGCAAACTGAGGAGATGAAGTAAAGTATTCTTGCTCTTTGATATAATCTACAAAAGGAAGACTGTACTGGCAGTGTGTTTAATATAAAAATGTTTGCCTAGAGTTGTGGGAGATTTTAAGCCTATAAACTGATGTCTGATTAGCTAAGGCTGCAGAAAGAAAGGAAAGAGAGACTAGAGCTTATTCTTTTAATTCACAATATCCTTTAGTACTGGAAAGCTGCAGTACTTGTCAGTATCTGACAGAAAAGAAATTCTCCCAGTATGACCTGCTGGCTACTGCTGTGACCCTGTGCCCCGTGCTCTGGGTGCCCCTGCTTGGCCAGGGGGTTGGACTAGATGATCTCTAGAGGTCCCTTCCAACCTCAACCATTGTGTGATTGTGTGAACTGTTAATCCAAGTTGCTGATCTTTCAGAGGTTAAGTGTTACACCTGGGCCAGCATTGCTTTTAACAATTTCATTGTGTTGACTAATTAGTCACCATATCTAATATTGTGCACTTTTAATTTTATTTATAATATTCTAGTTTATTTCATTAGCTTGGCAATACTGGTTTCCAATTTAAAAAAAAAAAAAAAAAAGTGTTGATTTCCCTGTTGAATAACAGTGTAGTTTATAGAAAACAACTAACTCAACTAAAGAACAAGTCATAGAAGCTGCTGGAGGAATCCACAGCTGTGAAGTCAAAACTGTAGCTGAGGAGCCTTTCTGGTGTGGGAATGGTTGCTGTGACTTTTGTGATTACTTCTTGCAGTTGTGTCGAGGACTTGATATCTGCCAGGTGCATTGTAGATGAAAGATTCTTAGCAATGGATTTCTAAAATGTGGTTTGAAGTATTGAGATTAGGCGCCTTCAGGACTTTGTATCTTTCAGTTCTGTGAATGGCTTGCAAGGCAATGGGTAGATCAATACTTATTTTTGAAACTCTCTAAATATTAATGGTTTAGGAGAATACTCAGAAAGTAAGAAAGAATTGGTAGAGTTTCCTGGAAGAATTTGTGCAGAGGAAGAAAAAGGGTGAACAAAGATGACTCACAAGAAATGAGTTTCTTCCGTGAAGATGCTAAATACCTAAATTATGAAGTGGCCTGAGTTGTAAAGACAGTTTAAGTTGCGTGTTGGTTACTTTAAGGCACATTCTGTAAGTGTATTTGGAGAATAACTTTCAAAGCTGTTGAACTTTGAGTACAAGTCATATATATATGTATGAGAGATACATATGTATGTCCTATAGCTCCTAGGCTCTAAAGCATGCAACAGTAGATACTCTGCTGCTGGCTTTGATTCTTAGCAACACTTGGAATTAAAGTAGTTTGTAATGAATGGAGTTAAATTCCTACCTCTCCCTCTCGTGTGTGTGTGTGCATGAGCGCACGCTCATACAGAACTTTTTTTCTACGTTTCTTTTCTAAGTAGTTTTCCTAAAATCAGCGTAAGCCTCGAGACCAACATGCTGGTAGGCTAATCAAAATATAAGGCAAGCTTGGCTGCCTTTTCAACTTGTTGTTGTTGGGGTGCGTGCGTGTTTGGCCACTCGTCTCGTTTAAGAACGCAGCAATGAGAACAAGCTGCAAGGTGCCGTGACAGAGGCGGGTGAATTGGGGCGCTGTGCTCGCAGCAGCCGTGCGCGTCGCGGCCGGGCCAGCGGAAGGTCGTTGAGTGACCGAGTGTCTCTGCAGGCTCCGGTCCTGGTTACTGCCAGGAGGCTTGTGGTGCTGTGGCCAAAGCTCCAGGGAAAAAGCCTTTAAAAATCAGAACATGGAAGATTTGTAGTGTGGTTGCAGGGCAGCTGCCAAGTTGTGAGTGAATTTTTGAATGGCTTCAAAATGGTTCACTCCCTCTGGACTCGTGGAGATTTAATGTTGAAGATGCCTTTAGTGCAAGTTGACTGCACATTAGGGTATTTTGGCTAGTAGCTGCAGAGGTTACTGTCAGGGATGCAGCCTGCCTTTCTGGAATACCAACAGAAAAAAGATGTGATCTCTTTGAAACACCATCATGTGGCAAACTAGGGTATGGTGACTCTGTTTTGATTTCTAGATGTGCATGATGGTATGACAGAGACTGTTTTGAGGCACTGATATATCACGTAGATGAATAATTGCATTAAGTGCAGTTTTGATGTGTAAGAGCACAAAACTTGATATTTGAGAAAAGGGATGAATTGGAGAAGAAGCATAGGGGAGAGGGTAGGTAGTGGAAGATGGATTTTTGCAGGGTAGCTCTAAATGTCAAGTATTTTATCTAGTTGTCAGGATGGAGGCTTTTCATCCGTGTAGAGTCAATATGAAGTTTTGACAAGTTGTTAGTCTGGAGACTGTGAAGACAGAAAGGATGAATCAAAAACTCTGTTCAGGAGATATCTATTTTAGCATCTGCAGTAGCTTCCTTCAAATGTTGCTTAACTTCATTTCCGCCAGCTCTGCCTATGGCTATGAAGTAGGCGAGCCTACATTAATAGATAGTTCATATACATACGTCAAAAATTTGTCAGAACAGCCATTTCTTTTATGGTAGAACTGTGGCATGTTCTCAGTATGTGCATAGCTTTAGTGCCCAACCGAGAAGTACGAATGGATTTTAAATCCTTACCGGGGAGAACAAAGAAGACTTCACACGTGCTTCATATATTACTGATAATCAACCTTTTTTTTTTTCTACTTTGTGAACATTTTCTTTTTTTTTCCTAATTCCTTAAAGAGTTTTTGAATTTCAGTTTGAAATATATTGCTTTGGGGTCGCTATGTTGGCGTGATGTGTAGAATGGCTTAAGGATTCTTGATTATAGAAACGCCTTCAACCTGTGAAATATCTGCTCCCAAAAGATTAGAGGTGAGGTTAATTACCCAATCTGAAGTTGATTTGGACTTTCAGTAGTAACTTTATTCAATTCCTATGACTTAATAGAAATAGGCAACAGTGGTTTAGCCTTGTGTAGTAGTGCTGATTAGGAATTCTGTAGAGGTGCTGTAAGTATTAGTGAGCTATTTATATTTAAAATGGCTGGAGGTGCAAGTGTTTAGTATAACTAAGTAATGAGCGTTAAAATTTTTCACTCTAATACACTCCAATACACGAAATGTGGATATCTGATATTTTTAGCACATAGGTTTAGGGCAGATTATCTCCAAGAAAACACCGAAAGAGGAGAAAACGGCACTAAATTTCTGTTGCCAGAGAGCATATCTTGATGATTTTGGCATCATTATTTCATTTATGTTTATTACAATTATTTATAATACCAAGTACACCTCTGAGCTGACTAACTGCAGAGGATCATCAAATATATGTTTATCATCAAGGCCTGGGAGAACCGACACGGAGACCGTCACAGTGGGGCTGGGAATGAGAGTTTCTGGCCACTCGCTCCCCATGGCTGGCGCCTCGGAGCGGTTCCCGGACTGTGCGGAGCGAAACGGGGCTCCCCCAAAGGACGAAAATAACCCTTTGCACTGCTGAGCCCTAGTGTAAGAGGGCACTTTGAGGAAGCCCCTTGTAGCTGTGAATACTTACAGACCACCTTGAAAACTGGAAAGCTGAAAAAATACAACCTGGTTATTCATTTTAATCCAAGCATTCCAACTTGATTCAAATATGCCTGCGCATGTACCCCCCCCCCCCATATATAACATTAAATACCCAACAAGAAATATGTTTAAAATAGTGAAGGTGGCCATGTTCTGCAATATTTAACTTGAGCATTGTTAAAACACGAGATTTCAGTTTTACAGTAAAAATTTTAGCAACAGCTTGATATACAGCTGGTGGGGTGGGTATCCGAGTGTTTGTGCCTGATAATGTTTATCCTTTGTGGATGATTAATCTCTTCTTGAACTCTTCCTAGATTTGGCCTTTGTGCCTTCCCATGAGGGTAAGTTCCATGGGATTTAATTATGAGATGTATGAAATGAAGTAATTTTTTTTTTTTTTTTTTTTTAAACTTGCTGTTCTTTGCTAACTTTACGAAACAGTCACAGAATGGTAAAGGTTGGAAGGGACCTCTGGAGATGGTGGCCCTGCTCAAACAGGGGCTCCTGGAGCGCGTAGCGCCGGTCGCTCTCCAGACGGCTTTTGGGTGTCTCCTGTGGCGAAGGCTTCGTAACCCCTCTGGGCAGCCCGCTCTCTGTCTGGCCATTCTCACAGCAAAACTCAAACGAGAAAGCCAAAACCCTCTTCTCTTATGTTCATATGGAACTCTTCTTCATTTCAATTTGTGCCCATTGCCTCTGTCCTCTCACTGGGCACTGCAGCAAGGGCCTGGCTGCGTCTTCTTCGCCCCTTCTCCCCCGTCCCGTATTTCTCACGTGGAGAAACTTTTCTCGCCCTTTTCCCTGCCAGGAAAGGCTGGAGCCGGGGAGGTGCTGCCGGTGATGGAGCAGCTGTCTCCCTCCGTGGCTCTGCCAGGAGGGCGCCGGGCTGCTCTCCTGCAATCAGGAGGCAGAGGAGTCGGGCTACATCATTTTTTAAAAGGTAATACTAAAAAGCAAGGCAGTCGGCGTGTAGTCCTTACTTCCTGTGGGTTGTCCTTAATTCAGACAGCTGCACTCTCAAACGGGTAAGAGCTGGCGCTGTTGGTGGCTTGCAAAGAGCTTTGTGACAGGGTAACGGGTTTTGGAAGGAGGGAGGCAGGGAGAACGGGTAGCAAAGGTGTCCCTTCCCGTAGAAGGAGTGCTAGGAGATCCGCAGGTTGTTCAAATTGCACCAAAGTTCCTGAAGTTCGACTTCTATTGCTAATCCTGCTGGTACTTTCTGCGTCACGGGATTATTGCTGGCTGCCATTTTAGCAAGGTGGCAATCCCTTCCTGGCGATGCCAGCACGTTCTCATCCCTAATCACGTTCCCTAATTTTTTGAGGAATGTAGCTTGATTCATATTCACCGGCTGTTTATGCTTCAACCATGAAGGCTGCTTGTGGGTGGCATACTTTCCCTTCCAGTGCATGCATATCACAAATCATCTGTCATCTGATTTAAACCTCAATTTAGTCAGCACAGCGTATCAATTTAGAAAAAAATAGTACTCCATTGTAAAATACAATTGCAATGGGATTATGGATTTATGGTAATGCATGTAATTTATCACTTATTATTATGCAACAGATTGTAGACTAATGTTTTGACTTGCTCCTTGAAAACCGCTTTGGAGCGCTAGAATGATAATATTACTCGTATGCGTTGTTTTTATTTTTTTCCTCCAGACTCTGAAGGAGAGATGCAGTAGTCTGGCTTTCATGAGTAGTATTATCAAGAATTTTTAGAATGTATTCGTAACTGTGAGACAAGCAAGCAAGGGACACAATATTCAAGCTGCGCGTCAGGGAGGGTGTTTAACAGGAATCAAGCGGAGATCCTTTAAGCAGGTTGCTGATTTCCCGCTCTTGTCACTTAGCGCAGCCCGCCGCTTTACAGCCTGCCTTTGGAAGGTGTCCCGTGTCCGCGAGATCGAGCGCCGCGAGGTACGAGCACGCGGACCTGTCCATTTGCGTGGAAGTGTTAGCGCAGGGAAGAGCGCAGGGGAGGAGCGTGCGGTGCCCTGGGGGAGAGCAGCGCCGCTTGGCGGGCGCCCCGCGGAGGCGCGAGAGCCCGCCGCGCTGGGGGAGAACCCTCGTCAGGTCTCATCGCGGCCGCGGGACGCGGAGCCTTTGGCCGAGGGGAAGGGAGACTTCGGCTGACCTGTTTCTCAGGAAGGCTTTTATTTTCCTTCATCCAAAAGATTAAAATGTGAATTCAGGTTTAGTCTTTTTCCTAGTTGTTTCAAAAACCGCCTTTTATTACTTTCATTTCAGAATATTGTTGCATAGAATACTTTTCCTTGGAGGTTGGTATTATTTCTCCCCATTTATGATCCACAGATGTTCATGTGTGATTTTCAGCTTACTTCTCAGTTAACAGTACTAACCTCTGTCTGTTTTTAAGAATGTTTATTCTCTGAAAAACGCTTCCTTCTGTTGTGTTCCTACACTAAACGCCGTTCCAGCCCAGCTGTTAAACAAATGGCCACCAGGAGGAAGAGCCTTAATCACAGCACTACAATTAATTTTGCAGCAGCAGAGGTGAGCCACATGTGCTGGAGCGCCTGCGCTTGGGCTGGAATGAAGCCTCCTTTGAGTCGTAAAAGTTGGGGCCATTTTCCTCATCAGTAATTAACCTAATCCCACAGTCTGTTACCTTAATGAAAGGAAACTCAAATTTTCTTTGCCGATTTTTTTTATTTTTTTTGTCTTAGCTTTCCAATTAATTCCGTACAGATTTTTTTTTTTTTTCCTGATGCTGTGTCTTTTTATAAGGTAAGTTATTTATCCCCTTCATTCCTTTTTTTGCCCCTGCTGTAGGCATTTTTCGCACATCAGAAGATGTAACAACCAGCGCTTTAGTAGTATCTTTCAGCGTAATGGATTAAAAAATATATACTCGGAGGGAATCGGTGCGTGCGAAGCGATCGTTCTCGGTGTGCTCAGCACTCGCTTCGCTGCGCTTGCGGGGCGCGCGCGCTCCTGGCTCCCGCTCAACGCGGTGAGCGCGCGAGGTGCCCCGGCTCGGGCAGCGGGGCCGCCGCTCGGGGCGAGCTCCCGGCTGCTGGCAGGGCTTCGTGCTCGACGTCCGAGCCTGGCCCAGCCCTCGCGATTGCTGAGGTTTCTCTCAGTCGAAGTTCTGCTCCTCTTCGTGTCAGCCGTTTCTCTGATTTTTCGAGGGCAGGTGGGCCGTGGAGCATAATGCTCCCATCAGAGAGTGTGTGTGAGACCTGCAAGGCTGAAGAGCTGATAACTTTCTCATCTCTGAAGTGAATTGTGACCGTGAATTGTGACTTCCTGTGATCATTTTTTTGAATGCAGTAGTTGTTGCTTCTCCAGCTACTGAGCCTGTAAAAAGTGCTCGCTAGCATCTGCTTTGGGCAGCAGTGTTTGTGGCAGGAAATAAGATCAAGACCCCGGTCTTATAAATACCTGCACTGCTGATTTCTGGTTAAGCTTTTCTAGCTGTCTTGTCTCTTGTCCTACCTGTGGGAGGGTGTTGATTTTTGTTTTGTTTTGATTCTTATCTGCGCTCCCTCAAAAAGCTCCTGACCCAACAGTCCACAAGGATGCGAATGATATGGACTAGTCTTATGGCGATGAACCTGCTTTTCTGGCAAGCTAGGCAAGTTGTCTTGCTGAGATATTCTACCAAGTGACGGTAGAGACTTTCTGTCTTCACTGTCCTTAGGGTGGCTTTAAAAATGGAATAGTTATCTATATTCAGCAAAGGATTCCAGGGTAGAGAAAGCAACTCACTGAACTGCTGAGTTAAGCACCTAGAATTTGGGTGAAGACAGGAGATGACATTAATCAATATATTGAAAATACCATTTCAGAAACAGCGTGCCAAATTTCTCCAGTCTTGGTCATCAATTCTTACATCGGCATCATGTTCTAATGTACTCTTGCACTCAACAGTGCTAAAACTTTCAGGTGTTGAGCAATCCAGCAGTTGTGATCCTAAGTCTGGATCTTGTCCTCAGGCTTTGATTTTAAAACTGAATGAAATAGATTTGTCCACAAAAACTGAAGGAAATAAGTTGTTATCTGTAAAACACTTCAGCTCACCAATCCCTCTTCATCCTCGACCCCATTTCAGAGGGTGGCTCTTCCTCCTATCTGTATCTTCCAGAGGAGGACAATTAGGCAGCCAATACGCGATTGTGTTTGATCCACGGAAGTTCTTTTCTGTTGTATGTCCTTGAACTCGGAGCTCGCGGTGGAAGAGACGCGTTTCGGGGCTGGGTTCGTGCTGGGAGCGGCGCGTTGCCTGTCGTGGTGCTCGCGGAGCCACCCGCCGTGCGTTCGTGTAACGCCCTGCTGCGCGAGGATGCCCCTCGCCGCAGGTGGAGTCGGGAGTGTTTCTGTTTTCAGCGGACTGAAACTCTAGCGTAAACCACCAAGACTGATTTATAACATCAGAAACTAAAATGATGACTTCCTAGTTTTCTGTAGTCTCAGCTGTTTGGAAATTAATAACTATTTATACTTTTCTTTGACTGAGATACTGACACTTGCCCTACCTTGAGTGTGCTCTATCTGTGAGGGTGGCAGAGCCCTGGCACAGGCTGCCCAGAGAGGCTGTGCAGGCTCCTGCTCTGGAGACCTTCCCAACCCGCCTGGCTGCTGCCCTGTGCCCCGTGCGCTGGGTGTCCCTGCTGGAGAGGGGGGTTGCACTAGATGGTCTCTAGAGGTCCCTTCCACCCTGAACCACTCTGTGATTCTGTGATCTTCCTGACCCGATGAACGGCTTGTGTGCTAGAAGCTCCTCTCTGAATGATATTTCTCCCCTGCACACCATGCTTCCTGTAGGACACGTTATTGGCTTTGCTAGTCAGTGACATTCCTTCCAGTGCCACAGTAGGCAACGGAAAGATGGAGCCTTGGGGTATGTGCAGGTAATTGGATGAAATGTATTTTGACAGACACCTAGTAATTGGAATTTAAAATGACTCTTTTTGCATTTTAATCATGTCTTATTTCACTTCTTTCCTGAAAAGGTTTTCATTAGCTGGTAGGTTTTGTTACTGAATACTATGAAGAGATGTAAATCTTGTCAGCTTCTGCTTTCACCTTTTCCTCTGTGTGTGTGTGTGTGTGTGTGTGTGTGTGGTGGTTTTTTCCTTTTTCTCCTTCCCCCCCCCCCCAGGATGCTACAAATGTATCAACCAACTTGTTTTAATAGTCAATTTAAGCAAAGCGACACAATTCATTTTGATACTGTGTCATTGTTTCTGTGTCTGGTGTTACAGGAATGTATGTTAAGTAGTAGAATAGTTAGTCAAGTTTCTTGACCTTCAGTTGTCAAAGAAATGCTCTACTGAAGGCTGCAATTCTCCAAGTGAGTTAGCAGTCTCTAGCACAGACCAGCAAGCTCTTGTTGCTGTTCTTGCTTATCCTCAAATACTCAATAGGAGAACGGAGTGGTGCGGTAGCTGTTCGATTACACTGATTAAATCATTTTTATTTAAAGCACTGATGTACCTTATGAGAAAGCAAATGACCAATGTATGTTTAAAAAAAAAAAAAAAAAAGTGGGGGGAAAAAAAAATGGCATAAAAATGGAAGAGATGTGGCAGTTCTTACTGCGCAGGAATGGATTTCTGAGGTCTGTATCCTGCCGCGGGTACCGCCCGTGCTGTTCCCCAGGGACCGTGGGAGGTCCTCGCCTCGCTCTTCGCGCCGCTCGCGTGGTGCTCTGGCTGCAGTGTAGTTTTCCTCCTGTGGGTACGTGCTGCGTGGTACGTTCGTGAGCGCAGGAGGGAGGCAAAAGCAGGTATGCCGAGTGAAGCTCGTAACCCCGAGCTTGTTCGTGATGCGTTTTCTTCAAGTACGGAGTTGTCCTTGCCGAGCCCGTTCGTGACGGGTCTCCTCGAAGCACGGGCTTTCCTCCACCCGTGGTTTCTCGGCGTCAGTGAGCTCGTCCGTGCGGTTCACGCTCGGCTCGCCTTGGTGAGCCCCGAGTGTGGACTGGAGCCCCGTGACTGAGCGGACGGAGAGGTCGGCAGGTCCTCGCTAGACCGTCCCTTGGCCGCGGCCAGGGCCCGTCTAACCCGGCCTCAGTGCGCTGCAGAGCCCTGAAGCCGAGCGGCCCCGGGAGAGAGGCCAATGCCCCAGCCTCGTTCATCTGGTCACATGCTCTATTGCTCTGATCCAGTTTTTGGTACAGCTTTTTTTCTGTAAGATGTGCTGGGGTGCCACCTTATGCTAAGGTCGAGCTGTGTGTGCAGGGATCCAGAGGTTCAAAGGGTGGCAGGAAGCCTAGGTGGCTCTTCACGATGCGTCGATATGCTCAAACGTAGAAGGTTGCCCCTGCTCCCCCAAGCTAACGGCTATAACAACAATCCTTTAAGAAAGGGGATATGTAAAAGCAGTTCATCGTATAAAATCTGGTGGGAGCAGACCAGGCTGGAAGGAAGAGCTGTTGCAATTACCTTCCAAATTGTGTTCCTCATTTTTGGTACATGAGCTCTGTAAAAGTTATCAAAAGTCACAGTAGCAAAGTATAGAGTGAATATAAGATGTGAGACTTTTAAGGAGTCCTTAAACTCCAGCAGTCTTTAGAGCAAAAGAAAATGAATGCACCTGGAAATGCATTTTGTGTGTTAATTTGGGGGATGAGTGTGGGGATTGGTAATGAAACAGCCCTTTAGAGGTTTAAAAATAATTCTAGCCTTTTACGAAGAAAAGCCACCCCCAAAGTCTTCCTTGAGAATCACGTTTTTCTATGGAGTCTGGCCTGGAGAAGTTGAATCAATGGAGCTACAAGGATCCCCATGAAACTTCTGTGGGCAGGGAGGAGGGGACAGAATATTGCACATGTCTCCTCGTTGTGATAGAGCGGGAAATAGTGTCTGGTCTGTGACTTTTCCTTTCATGTGCTATTCACCCTGGTTTGAGTGCTAGTATTCTTAATACTGGAGAGATGGGCTGCTTTGTTTCTTTTATGGTTTTGTTTTCTTCTTTTTTTAAGCAAAGATTTTTTTTTTTTTTTTTTCCCCAAAAAAACTTCAGTAAGAATTCATGCCAAGAGGCAGCGCCTGCCTTCAGTTTTCTGTGTTTTATTAATTTCTGTACTGTAATTTCAAGGTTATGCATGGTCAGGATGTTGTTCAGGAATGGTCCAGTGTAGGCAATGAAGAAGTTTTTCTTAAAATTTTGTAGTTTAAATGAATAACACGTGCAGATTTGGAGAGGAAGGATGTGGTTTCCATGGTCAGATCTGGCAGGTATGTCTGAGCTTATTTAGAGATTATCCTTGCTAACATACTGCTTGGTCTGATAGGGGAGAGGAAATCCAGGTGTAAAAAATGCACCATGAAAAAGTAGAGAACTGTTCAGCATGCATTGCCATGAGCAATATGTGCTTATTTAGAAAGCCCTTAACAGGTCGACACTGTTGTTTTAATTTAAAAATCTAAATTAGAGAAGTGTAACTGTATAAAAAAAATTAAAGCATAACCAAGCCAGTTGATTACAAGGCAACTCGATGGATTACAGGACGCTGTTAACCCGGTGTAGATATCCATGTGGTTGGAGGGGTAAGATAGCTCACTAATCTTTGTCTTTTAGGTGTCAAATTCTACTGGATTTCT
The DNA here is from genome assembly GCA_013398735.1 of Nothocercus julius. NCBI lineage: Eukaryota > Metazoa > Chordata > Aves > Tinamiformes > Tinamidae > Nothocercus > Nothocercus julius. The sequence continues at coordinate 3,306,767 of VZSV01000028.1, read as the reverse complement.
TACAACCAGGATAAAAGGATGTGATAAAACTGCCAGAAAGCTACTAACCAGAGGAGAGAGACAAGGATGTTCTCACTGCAAGCATTATTTATCAACAGGAGTAGTCTTTGAAGGAGAACACAAGTGTAAGCAATTTTACATTAGGTTTTTATCTGAAACAAACAAACAAAACTATTTTCTGTGGCATCTGGACAGTTTGTTGTTGTTTTTTTAATTTCTGCAAGGAGGTACTTTTAGAACATTGCATATTTTTCATTAGACTTTTGAACCTGTGTTTTTGCCAGCTGTTCTCTTCTTGTTTCCATATTAAATGCTTCAGCAAAGCAGATACTGTGAGTTTTTAGCTCTGGCTGATAACTCTTTATTTTGAAGAATAAAATCACCAGATACTAATATGTGTCTTAAACTCTTTACTAATTTAATAAAATAGAAAAAAAATGTTTAAAGCTATACATGCATGTATGTATTTTGGAGTAGGAAACAGTAGAAAATGAAAAGGGTAAAGAAGTGATGTTGAGATGACAGATTCTGGTAGCCATCAGAATAGTTTTAAGTCTCATTTCTTCTCCTTACTATTGACTTATTTTTAAGGCAAACTAGGTGAATTTGTCAATAATTCACCTGACTTGCACCACTTTTTTCTCAGCATTTGTAGAAGCAAAATGTTTCTGGGCTCTGAGTGTTGCTTGATTTTGTGTTTGAGTGCTTCCACTCTTCTTTGTTCTTTCATTAAGATTATGATAGAGCTAAAGCAGTAATTAGCCAGGGCTAAATTAACTCTAAACAGAGCTAAAATATGCAGCAGAACAAAAGGCTAACTACAAAAGTGGCTAATGTGATGAGGATTATTTTCCAAAGAAACTCAGTATCTTACGGAAGTTGTATTCACCTCCCAAAATGCCAGTTAGTGGGAGAGGTTCCCTAAATGAGGGGAAAGCTGGGATGTGCTGGGACATCTGCCGTAGGGAGCAGAGGTGCTGCTGAGCATGGAGGGGGAAGCAGGGCTGCTTCATCACATTTCCTCTCCCCCTTCTGGAGAAAATGCCATGCAAGCAACTTTTTTAATGTCACTAAATGGTGGTTATGCTCTGTTTATATATATACACAGACACACACACACAGACACACACACACGCACACACACACACATATATATATATATATATTTTTTTTTTTTCCTTTGATATATATCCTGGTCATCAACTGATGCTGCAGATTTTCTGGCAGACTTCTTACTCTGAATGGGATTGAAGGAAAATTAGGTATTTAGTTTTAATTGGTAGAGAAGTTACTCTCTCAACTCCTTCCTGTCATTTACCTTGTATTATCTATTTTATTTGCCATGGTGAGTGATTCTTTCTGTCTTAATTTGAACATCACCTAAGCTTTTCAATGAATAGGATCTTTTGTTCTTTTCTTGTTCCTGAAAGCTCCTTCAGCCTGTAGTCTATCCATGCTAGCTTACTTATAACTTTTAATCAGTCTTTCTTAATAAGTGATATGTACTGGCACTGTATATTCAATACAGTGTCTTTCAGTCATTTCCCTGATGTCTGTAGGGGCTTAACTTTTTTCAATAGGCTCCCTCATTTCTATGTCATCTTCCCTTTGGAAGTTGCACAGAACTGTGGTGGGTTTTGTGGCTTTTGTAGCTCCTGTTGGGATGTTGAATGTGACAACATTACTATTAGAGTGGCTTTTCAGTAGCAAGATTTTGATCAAAGGGCTGCACACCTCAATAGTGAGTCTGGGGTTGTATTTCTAATGATTTCCCTAACCAGCTCTCCATGAAAGAGAGTCATTGTAGCACTAAGTGTGTGTGTGTGTGTGTGTGGTTTTTTTTTTTTTTTTTTTTTTTTTTTTTTTTTTTTTNTTCTTTTTTTCGTCTCTACGCTGTGCTAATGTTGTATTTGCCTCATATTTCTGGCTATCTGTCATGGCAATTTTATTTCCTTCCCTTATTGCCTCTCTGATGTTGCCTCTTAGCGAAGCACAGGCAGTCGGTGTTGTCATTCTGTTAAGGTCGTTGATAATATTCTCACTTTTGGGTCCAGGAAGACTGAATTGATTCCCTGAACTCTTCCTCTTGCCAAACCTCACTCAGAGGCCAAATGCTCACCTGCAACCTCAATGTGGACACCTGACAGCTGAGGCTATCTGCTCACAAAACTCTGTTCAGCTTAATATCCTCTTGTCATTTATTCGAAACAGCAATATATCAAGTTTCCAAGCCCTTTGTGGCCGGTTTGCGCTCTGTGGCACTTCACAGGAATAAGGCAATAATTACACGATACTTCAGTTTGTCAGAATTCCAGCCCGCTTTGTTATCAGTTTTCTTTCTGAACCGAAACTCTTGCCTTTGTGAGGAGGGGGAAAAAAGAAATACACGTTTTGGGCACCTTCAGGGCTGCTTTTGACTGTAATGGCTTTTGTACAGTCTGGCCATAAGACTGGAATGGTGCGTGTATATACTGTGTGTATATACTGTATGCATGGAAAAACGTGTAAGACGGGAGCGAATTATAACACCAAGTTAAATTAGCAGTAATCCCAGAATTTTTTTATTCAGATATCTGTTGGCATCCACGCCACAGTTAGCTCTGCATCTATTTGTTCAAGGTATTGTTTGCTCAGAATATTCTAATAGAGTCAGTAATAATTGATGGGTATTTTAATGCTGATCTGTACTTTTCAGTTCTTGGGTATGGATTGTTGTTGAGGGAATAGAGAATCAGTGTGTGTGGTGGTGTTTTTGTTGTTTGTTTTTGTTGTTGTTTTTTTTTTTCTTCCTCACCTCTTTCTCAGGTTATATGTACTACATTGTAGCTATTTAAAAATCAAGAAAGTTGCTTGGTTCAAGAATAAGATGCTATTACCGTGCTGCTGGGTACTTATTTTCAATATATCTTATTTCTGTGAAGTAACAGAATACTTTCTAAAGACTGAGCAGTTTTTGATAGTTTTTAATTTTTTTTTCATTTTATCCTCTCAATCTGAAGTGATAATATTGGTTGTAATGATGAAAACATTCAAATAAGATATACTTAATGACTTTTTTGTGTGTAAATAGAACTTCATATGTAAGGAACAATAGCAGGTTTATTTTTTTTTTTTTTTTCCAGCAATTGATCTTATGTTTGTCAAAACCCTCTGGTGAACCAGAAAGTGGATGTTTACACATCTCTAGTTGCTTCTCGATGTTTGGGAATTGTCATCTCCTGCCTTATTTGCTAGTTATCCTGCTGAGAAATCCAGTGCTTTAAAGCTGTTTCGTGTAACGTAGGCAGGAAAGCTTGCACAGTGTTATATGATAAGCTAGTCTATTTTGCATCCAATCCTCCCTTATTTTCTCTGTTGTATGGCCCAAGGCGTAATCAACATTAAAAAGAATGCTCTAACTTTTTTTTGTTGTCGCTTAAAATCTTTCTTGTTACTTCCGTACAAATCAAAAATGTCATTTTGTTTTCAAAAGGATGTCACATATGTAGAATACTTGAAATGCCTTTTTTTTTTTTTTTTTTTTTCTTTTTACCGGAGCAATAGAAGTTTGAATATCATGAAATGTACCTGCATTCATGTCATTCAGAACTTTGAATATTTAGGAGAAAGAGAATGAGTTTTATTACTTTGTGGAGTAAGGATTTTTTTTTTTTTTTTCCCTCTTTAGAATATTTTCTTTTGCAGAAAATGCTGACATGAATTACAGGCATCAGAAGTTTCTAGCTATAATTTCTGCTTTCCTGAGTATGGCAAAAAATTATGCTGTATGCTTTATTTGTGATGCTACATTTTAAATGTCTTGGCTGTTTCAGTTATATTCCTTTTTTGCAGTTGCTTTTATAGTTAATAAATATCAATAAAGTTTTTCCAATGACATTTCTTCCTAATTTTAAACTATTATTTCTACTCACGGCAATGTCCTCAATAAAAGCCTATTCTTGATATATGCATTGTTTGAGCCTATGAGGAAAACGGTCCTTTCTTGTGATAATCATCCTATTTTCCTCTTCTACCTGCTATATTGCTCCCTCAAGTTACTTTATCAGCTTTTTCTGTTGTGCTAACTGGCTAAAAAACTAAGTTTTAGTGTCATTTGTTTATATTATCACGAATACCCTTAGAAACACAAGGTATGTCTTAATTATCTGTTAAATAGCAATATGTAGAGTTTTAGGAATATAAGTACCTATGTTCATATGGGTGCCTCTTTCTTCTATAGGTGGTCTTGGGTGATGCTGTGAGCCTGTATAAATATATCCTTTAATTCTATCCCTTTGAGAAGTGTGTCAGTGCTGCTGCTGTTCTTCCCTGTGGAAGCCACATTGTTATTATAGTGGAAAGCTGTAATTTTGGCAGAAAAAATAGTGGTAGTGCCGTTTGTCACTTTGGTTTGTACAATGAGGAAACGTCTGCGGAATTCCCTAAATCCCTAAGTAATCTCAGCAGCATTTGGGCCTGACCTACTGGGGTGCTGAGCATAGGTGCTGATGGCCAGGAATTTTCATTTATTTGCTCTGTTTCTTTTAATGGCTAGTACTTTGGGCTGCTTGCTTGTTGTGTGCATAATGTGGGGCAAGAAGAGCTACGCAAAACAAGCGGACAGTGCCTGCCTGCTCTACGCAGGCTCTCCTCATCCGCTCTGCACCAGTCTCGTGGCATCAAGATGTGTAGTTGAAGGGAAGCTGGCTGGATACAAGTGGTGAGATGTTGCTGGATTGGCAGGAGTCTCACCTGCCTCCCTGCTTGCTGGCTAAGGCAGGAGGGGAGGGAATGCGGCGGCGGTGCCCTCGGCTCTCCTGGTAGAGCAAGGCGTGCCTGGCCGGACGGAAAACCACCGGGAGCACACATCACTAACTTGGACTGCACACCTAATGGGAAAAACGGAGTTCTTCTCACCTTTGAGTTTGTTTCCATCGCCGATGTCAGCTGGCAAGATGAGCTGGTAGATCTTAATCTCGGTGACACGTTCCTGGGATCTGGCCGTGTCACACAGTGAGCAAGCTTGAGGCGCCGCTCTCCGGTGCGCTTCGAAGCGTGGCCTGTCGAATTTACCTGCGAGGGTGCAAATCAAAGAAAGTCTGGCTCTCTTTAGCATGTGCGTTGACTCAGGGCTTGGTTTCCTGCGGTAGATCTGCATTTTAGGTGAGGTGAACATCTGATGCTGAGACAGAAGTGGCTGAGAAGCTTATAAACATCACTGACACGGTTGAGATGGAGAGAAGAGGGCGTGGAAACGAGCGGAGGCCAAGGGCAAATTTCTATTCCCTTCAGCTGTTAAGAGGAAACTTTGTAGTAACCCAGAGCTACTCTTTTATGGGGCCTTCTAAAATTTAAGGTAAAACAGCCTTTTCTGGATGGAAACGATAACTAAAAACTTAAATTTCTTAGAAGCAATTATTATTTTTTTTTCTGAAAATAAAATCAGATTATCACTTCCATGAGGAGATGAAATTTTCTGTATTCCAAAATGATAAGTTGGCAGGAGATGATTTCAACTGTTGTAAATATTTCGCCTGCCACGTCACTTGATAATTAGTATAATGAATATAAACGATCAGCTAGACTTCACTTTAACAATCAGATACTGAATACCAATTTTGATAAAACTAATGTGATGCAGGCACTCTGTGTTATTATGCTGTTTACAATAGGAATCTGCTAATAAACAGGATACCGGTCGCTGGGGCAGACGAGGCTCGATGGCCGCTCCGCACCAGCGGGTGCGGAGCGCTGGCAGGGTGCGCGTCGCCAGCCGGGGCCGGCCCCTCGCGAGCCAAAGCAGCTGCCGCCGCCGCCGCCGCGCCAAGCCGGGCGCTCCGCACCCCGGAGTGTTTTACCTCGTAGCCAGCTACGGCCCAAGGTAGGAAGAGCAGAGGGAAATGTGTGGCCTTGCAGTGGCTGCTGAAACGTTCAGCGCTGTTGGGGTCCTTCTCAGGCGTGTCAAGTCTGTCAACTCCTTGCTGTGCGGTGCAAATCCCTTGCATCAAGAAATGTTATATTGCCAAATAGAAAAGGCTTGTTTGTGGAAGGAACGGACTTCCATTGGAAGGAACTCTTATCTAGTACTGTCAAAACGATAGCAAAATTACGTTTTGATAGCATTTAATTAAAAATCAATTTTGCTTTTGAATGCATATAGAATGGGCAGAATTGCCTATGCTGAATTTTTGCATCTCATTAAACAGATGATAGTGGATTTCTGAATATTAAATTAACATCTCACTGCCCTTTTGAGCCAGGAAACAGAAGAATATGTCATGTTGCAATTGCAGTGTATAGTTAAATGCATAGAGAAAAGAAAATGGAAAACAGAGTCAAAATTGGAATAAGTTTCAAAATCTGCACATAAACAACTGGCCACTGACTGGGCAATGACCCTGCGGGGAGCTTGGCCTTCTGCCTTCCTCTGCCTGGAAGACCCCTCGTTAAACACCTTAGTGTCCTTTCCTATCTAGGGCTGTGGCAGAGCATTCGTTAAGTATTTTTGCTAATCAGCAGGAAGGGCAGCTCCCTTTGGAGAAATGACTTGCCTGGCGCTGTGTTTGTATTTTAAGATCTGAACACAAGGTGATATAGCTGCAGGCCACAGGTTAATAAAACAGGAGAAATCAATATAAACTCGAGGAAAGCTATAAAGCATTCAGAGTACTGAGTCTGAATTAGATGCATAACACTCATCTTTATGTATGGACACAAACGTTTTCATAAACTTGACCCTTTTCCTGCAAAACAAAATAAAAGGCTGTGTAGGCCAGGCGGGGAGACGGGCAGAGGAGCCCTGTGAGGAAGCGGCTGACCAGAGGTCACTCCGTCTGGGGAAGGGAATTTCTCTGGAGCTGGGGAGCGGTGCTACTGATGGGTTTGTGTTTGAACCCTTGTGCGAATTGGATCTCAGCAAAGGTTTTGGTTGCTGGTACCGGGGTATGTCTGGAAGGGTTAGGGTTTTAAAGAGGCAGAACTTAATGTCTTTTGAAATTTTAAGTCTCTTCTGGAAGATTTTTCATTTGGAAAACAGCCGAAGCCCAGCTCTTCTCTGGGTTATGTGCTTTATACAAGCCTAGAGTTTAAGGCAGGCAAGTAACTGAAAATCTGTATTTCTAAGCGAAAATCTGTATTTCTAAGCGATTGTGAAAATCAAGAGGGGAAAAACAGGCTTCTTGTTATACTCCTTGTTTCTGCTCTCCGAGCCCACAGTTCATGCTAAACCAACGATGCAGTATTAAACGCAGTTTTTGTTCACTGGAATGAACAACTGATTTTTAAAGAAGCTTTGGATCATGAAGATTCAGTTTCTTGCAAAGAAAACAGCCTTCTTCTGCATTAGTCCTCTATCTTACATTACCCTCAGTAGGCTAATGAGGTGGGTAATGAGCTCCCTGAGCAGGTTGCTCTTACCTATTTGTTGTCTTCATTAAAATAATTATCCTAAATATAACCTCAACATTTTCATTCTTAAATTTCAAGTAGGAATTTATGTTAGGAAACTCTCAGAAGATTTCACAGCTTAGAAATGAAACGTTTTTCTGTTTGTACCTAGTAACTGACTGCTTGTGCCTGCCAATGTGTGAGTAAAGCAATAGTGGCTATTAAAAATAAAAATAATCAGTCAGTCTTTCTCTGACATGAAAATTTTAATAGTCTGATAAAACCAAGAACCATAATTGCTTCCTGAATCTATACATGAAATTTCATATTGCTCTGAGAACTATTGATTTTCAAGTTCATGATGAGTGCCTGTAATCAGTATAGCAATTTGACTTCTTAATTAGAATAGTCCTATGAGAGTCTGGCTCCCATACAGTATGTTTATGAATCTAATCAGCCAGACAGTATAAAAAACAATTATAGATACTATCTCTCTCTCTCTTTTTTTTTTTTTAAAAAAAAACTCACAAAGGAGCTAGAATTGCAATACTGGAGCTCTTGCTACTCTGATAATTAAAACATAGATCCAAATGAATAGGAAAAAAATACAGCCTGAAGAAATACAAACGCCGCAAATTGAGGTCTTTGAACAAGTAAGAAAAACAAGAGGAGTATAGAAGAAACTGTGGGACTGTGTCTAAGATTAAACATTATTAATCTACGAGACCAGTGTTCTCTCTTCTTTTTTTTTTTTTTTTTTTTTAAAGGGATTTATTAAGTTGTATGTGAGGTGCTTTGGTTTTGTCATGATAAATGAGTCAGTCCGTTGTCATTTTTGAAAAAGAACATGTTCTGTCTCTTATTAATTTGTATTCCAGATTTGCCTTGTTACCTGTTGACAAGGTAATTGTTTGTTATAGACTGCCCTTTGTGTATAAAAGGGTTTGCTGTGGGTATAGCTAGAAGCAGTTGTCAAACAACACCCAGAACCTGGTGTGCTGTTTATTGGGGGTGAGGGATGTTATTCTATACTATTTTCCAGTGTTAGTTGTCCCTTTAGCATCCATTTATGTCTCAAAAGAGTTGAAGTGCAAGTATATGGCACTAAAACTAGGCTTTGAACCGTCTGGGCAACTAGTCTATTGTATTCTGGTTGTTAGGCCAGTCTCTTAAGAGACTAACCTCTGCCTATGGCTTATTTTTGCTTTTCCCCTCCTTAGGGAGGAAATTGTTAGTGCAGTGGGTTTCTTTCTGTCTTCGATAAAGAAGTTTTCTTTTTTTTTTTTTTTTTTTTTTTTGGTCTTGCGCTGTGCTTATGGCCAATTATGAATTTGACCTTTTAATCTACCTGCCTATAAGAAAGGATTATGATGATTTCTAGGTAAGTCAGGAGGTCTGAAGTCCGTGACAACCAGGAAGGTCTGTTTTGGTACAGATAAGCTGCCTCTTCCCAGTCACTGGCAGTTCTGCTTTGCTTTTAGAATGGAGCTGTGACTTATGTTTGCTTATTTTAGAGGTTATTTTCGTTTCATTGCTGTGTTTAAGCTAGGCCACTGATCACTTTTAGAGATAAGGCCTGGAGCCTTGCCCTTGATGTTATGTCAAGTAGGGAGCAGGAGGCAAAGCTTGAGTTGACTTCAGTGTCAGTAGCCAGAACTCCAGGTATGGATCTTGCCTGTGAATGGTTCTCAAATCATTAATGTGTGATTTTTTTTTTATTTATTTTTATTTTTATTTTTTTTTTTAGCTGTAAATCAATAGAAATTAGTTTTAAAGGGTAAGCAGTGTTGTCAAAAGGCCATTGGGGACATCTGAAGGAAAAGGACTTTTCCTTGCTTACATATTGAGGTTTCCTTTTTTAGTAATGATTTTGTGGGGAGGCTGTTGGCTGGCAAGTCAGAGTGTGCTGTTTGGATGTAGCATGCTCTTTGGCATATTTGAAGCAGTCTAATAGCCATGTAGTATCATTCCTTTTTTTTTTTCTTTTTTTTTTTTATGATAGAGTTTGAATAAAACAAAGATACTGGCTGAGATACAAAGATACTTAAGGCTGAGAGAGCTGGGCCTGTTCAGACTGGAGAAGAGAAGGCTGAGAGGAGACCTGAGCAGTGTCTAGAAGGACCTCAAGGGAGGCAGGGAGGAGGATGGGGCGGCCTCTTCTCAGTGGTGGCCGCTGACAGGACTAGAGGAAACGGCCACAAACTGAAACACCAAAAGTTCTACAGGAACTTTAGGAAAAATTTCTTGCCAGTGAGGGTGCCAGAGCCCTGGCACAGGCTGCCCAGAGAGGCTGTGGAGTCTCCTTGTCTGGAGATCTTCCCAACCCGCTTGGACGCAGTCCTGAGCCACCTGCTGTAGGTGACCCTGCGTGTGCAGGGGAGTTGGACTGGATGATCTCTAGAGGTCCCTTCCAACCTTAAGCATTCTGTGATTCTATGATACTCCTATCAACGTTGAGAGGTGCTTTTGAAACTGGAAACAAGTCTGACCTAAAACAAAGGTATTTTTTGAAACGATTTACTGAGAGCAGTGAAATTCCCTTTAATTCAAGGTAGAGGCTCTAAGAATTTGGTGTGCGCTGTCAATTTGATGAGAGCTACCAGCGCAGGGTGCCAGGGATGGGATCTGTGGCCGCACGGGGCTGCCTCTCCCCAGGCCGCGGGGCCTCCGTTCAGCACCTTCCCCGGGGAAGGCGCCCGGTGTCGCTTCCCGCCAGCCCCGCGTGCAGGCGAGTGCGCCAGCGGCCCCGCGCGTCCCGGTTCCTCGCTGATAGGGTAATGCGGTCGTAGGTGGGAATTCTGCAATGGCTCGAGGGTGAATTCCTCTAAGAAGCATCCGATTCTTTGGAAAATACTTCCTAGCAGTGAAAGAGCATCATCTCTGCTAATATTTTGCATTTTTCCGGTACTCTGCCTCACTGAAGAGCTACGTCCTGGCTAACAGCTAAGGATCCCATAGTGAAAGGCATTTACTGACAGCTGCTGATAGAGGATTTCTGGAAGCTCAGATGTGGTCTGTGACTAGTAAAAAGGAAGCTGCTGTGCAAGACGAGGGCTAGGGAAAGACAGTTGTGTGTAAATCTTTATTTGTTTTCCGCTCTCTTTTACCCTTTACAACCAAGTTTCTTTCAAAACTGCGTTCTCCCAGCTCCTTTTCAAGTAAAGTATGCTTGAGTTTAAAAGCCCTTCTGGTATGTTCGATGGTTTCAGTTTGCAGCAGTAGTGCAGGTAAATTCCCTCCAAGAGCTGGTAGACTCGCTACGCTATTGTTCAATGTAAAGGACCAAGCGACAGTCTTAGTTTAATTGAGGAACTTACATATTTTTTCCCTTTTGCTACTTTTAACACCCTGCTTCAGGTCTGCTGAATCCCTCTTCATCTTCAGAAGTCGGCTTCAGAAAAGCTGAACAGAAAAAATGTCATCCCATCTTCAGTGGCTAAACAGTAACTGGAATTTATGAGATGTAGTGTATGTGCAATGCAACTGTGCTCTGAGGAGTTGATATTTCTTGAGTATTTACTAGGAAAAAATTGCTGAAAAGATACACCTTGCTTGTGTGTAAGTATCATGGAGATGGACTCTCTTTTTTCTATTTCAGTTCTTTCCTGAGCATAGGGGAGCAAACTTGAAAATTAAAACTACTCAACGCCTCATGGTGCCATTTTGGTAAATGTTTTTCTTAAACTCCCGAAGTGAATGTTAGTGTGAAGGCATCCATATTATCTTACTACCTGGTGCAAATTTTCTAGGAGAATCATAGTTTGAGAGTTTTATTTAATTGATATAAAAGGGTAATCCTGCAGAGAATATAGGAGAGGATTTGTGAAATCGGTATTTTGATAAGCATGTGCTACGCTGAATTGCAGACCAAAAATATAAAGTCAGAGAGGCCCAGCACTGACGAGCCTGCTGTGAACCCCTTTCCCCTTTTAGATGCTGGGTCACCTGCATCACTAGTTAAACTTTATCTTCTCTAACTCTAAGACAACATTTACACTGTATCTACATCTTAAATTTGGGAGAATTCCAGTTGTCCTTTCCTTAAGTACTTTCTTGTTTAGTACTTCCATGTGTCAGTTTGCTGGATATCCCTTGATAGGTGTTTTTGTATATTCTCACATGTAAATTCATGATCTGCGCTGAGATGAGTTTTCTTCAGTCAGATATTGATTTAAATGCTAGATGAATATTCTATTCACAGCCATCAAAATGGAGCATAGGAGGAGATAACTGATGAATAACATACCATTGCAATTGTAAAGCAGTTTTCTCGTAGATGTGAAATGCAAACAAATAGCTCACCTTATACCAAATTAGAAATGTTGAGAAAGGTGGGGAGTGTGTGTGTGTTTCTCCCCCCCCCCCCCCCCCCCCCCCCCGTTTTAGAGAAATGCAAAATCTGTTTTGTGCAGTGAATCAGGGTGGTTTGCATTTAATTGTGGGAGATATCAGAGGCAAATTTGCCAGGACTGGAAAAGCAGCTGGTGCTTCAGGAATTCCACATACAAAGATCCAAGTGATCCCATTATGAAATCATTTTATTAAAAAACAACTGAGAATATTGTAAACACAGGATATTTATTCCTGCCAGCCTTTTTCCCTTATTTCTTCTTAAATATGTGCATGTTTATCTCATGATTTTTGTTTAAAGCTGTCAGCTAGATGCTGAGGTTTATTCTGAAAAGTAGATGAGCAGTAGTGGTGCTGATGTATATAAGAATCATTATTTTCAAGTAGCTGATAATGAGAATATAGTGGTAGGAATGAGAATATAGTAGTTCTGTTCCTAATGATGTCCCACATTGCACAGCAATAAAATTAATCATAAGGTAAGGCAGTGCTGATATATTAATTCTCAACATAGGGAGACATCTCAAAGGTGTTCTCTTCTTTAAGGCCGGAGATGTTAGGTTTTCACAGGATCACAGGATAGGTGAGGTTGGAAGGGATTTCTGGAGATGATCTGTCTGTTCGCCCTGCTCAAGCAGGGGCAACTAGAGCACGTTGCCCAGAGCAGTGTCTGACTGGGTCCTGAATATCTCCAAGGGCTGAGACCCCACGAGCATCTTCATTGAAGTCTATGTGCGTTGCCTATTGTCCTCTCGCGGGTGCCGCAGCAAAGAGTCTCACTCCATCTTCTTTATGTTCCTCCTCCCTGCGCCGAGTGAGGCTGCCGAGGTCCCTCCGAATGTCAGCACAGCCATCCATAACCGGAGACAGCCCGCAAAAGATGCGTAATAACAGAAGGTAAGTGATGGTGAAGTGCAGGTTAACTCCCTTTAATGAGCTCATGGACTGCTCTCATGAACTGAGAGTTGGGAAAGGAAAAGCAGAACACTCAGAGCCTTAATTTCTGCCTGATTTTGTTTCCTAGCATACAAAAATGGATTCATAAAGACTTGATCTTTCAAGCCACAGTCCCCAGATACCATTGCTGTTATTTCAGTGGGAGAGCCTGATTGATGGTAGCTGTTAGTATGAGTAAGGGTTTTAAGTACACACAGATATGTGGCAGATTGTGCAGAGACCAAAATACTTCGTGGGAGTGTGATATTAGCATAATTCAGCCAAAAAGCCAATCAACAGATGCGGAAGCCTGGCTTCCCCGCTGCTCAGGCTCACGGGAAACACTTGTATTTGTTCCACGTGCTGCTAAACCATCCACTGGTCTCATGTGCTCCTGTGTGCCGGGCTAGGCTGGCAAATGTTGGAATTGGAAGGTCCCTTCTAGTGGCTCTAACTTGGTCTGTATTGAAAAGAGCCTTAGCAGTGTCAAGGTCATCGGAAGAGCATCTTGAAAATCTTTTCCCTATATAGCTCAGAAGAAGTTCTAGTGCACTACGAAAGCAAACTAAGGTATATATTGCTAAGTGCTGGGCTGTCACAGCTGGCTTCTTGCCATTGTTATTCTGAGGTTAAAACCAACCTGGAATCTTAGAGTTTGTTCATTTAAGAATATGCTCTTAGGACATAAGGAACAGGAGGATGTTGCTATGTATATGAATGATCACAGAATTTTGCAAGATATTTGCGAAAATAGTCACATGCCGTGACCCTCAACACCGTTGAGTTAGTGATACTCTGCAACTAAAATTGTGTCTTAAAATTATGTGCATGTTAAGGAGTGGTAGATGGATAGGTCTTCAAAACTAGATCTCTTTGCCTGTTACTACAATGTCCATGTAATCTAGACAGATTCCCGTTATCTTGGCATGTTCCCGTCATCTTGGCATGTTCTGTTGTGAATTAGGGAACAGGAAAGAGCATCAAAAGAAGTGGGTGGCATGAAAGGCACCTAAACTGCCTTATTGTGCAAACAGGATAGGGTGCAGTTTTAGAGAAGAATTCTTAATTTATTAAAAAAAAAAAGACATAATTTAAATGGCTGAATATTTTTTTTTTTTTTTTTGTGGCCATCACATATTTGAAAGTGATAGCAGGTTCTGTAGCACACACATTGTGGGTGCTGTCATCTAAAGTTTTCTTCGGCTAGCTGGAAAATGGAGTTTGATCTACCGTTTGATTTGGGGAACCCATTTTTATTTCTGCTTTTAGGAAGTCTAGCTCCTTGGACAGGTGCAATGTGAACCATAACTGTTTGTGTTAGTCACTAGACTGTAATCTCTGTTACACAAAAGATTTTGGACAGAATTTGGAGTTGCTGCAAGCACATTTCTATATATTCTATACCCTTTAAGAGCAGGGCTTATGTAAATATCCAATATTTCTGCTTATGTTCGTAATGAGGCAGCAGGTAAGAATTCAGTGACTCGTTAAGAGTGTAACACCTGCTTTTTAGGTTGTCATCACTATGGTTTCCTGTTAACTGATTTATTTATTTATATTTTAATCCTACTTTTCAAGCTCAGGAGAACAGTTACAGTTTATGCATTATGCACTCCTAATTTAGATTTTTGTCCATTTGATAGCTTGTGTTGAAAATGTGTGGGGATTCTGCTTACTATTTTACAACTTTAGAATAGCTTAGGATTTTTCCTCCTGTGATCAGACTGGAATTTGGAAAAAGAAAGCTGCTTGCGCTTGGGTCACTGTTATTTAAGAGCACTTGGATTATCATTAAAACTACTCTTGTACATCGCCACTATAAAATTTTCAAGAAGTCACATTATGTCACAATTCTTCTACCTTCACTGCAGCAAAATTGCAAATAAAATCCCTACTCTATGAAAGACACCGGTGTGAATGTGCCTTGGCACCCGTTAGTCTTTTAATGAGATGAGGTGGCAAAATTTCTGCTCAACTTTGCAAAATTTTGTGAACTCGGAGGGGGCCTTTAGGGATTACTCAGACTGGCCATGGGAAGCGGTAGCTGTTATGGCTGCAGAGTGGCACCTCTCCGAGTCTCCACATCTGGAAGATATTACCCGGGTATTTCATTTGTGTGGGGCTCTCTCGTGTTTCAGTGTCAAGGAAAATTCCCATCTCTAATTGTCTTTCAAGTTTATTTTAATAGGTGCTGTAGGCTCTGGAGGTTGACCTTGTGTTTCCTTGTAGTTGAAAGCTTTTGGAATACTCTTAGGATTTAAAGGCTTTAAACCTGTATATGATTTAAAGTAGTAAAAAACCAACACTGTGAAAATATGTGGCTTTTACGTTTGGGGATTCTTAGTTTTATCAGTGGAAGATAAACTAGAGAAGCAGGGAGCATAGATTTTGATTCTTTCATAGAAACTTTATGGAGTAATTGTAGGTAAATGCTGCAGCTCCATAAAGAGCCCTTCAGGGAGATGCTGTACAGTATTTTGCTATGTTACCGGTAGGAGCAGAAAATCACTTCTTGTTTTTCAAGGCGTTCTGATCCTGAGCTATTTGTGCAAACCATCAGCAGATCCGGTAGCGACGCTTGGAGGTGTTCTGAGCACACCGACCGCTGTTTACGCTGCATCAAACCTCTCGTTTTCTGCGCGTGCCGGGGCGTGTTTTGTGCTTTTTTGTTGCGCTGCCTCACTTGGCTGGGTTAATTTCTGTGTGTTTTGACCACCCGCGCCGTGCTCCTCTCCGAAGGGGACGTGCGGCATGGGAAGCGCTTTGCGCTGGAGCCTGCCTGGGCGAGCTGCGCGGCCCTCAGCAGCCACTGGGGTTTCTGGAACGGTCATTTTGGTGGTAGGGGAATAAATAGTGCCAGTAGCTGAATGTTTTAATGCTGAGGGTAAAGTTGAATCTGGATCCCGTGTCTTGTCAAAGTGTTCTAACCACTAAGGATATCCCCTTTTCTCACTACACTTACTGTGCTTAAAGCAAAGATGATGCTCCTTATGTTTCATGTTGTGAAGGCAGCACCCAAGAGTAGGTGGAAGGAAGAACTTTCTTCCTCTCTGTGTAATACAGAAAGCAGCAGCAGAAATAGCCTACGCTGCTGTCGGGAGGAGCTGCAGATCCCAACGCTGGCCAAGGCGGGCACGGAAACTACCATGACTTGACTCCATCCTCCACCAGTGACGGGGAACGGCACCTTTCATTCTCTTCTGTGTCTGTGTCTCTTCGATAGGAAAATACGCAGGGAAATCCTTGCCCTTCCAAAATCTGTGCAAGTTTGCTATTAACTGCACTGAAGCCAAGTTTCCCAAAGTTATGTATTATAGGATAAAGTAGACTCCCCTATGTGTGGAGTTTGTTTTGTTTTGTTTTTTCCTTTGGTTGAATGTGAGTATGTTTTCCGCTTGCAATTTTTGGAGCCTCTTAAAAATAATGTGTTCATGTAGTCTTTCTTTATCCTAGATAAACGTGAGCTTGGCCTTCGGGGTTCTTGCTTGTTCTAAAAAGGTAAGAGCAGAGCAAGAAGCGGGGAAACAGAACCAAAAGCCAGTATTTCTTTGGTCTTGTTAGTGGTCCCGTCCCTGCTCCATTATTTAGCTGAAATGATGACATATGCGGCCTTTGAAATTACTCCAGACTGTCCTGATGGACTCAGTATATCCAAATAATAAGTATGAAGCCTATCCCGTACTGTTTTTTGAAGCACCTACCTTCTTTTAAAGTTGTCTCGGGGAATTGGCCTCGCCCGCTGCCGTGAACATCCTGGTGTCTCCCTTTCCTAAACCTTGCCCCTTCCGCCTCTGTCGGAGCGGGAGTGAGGTGGGGGGTGACATTTCCAGCCAGTAGCCCTGGCTGACGCAGTGCGAGTGAGAATGACTTTGTTATGACGTCTAGTTAGAGATTCCTGGTTCCTGATGTTAGCCAAGTTTCCGAATGTATTTTGAATTTATCTTTTGTTGTCCTTTTAACCTTTTGATTTCTTTTGCTGCTACATATATAATGCATGAAGCTACAGAAATTGCTTTTAAAGAAATGCTTGTCTCTAAGAATCTTTTTTTATCATAATTTTTTTTTAATCTTTGGCTTTGATTTTTATGGTAGTATTGAGTCCTAGATTGAAACCAGCTAATGGATTTCAGAGAGAGAAGACATAGTTACTATGGCTACACAGCACCCTGAAAGCTTAAAAGGACAAAGGATAAATGAATACAGTGCTGGCTGCTTAGCCAGTTCCAGAATAGTTTCTGATAAATTAAAGGTTTTGAAGTCTTTCAGATGCTGTCAGGAAAAGCAAGGTGTTAGTACCCTAAAAACTTGTATTTCATTTTTATTTAAATCACTACTTTTGGAATAGCAAACTTGAAAAATATTTTTAATAGATTGGCTGAAGAGTGAGTAGGGGATGTTACCTTGCTCTGTCTGCGGCATGTAATAAAATTGGCTGCTAGTGCTAATCACTGATACGTTTGTTATGATGCACTGAAATTAGAAATCTAATCTTCCTACGGAAAACCAGGCAGTAGTTGTGGTTTGTCATTGCAAACTTGTAGTAGTGTGCTTCTCATAGCTTTCAATGTAGTTTTGGCTGAAATGCGTGATTTAGCTTTATTTCCTTTGTAAAATCTAAGAAATAAATTGCAGGTGAGAGGGTAATAAAATGTGTGGTTAGGTTCATACAAATGAAGCACTAAATTAGCAGTTTTTAACATCAAGTAAGTGACTAACTGCTGAAGTGCAGCTGCCTGCCTTAGGGAAATAAACATAAAGGGGAAGATGGCGATGCTGGTGGAAAAAGTACTGTGAGGTCTGTATCCAGCAGCTTTGGTTTTACTGTGCTTCTGGGATTACACAAACATACGTATATATATTTAAAGTAGCTCTAGGTGTTAAACTCCAGTATAGCAGTGTAAAAATGGCCCAGAAGCTATCGGTGGTTACTGCTTAAGTCTCCACGTAACCTGCTCCTGGCGGCTTCGAGGGTTCCGGAGTCGGAGAACCTAGAATAGAAACGTCCCGCCCCGGGATGGGGGCCCCGCAGGCACCGCACGTCCGCAGCACTGCCCTGTTGTAGGTGAGGGCCCCAGAATTAGGGTGATAACCGACTCTAATGCTCGCTAAGTATTTTAGTGCTTACTCTGAGAGAGCTTTTTGAAAGAATTTAGCCTAAGAAATGACCGTTGTACCTGCCTAGCACTTCTTAAAATTGGAGCTGTGGGTTCTCCACACTGATTCGCAGGTGAAGCTCCAAGTGGCTGTCTGGTTTTGGTAGGTTGGGTTAAGAGAAATGTGGAGAGAGAGAGAAATCTGCTTATGTTTATGCTGATCATTCTAAGCATGACAGTGGCAAAATGTGATGGGCTGTAGATGCTGTGTAGGTGATGGATTGTATGGAGTTGTGGTTGTGCTGTACCAGGCAGTCAATGGGGGGCTTTAATTCCTAAACTTCTACTGCCCGGGCTAGCGTGGCCATATTCCTTAGGGCTTTTTATTGTGCACAGTTTATTGAGCGACATTTAACAGAATTGTTTTGAGCTGTTTAGTCAGGTAAAAACTACCAACAGATTCACAGCCGCTCCACGGCATACATCTCCGTTCCTGCCTTACACGATTTAAACGCAAACCTCTTCAGAAATGAGATTATTCTGGCTACGGGCCCACCACACCAGGCTCGTACGCGTGCTGCACGTCCCCTTCGTTCCCATGTGTGTCTCCGTGCTGTGCTCGGAGCAGGGAGCGGGGAATGTCCCGGGAAACAACGC
>VZSV01000028.1:3269046-3283534 GCA_013398735.1 Nothocercus julius | reverse complement strand
TAATTCAGCTCCGGTGAGGCCGCCCCTGGAGTACTGGGTGCAGTTCTGGGCTCCCCAGGACAAGAGGGGTGTGGAGCTTCTAGAGAGGGTCCCCCATAGAGCAATGAAGATGATTAAGGGACTGGAGCATCTATCTTATGAGGAAAGACTAAGCTGGGATTGTTTAGCCTGGAGAAGAAAAGACTGAGAGGGGATCTGATCAATATGTACAAGTATCTGAGGGGAGAATTGTAGGGAGGATGGGGCCGAACTCTTCTCGGTGGTGGCCAGTGGCAGGACACAGGGTAATGGGTGCAAATTGAAACACAGGCAGTTCCATCTCCATGTGAGGAAGAACTTCTTTCCTGTGAGGGTGCCAGAGCCCTGGCACAGGCTGCCCAGGGAGGCTGTGGAGTCTCCTTCTCTGGAGATCTTCCAAACCCGCTTGGACGCAGTCCTGAGCCCCGTGCTCTGCGTGTCCCTGCCTGAACAAGGGGGTTGGACTAGATGATCTCTAGAGGTCCCTTCCAACGTCAACCAGTCTGTGATTCCACTCTAACAATTACTTGTGATACTGATTAAAGTATTTCTATTATATATTTATGGAATCTGATCAGATCTGGTTCCAGTCACATTAATCAGTATGGTAAAATTGCCTGTCGCTATTACAGATAAATAATATATAACTTAATGAGATTTGTAGATCATGCTGGCAATCAGGTCGTTATGATAAATTTTGTAATTTTTTTTTTTTCAAAGGGAGATTGACTATATAATTTCTATTACTGGTGACTGAAGAAGAAAACAGAAATGTTTTCTCTTTTTCTCCCCACTGCTAAATTGTTCTATGTTTGCATAGTGGCTGAGCTTACAGTTCTATCTTGTCCTTTTAAAATATCAAATCATTAGGTATTTCACACTCTTCTATATAGAAATAAATAATAGGACAAAGTATACTTATGTGTGTTTATAGAAACATAGCAATTTCTAAATATGATAGCCAATCATACTTGACAGAAACTTAAGAACACAGATGTTCTGTTTACACAGACAAAATGTCAAATTGTGGCTCTTTATGAAAGACATGTTTGCTAATTCTTTGTGACAAGACTTAATCATTTTTTTTCTAAGCACTTTCCTTGCTGGATCTCTTGGGCACTTAGTAAGAGATGAAACTAACCCATTTGAACAACCAAAAATGTTGGACCTCAATGAGTAGTAAAAGTTTTCCAATGAGTATTTTGCATAGCTCTCACTGCTCCCCGGAGATGAATATTCCTCTCCTCTTCCCATGGCTTGCTTCTGTCTTTTGGACAGAAAGATTCTTAAATCTCATGTGTTACCTGGTTTATGCCTTTTGATCAGCTTCTGTGAATACATTTGAAGGAATGTAAGGTTTAATTTGTGCATTTTTGCATGCGCTGTGAGCATCTTCCTGATCATAAGCCGGTACAAACCCATCTTGCAGAGTTAGGAGAGTTGAATTACTGCCAAGGTCTTTCATCTATTGCTTCATTACTTATTACGTAGAATTGTTTTTGTAAAGGATATATTGGGAAATATGAATTGACACATCTGAACTGATGACACTAACAAATACTACATCTGTCACTGGTGTTGCTGAGTATAATTTACTTTGTAGACGCATAATTTCATGCCATGTTAAAATGAGACACAATTTTGCTGAAGGTGAAAGAAGGGAACAGATGCTGTGAAACTTCTGTGCTTTTTAGTGTATTTAGTAGCAGGGTTTCACCAGTAGGGATGAAGACTGTAGTTGAGGAAAAAACTGTCCAAGTTAAACTTGATGACGTGGGAAAAAATAAAAATATTTTACTATTTGGGTTGTTTGAGTGTGTGCAGCCAGGGTTTTGCTATAGATGTAAACTTCTGTAATCTCAGGGAGTTTCAGAATACCTATGTTATAAAGTGATACTGTTGAATTCAGGCACAGCATTCATAAGCCACCAGCCATGTCTTCATTAGCTGCTCCTGCATATAAGGAGAGCTGGGGAATTTTGAGATCTGTCCTGGAAATTAAGAGATTGATTGCTCATACATGCAATAAACAATGCTAAAATTGAGAATGCACCAGTTCCTGGTAATTGTGTATTAAAATCATCCTAATATGGATAAAAAAAAATTACAGCATTATAATTATCTGAAACTGTTTAGGATATAGCTTGGACTCTCAATTTCTCCGTTTTTTTCGTCTGAATGTTAAATTGCTTTTGAACCCTATTCTTTGAATAGAAATTCTTCTCTTTCCTTAAATTTCTCCTGTTTACTGGAAGAGTGCTAATCCATACTAGCATCTCTTAGCTCTTTTGTTTTTTTTTTTTTTATGTAATCGCAGCAGCTTTGTTATTTTATTGGCTCTCATCTAAACAATGCAGTCTATGAGATACAGTGTTGTTTTGTGGTGTGTCTACCTCTCATACTACATGGCTCCTCTCATACTACGTGGCTTCAGATGAAAAATTTATTTTTCAGCCTCCTAACAGATAAACATTTCAGCTCTTGTATCAGTTCTTGGTGCAGCGTGGAGGGATTACTAGCTCATACAGAGGGAAAAAGTGCAGCAGCATCTCCAGAACGTCTGTCCATCCCTATTGGGATGTTCACCTCTCTGAAGCTGCATGAGGGGCTGCTTTTAACCTGGTGCAGCAGGTTAAACAGGTTAAGCAGGTTTTAACTCCACTGAGGATCCCCTGAGGTTTGTAGGCAAGTGACTGGGATTTCTTTCTTCAAATTGTCCACAAGTTGATGCATCCTGGAGTGTGGACTCCTCCTCCTCTGAAAACGATTTTGAGGGTGAGAATCTTGGGTAATGCAGATCTGCAGGGTCGTTCCTGCCAAGATTCACTGACACAGTCTGGGCTACGACTATGACACTATGACGGTCACAGAGACAAGGAGGATAATTCCAAGCATTTTTCCATGGAATAGGCCAAAGACATCACTGTGTGGGTTTCTTTTGTGTGAATTTTTTTTTTTTTTTTTTTTTTCTCCTTTTTCTCCTCTTCTCCCCCTGCTGGGCCAACTCATCCAACGGACCACGGAATCTCCACATCTGCTGCCACCTCAGTATTTTCTTGGAAAGAACAATTTTTTTGCTAAGACTTGAAAAGGAGAGGCAAATCTACACTTCTGTAATTATGCTGAGTGCAGCTTATTTTAGTCTATTTTGGAAGAAAATGTCGTGTGTGTCGTTAAAACTTATTTGCTAGAAATCAGAGATACAATGCCAAAAGGTGCTTTTGCTCCAGAAATTACTAGCTCTTCCTGAATGTTTGGACTATGCTGGCTTTTTCTTTTTTTAATCTTTTGTGTGCATGTTGGTGTGTGCACTGCAATGGCTGTGTCTAGCCTCCTAATTATGCAGCTATCTCTGACAGGCTTCAGGTATTTTTAGACTTTGAATGAGTTGTGTACTCCGGGGACTTTAATGTAGCCTTTTTGTGCAAGTCTTGCTTTGTAAACAGTGACCATGACTATAGAAAGATGGCTTAGTTAAGCAGAAATTAAACTGAAGGAGAACATCAGAAATGACCCTCAGACTGAGGAGAGGGCAATGTGAATGCTCATGGCTCCTGTGCATGTTTTCATTTTAGTGAGCAATCCCTGTAAGAAGGTTTGTACTCTTTTTTTGATGAGTTCAGTGGGGGGGAAAAAGCCTATACCCTTTCTAATTTTCTGTATCAATGTAAAATCATGGTTTGCATCATAGTGCAAAGGATTATTCATGTAAAGTAGAGAGATTCTGATCTTCTTGCTGCAAGTATTTGTGATGGAGAATTAAGTCTTAGCAGAACTTTTGTTAATGTCACAGTTGCTTTCTGGCTTTCAGATTCACTGTGCCAGTTATAACAAGAGTATTGGAAATTGCAAAATGGAAAATAAGAAGAAACTTCATTGGTGAGAGAGGAAGAGAGTCATCTTACTCATAGATAAGGAAGGCCCTAATCAAGTATCAGGCAACCTCTGGGTCGAGCAAGTTACTGAGGAACCAGCAGAGTTTGTCCTATAACCATCTAGAACTGATTTTTGAAAAACACATACTTTTGTTTGCAAGAGCAGAGAAAAATCAAGTGGTCAAGTTGGGAAAATATTGCTAACAGTTGGCATGCGTGTGTTTAAAAAGCTGTAACTATAAATTATGGTTAAACAGTTACAGCTAAAATTGCTAGCAGATGTCCCCTGAAAAAATACGTTGTGTGACCAGTCCTGATGGGTCCTGATGAGGAATGAGTGAGAACTGTTAGTGAGTCCTGCAGCCCACCCAGAGCCTATGGACTTTCACCACGTACCTGCAGTGCTTGGTTTCCTGAATACTAACTCGGGTAGTTTTCTAAATGAACATCACCACTCTAATAGAGACACTGTAGAGTGACTTTATTGTGTTTGTGCGAGTGTATTTGTGATTTGCGTTTCAGTACAGCAGTAATATTAACTGCTATAAACTGGAATGATGCCATGTTAAAAACTTTGACGGAGGCAGATGTAAAACGGTCTAGAGAGGTCTATTCATAACCAGTAATAATTAAAAATTATTATTTTATAAGCTCTCATAAGCCCCCTATCTCCGGCCTAGATTTCTGGATTTTGCTGATATGTCCGTATGTCCTAGAAATAATTCTTTCAACAGAATGCATAGCCCTTTTCTGGTTGTTTTTTTTTTTTTTTTTTTTTTCTCCAATGTGCAATGTGGCCTTAACTTCAACCCACGATTGAGTTCTTCGGTCTAATTTTATGCTGTATGGAAAGTCCATCCTTTTATAAGATATTAATGTTCTTCCTTACAGTTTTATCCTTTCTTTCCTGGTTCCTTATCTGACATAAATTTCTTAATTTACTTTTTCTTTGTATCATTCATTATTCTGTTCATTTTTTTTCTTCTTCATTCATCACCTCTAATTAAGTTGTCACTTTCATCTGTATTCCCAAGGATAGAAGTTGCGTGGATTCCATAGTATTTAAGTGAGACTAACAGCGTGGGAGTATTCACTGTGAATATTTGTGATCTTGTGACAACTGTCTTCATGAAACAGTGACAGTTTTCTCAAAAAATGGAGAGAGATTACACGGCAAGGTTTTCCTTTTGTAAGGTTCTTTACTGTGATTTTTTTGCTCATTCATCCTTTCTACTCTCTCTCCTTTTTGTTGATTATGCAATACTTCGATTTGACTCTGTTAGGTTGTACCTGTAATATGCTTTTTTTAATATTATATTGAAATGATTCATAATGGGGGTGTGTTTCTTTTGTTGCAATAAAAATACACAAAAATACCCTAATATTCATTCTTGTTTGCACCGTGAAATGTGGTCTCTGAATGGAAGAGGGGTTGGTATTTGCAGAATGAGAGTTTATGAGCTATTTTATGCAAGAAGTGGGAAGCAGAAAGGTTTATGAAGTGCCTTTGAAACCAATCAATTTATTGTGTTCTTTTGTAATTTTTACACAACATACTTGTTTATGTTGATACTGCCTAAAAGTTCTAAGACCAGGTTTCTGATTTGCTAGGTATGACATATATAAAAAACATAGCTTGGAGTGCCTAAAGTCTAAAATATCCAAAACACACATGGGCTTAGAATAATATTTTACAGGCATGGCACTTTAAACATTTCAGCCCATTTCCTCCGTTCCCTGACCCTTCCTGCCCAGGTTGAAAGAATCCTTCTTGAGAGAATGCTTGCAAGGGAGCTTGGTGCAGGGTGGTAGTGGAATGCAAGAAACGGCGAGTATTGATTAGATGAAGAAATCACAGTCAGAACAGAACCGGCAGTGTCCAAATGCAGCCACTTTTAAGTGCTGGCTCTGTTGTCCACACGGGCATCCAGTTAGTGGAGAAAACTGGGATGGGTATTTCAAAGGAGAACCCTTCTCAGCTTCTTGCTCGTGCTTAGGGGTAAGTGTAGGGTTTTAGCACTTCTCAAAAGAAGAGAGTCCCCCAAATTTGCAACAGTGAGGCACTTGTATAACTTGCAGACGCTGATCTAAACCCAGATTGGTTGCCAGCCTAAGCTCACAGCTGAAAGGGAAAATTTTAGCTTTTTATCATGATTGGAGCGAAGCTCTTCTGACCCAGTGTTGCTAATAGCTGTGTCTTAGCTGATGAGATAAAAAAGCATACAGTTGTCAAATACGATCATAGTGAGTTTTACAAGGAATACAGCACCAAATTGCCTTTGAAACTTAGCAACAGCAAAGCTTTTGCTGCTTTAGACTCCTTAGAAAATCAAAGCCTGATCCCATGTTTAGGCATTGAGCACACAAAGTGTGAACAGTCTTTAGGTGCAGAATTATGAAAAAGTTGATTTTACCACTCGCAAGTGTGTGGGTTTTTTTGTTTGTTTGTTTTTTGTTTTTTCCCCCCTCCCCTGTTGTAGCTGGTACCTGTTCCTAATTTGGTGCTTATTGAACTGACACAATATAATTTATTAGTGATATTAGCCAAAGCCTTTATTTATTTTCCCTTTCCAATTTTGGCATTTTTCAGCTGCTTTATGAATTTTATCTAGAAGAAGAGCTGTCTGAAGAGCAGCTGACATTTGGAACAGTAGACTAGTCTGTGCAATGACCTTGCCACCTTCTCTTAACAACATAAGAAGGCAGCTTATTATTATATCACAGGTGTGTTTTTAGAAGTCTTCAAAGTAGCTGTTGGATTTCCCTAGACAGTTTTGAATTATTTTCTTCCCATTCAAGGGTCTTAAATAGTCACCTGTGTGTTTGTCTAACTACTTTAAACATTTTTTCTTGCACTGGAGAAAATAGTTTTCCTATACATAGCTTCGGGCTCTGGCAGCACAATCTGGTATCTGTGTGTTGTATTTTGCTCTGCAATTAGTATTTTGAGATGGATGGCACTCTTGTGCATTTGCACACAGAGTATTTTAATAAAAACTAAGAACTATTCCTGCCTGGCAGTTTTTATTGCTGAATGTGTCTGGAAGTTTTTTGTTAGTTTGCCCCTTCAAAATAGCGCCTTAAAGGAAAAATATGAAGACTCAACATAGAAAAGCAAACGGCCATTTCCTGTTTATCTTTTTCATTCCATGCAGTCACCCAGTGGTGTCGTGCTTCCAAGATTGGATCTTTGCAGTGCAGAAAGCTTGTGCTTCTTGCTTCTAAGCTGTGATTTTGCTCGTGTCTTCGGTAGCTTTGGAAGTGGAGAGAGGAGAAGGAATCTTGAAGGCATTTTGGTGTGGTCTTGCCTTGGGGAGAGTAGGTCAAGAGTTGAAGACCTGTGGTCTGGATTAGCTGTTTTTTAGCTCGTTTTGCTTCTGTTATTTTGTCTTCTGGTGCCCTGGTCTTGCTACTGCTCATTTACCAACCAGAAGCCATGAAGGGTTTTCTAGATGCTATGTGATGCCCCACATAAGATTTTTAGAGAGCCTTTGAAATGTTTTGGGGTCCCCTCAAAAGAGAGTGATAATTTCTGCAGGAGTAAGATGTTCAGCATTACAACATAACCACTTTTAATTATGTGGTGGAAAGAAACTGGCCACCTTTATGGCATGGGGAAGAGAACAGCTGGTAAATCTTACCTCATTACAGTCCCAATAATGAATTTAATTGCTTTTAAGCAGAAGATTGACAAAATTTGACCCTTTATTAAGCTAGGTTCTCAAAAATATCTTTGGACTGTCTTAAAAATGCAGGGTTTTGGCAAGATGTTATTCCTGTTTTCTCTAAAAATGTTCTCGGGAAAGATGACTTCAGAATGTGTATTGGAGAAGGGCTGCAACTTTGCTCTTGATTCTTGGTGATTAATGTGGGCAAATGATGGAAAATTTTGCTCTCCAGAGGTAAAATAGCTGCACAGAGAAGCCTGAGTCACTCTGAAGTAGTTAGTGAAACATAAAGGCACCAAAACTAGTATGGGGATTCTTGCATTTGATTAAGTATTTATGTGACTGTAGAGAAAAGTGCTTTTTATAGGATCTTCATGTTGCACAGGAGTTCACTATAAAAATAGTTGCTTTTGTGTGGTTTTGAGCAGTATTCAGTTTTTCATTGAGTCTTGAAAAAGAAATAACAGCACATTAAGTTTTATCATGCGTCTTCCAAAGCATTCAGGAAAGAGAGCTGCAGCTACCATCAAACCAATCCTTTGATGTTTAGGAAGGTCATGGTGAGTGACACAAATGCATAGCTTAATATTGAAATAGAATTGTGTTTTCAAGGAAATGTGGAGTAAATATATAAGATACATAATCCACAGGAACATGAGGAGAGAATTGCTTTGATTTGCATGGTACTGTTTATGTTTAAAAATGCTTTTACTTCAGGAAATGATTTTATTATGCTTTTCTTCTTGTACTTCCCCTCTATTAGACCATTAGACATCTATTTTCATGAAAAAGCTAAAAAACAAAAAACTTTATTCCTTGATCAAGAAAGTACTATGCAAAAATCTGTATAATTCATATTTTATTGCACCTCTTCAAAACGCATTTGTAGGTTTGAATACAGCAGTTGCACCTTTCAAAATAGAAAGTGGAGGATTTTTTTTCTGAATCTGGCTCCACTAAAATTAAAGATAAAACAACTCTATTGTGATAGTGATACTCCCATCCACATGGCAATGTCTGCGTAAGACACTAGACTAGTTTGAGGTCTTTGTTTTGCTTCCATATTTCCTTTTGTGCTGTTTAATAACTAGTTACAACACAAGTATGAGAGCAAAGTAAATTTGATGACAAATGAATCCCCTGTATTGCTTTTGTGCGCTGCTTTTGGTATCCTGCCATTGCTGTTGGTGAAATAGAAACTTAATGTCTTCCCCTTGGGCTTGCACTTCCCAACCCTTTAGCACTCTCCTTATCCAGAGAGAATGAAGAGGGATGGAGAAGAAAACGCTTGTGCAGGGCTACGTGTGCACGAGTGCTTATCATGCATCTCTAAAGTTAATTATCGTTATTTAATCAGGACCAGTTTCCATGTTTGTTAAAGAAACAACCTTTCCCATCAGCTCGGGTTTCATTAAACTCCTCAGGCATGTCGAGTTTCAGCTGGGGAATGTGCTTGGCTTTGAACTCAGTCAGCGACCTTACAAAAAATGGTTAATTAACTTTTTGCCGGTGTCAATATAGTTCTATTGTACGTGGCAGGCGAGGTGAGCCCCGTCTGGTGGCTCGTTCACGTTGAACCTCTGGGTGCTGCCTGGGGATGTTGAGAGGAGTGAGCAGGGCCCCTGACCCCGCGGATCAGCCAGACTTCAGTTCTTTGGGGACTTGCCTTTTAATTGAGAAACATCAATAATTTTCCTACCAAAGGAGCACCGGCATTTAAATTCCATGGAGTTTTAATTTGTAGGTAACTTAGAATAAGCAAATAAAATCGAGCAACTTCTAAGTATAAATCACACAATAGATGGCAATAATTCAGGAGTCAATAGTATAGGTACCATATATAAGGTATAGCTGGAAGTATAGACTACATCATAGCATTAAAGGGAAGCATAATGCATCCCACTCACATATTGTCATCCTAAAGTTGTTAAGCCAGGAGATTTTGTGGGTCAAATCCACAAACAAGTTCAAAGTGATTTTGCTACCTCTGTAAACTTAAAATTCCATAGATCCTTTCTAGCTCCATGCTGTTGTAATTTAATAGGATCCTTATCGTATTGACAGTGACTCTTTCTGTCCTGAAGCAGAGGGAGAAGTTTCAAAGCCAAACAACAATCAGCCTGGAGATAAGGTTAAAAACTCCCTCAAAACAGATCTCTTTTATCAAGCTATTTTCAGTATAAACTAATTACTGCACAAAACTGATAAATTAGAAAAAGCGTAGTTCTTGGAATATGGATATTTAGCCAAAAAGATAATTTCTGCACAGGTTATTTCTGAAGGAAAGATGGAGGAAAGGGTGACTGGAGATGATAAGGGGATGGAAATGGCTGTATTTTAAATTTGAAAGAAGGAGACCACAAATAAAGGGGAAATTATAACAAGAAATAAGCATTTATAGGAAGCTGAGAAGTACTAGTGTAATAATAGTGTTTTCAATTACTTCATTTGCATTTTTAATACATTCCTTACATTTTTTTTTCTTTTTCCCAGGCTCTTGAACGTTCTAGGAGCTGAGTTCACAACCCAGCTAATGCTTAGCCAAAATGAAAAATGCTATCTAAAAGTGAACCTTTAACAATCATGCAGATGGACCTGGTTGTAAGATTTTATTTTGATCTCATAAATTGTGCTTCTGTCTTCACTCTTTCTCAAATGATTATTATATAGCACAATTCATGCTGTAAAATCTCAGATGTGGTACTCTGCACCTGAATGAATACTTACTGCTTATTCAAAAAATTCATGTATAACATTAATATATAACATATATAATTAATTACATGTAGCTGGTAGCAGGATAGGTGTGTTAGTTCTCACTGTTGTCCTGTTGTTTGAGCAGTGTCCCACGGTGCTGGATTTGAGCTCCTCCTTGGCGCCCCGGTCAGACCTGCACTCAGTGAGAGCAGCTGCTCACAGTGCCCACGTTAACATCTCGGAGCCATCCTGTGCCTAGGGAATAGGCCGGTTCTTCTCATGGCTCTGTGCTGCCAGCTGCTCCCAAACTTCGTTTCCTTGTGCTCGCTCTCTGTGCTGTTGAACCTCATGCTGTTTCTAATGCTCTCGTCCGTAGCATCATCCCGGCCTTCCTGGGCTGTGCCCTGGCCTTCCTTGGCAAAGAACTGCAATGTGTTCGTACAGAACAGCATTGGGTCTCTAATATACTGGTGTTTGTGTGTGTAGAAGTAACTTAAAACCAAACAGGTATGATGGATTACATGGCTTGCTGCACTTCTGTCGTAAAGATTGTTAACCACCTTCTCTTAGACATCAAAATTAAAATATTTTTACATGTGTTTCATTGGGAAGTGACCTAGTAAAGAGAGAAAAACAATTCCTAAATACAGGTGACTTTTGTCTATATTTACCATTTACTTTTTAGTACAGGTTTCTTAGAAAGTCCTGTTTTTCAGCCCATAACTCAGTAACTCGCTGGCCTTTTTCTGGGCAATTAGACTTAAAATTGTGATCTGAAGTAGTGTGCAGACGTGAGGGTTTTAATAAGGTGTTCATACACAGGTGGTGTAATACCTAGCCTATTAAATTGGTTAAATACTTATCTTATTAGCTCTGAGTAGAAGTTAGTTTCTCTTTACCTTTTTTTTTTTTTTTTTTTTTTTTTTAATGAGGTGTGGTTACATTTCGACATTTCTCCCAAATTGTAGCTTTACCTTGTAAGAGAAACAGACTTTTCAAATTACTGCCGATTTGTGGAATTTCTTTTATTTTCCTTTTTCTCTGCTTCTTGGGGACACTCTTATGGGATACATGAATAGTGAGTTTGGTTTAATTTAGATGAAACAAACTTAGGCTCTACTGGAAGCATCCATTTGGAAAACATACATGTATAGATAGAAATGCTGAGAAGTTTTCTTAGTTTTACTCCAGAAGGTAGCGGGACAGTTGATTTTAACATCTCATGTTCACATTTTATTCAATTTTACTCCTGTATTTTCATTTCATTTCTCATTTGCATCACATCTAAGCTGCAGCTGAGTAAACTTTTGACACTTCTTTGTATAGTTTCAGTATGTTCTGTGGGGGGGGAAATAGAAGAAAACCAAAAATGACTGTAAGACATTACTGGTGCGTAATGTCTTTCAAGAAATCTTGCAGTTCATGTGCATATTACCTTTTTTGCAATTATTGTGACATGCTGGTAACTGAGTGGGCTCCTTCAGGTTTGTAGCACAATGTTCCCTCACTGTGTCGCCTTTTAAGTTTTCTGGAACAAATCAGTGTATTTGCAGAACAAGTTAGTAAAGTTAGGTAGAACGGCAGGTGTATTTGTGGGTTTTGACTAATGAAAACGCAAGAATTCCTGAAATATGAGCATCCAAACACGAGTCGTTTGATATTGAGAAACCGTGATCCAGTCCCTGATCATTGGGAACATTTGAACACTTAAACAAAACAAAACAAAAACAAAAACAAAAAAACCCTATTGTTTTATTTGGCTGAGGATGCAGTTTCATAATTGTCCTGGCTCCATGGTTAACGTTTTAATGCGCTAGGTTTCGTTTATTTCCTTAGTCATTCCATCACTTGTTTACTCATTCTTTTCCTGGGAGGGCTGGGGGCGGCTGTGAAGGAGCCTTCGCGTTCACCCGCTAATTCCTTTCTCCCGTCGGGCGGTGTGCGGGGCCGGGCTGNCGGAGCTGCGGCCGCGCGAGGGCCCCCGGCGGGACCCTGCGCCCGCAGGGCCGCCCGCCTTGGCTTCCTAGCGCCTCTCGCAACTTCGGGCCCCACAACAGGGGCTGTTTTAACGGAAAGAAGGTCGCGTTAACTATTTGTGGGTGAGGGTGGGTTCCGTTTTGAGTTGTACTTCTTCATGTAGCACAGTAAATACGGGGCATCTGGTTAAATATAGAGTTTTCTTTGCTCTGAAATAGCTCCAGGAAAAACGGTGTTGTTGGAGGTCTACACGCACATTTATATGGGTGTCTGTAAACAAATACACGCACATACTCAGATACGCTGTGGTATGTAACCCACGAAACGTGCGTTTTTAGCTCGTTGTCCTTTCTCTAGCTGTCTGTTGACTATGTTCGTTATTTCTGTGTTGCTAACGATTTGCAGCTGCTATATTAGCTTACCCTTTGGTAACTTTGTTATTTGCACAGGTGAGCAGCAAGCATCTCAACTGCATTCACGTGCTGGTTAATGCCAGCGGGACCCGCGCTTGCTCCTTTGCAGAAATGCTGGATAGCAGGAGGCCGTGTGCCTTATCCAGGGATACCCAGGAGTGCTGTGCACATAGGGGCAGTAAGAGGGTGTTACCCAGAAGCCCAACACCTCTTTTGTTTTACTTGATGAGGACAAATGAGGAGGTAGAGTTATCCTAATTTATAAAAAGTTTCTTACTAACAAAATGAACATCTGAGTTACTTATTGCTGAAAGCAATAAATTAACCTGGAGGACACTGAAGGTACAGACTGGAGGTCAGGTAAGATATTTGGAGCTTATTGGAAATGTGATAATAGGTTGCAATTGTTTAAGAAGGTGTAAAATCTCCCTGGTTAGATAGCAGACTAAGGGAATGTAGTACATGCGATATGCAGCTTTCCTGAACAGTTTCTGAGGAAAATAGATCTCATTCCTAGATCTCAGGGCTGCAGGCGGTAAGCCTGTATGTTTTTGTACATTGTATGTTCAGAACTAATGTTGCTTTTAACAAAATATTCAGAGGACAACATCTAACATTTAATGTCTACAAATGCTATTTTTTAAAAAACTTAAGTGGAGCTCTGCCTTTTTTTTTTTTTTTTAACTTAAAAAAAGCTTTTGGCTTAAAATCATAAAATGACTATGATACCTAAAGATGATTCTGCGCTGGGTAGAAATTAATCACCTATTGCTCATAAAAGAAAATGCTGTTTATATGAGGAAACTTATATTGTGAGGAAACTTATAATATTTTCTTCGATTCAAGAACCTTGCAAGAGGTTGGCGTTTTGAGAGCGACGGCCACAAGTCAGAGTGGCCGTAACGTGCCAGGACAGCGGCGCGTTTCCGTGTAACCGTGTCCCGAAGGTGGCCGAGAGGGCCGCGTCACCAGCTGGCGTTCCCGCATCGATGCCGCCACGGCGGGACCGTTCACGGACTTGACTCGGTTCTCCTCTTGCTTCACTGCGTGCGTTTGTATGTATTGCGGTATAAAGCTTGGTAGTTTTGCAAATTCTGCTTAACCAAACTCGAGGAGGGAGAGCAATATTCAGCACGTGTAGCACAAAGACGTGTTCATTTGAAATCTCAACATGGCAAAGAATTGGTATTAGTGAAACCCTTGAGCAGGGTGCAAGGGTTCATGCATTTATTTAATGGTCAAGTTGATCCCTTGCTTTAGATTTTTTTTTTTTTTACCCCTTTCTTTTATAGTTGTTAATGGCTTATATAGGTTCACTGTGGGGGGGAAAAACAGGTGCAGGATTTATTCATCTTAAAAAGAACTAAGCACATCACACCCTTTAAGATCTTTATTCTAGATCACTGTGACAGACATAGGTGGGATTAAAGAGATTACTAGTTAACCTAGAAATCTCTGACTGGAAACTCAAGTTCAGATGCTTTAAAATGCAGAAATATTGGCACAGTGTCAAAAGGGAAGGGACTTTTTTTTGTTTTTGAACTTAATTAGGCATGGAAACGCACACTACAGAAAAGCTCCCTTTCAAGTCCCAGAAATACTGTTTTTTCTGCTAATGTTTTTATGAAAGAGATAAGTGATTATCATGACAAAGCAAAGACAGATTTAGGGATTCCTAATCCAGTCCTGCCTCAGAGGAAGGAGAACCATTTGTCTGTAGCTTAAAAATTTGCTCTTAATCTAATGAGAACTACCTTTGCATTTTAGTGGCATTTAACAGTTAAACTTTACCAGCCTGGTAGGTGCCATTTATTGTCTGTGGATACTGTTAAAATATATT
>VZSV01000028.1:3249971-3268843 GCA_013398735.1 Nothocercus julius | reverse complement strand
TGAATCTGTTTCATTAATACAAATATATATATATATATATATGTATATACACACACACACACACACACACACACACACGCACGCCCCCATGCACACACCTACCCTCATGTGCCTGTGAGCTCTTAGTGCAGGTTACTGTGCTGCTTTAATGTCCTTGCTGGCGCCTTACGTTAGTGTGTCAGTATAGCTTAGTTCAAGCCAGTGATGTAAAAGGGGGGTGACAGTGTGAACCAGGTCCTAGTTTATGTCAGTTTAATCTCTTGCGAGTTCTTCTAACTCAGACTGAGAAATAGACTCTGCAGCAGCGCAGGGATGAATCAAGTGCTTTAAATCCTGCCCATGTGGCTTTATAAGAGTATCAAGGCTGCATGACAGGTGAGTGCCTTTGCATCTTGGTAGAATTCAGGGCATAGCTGCATACAGCTAGAAATTAAGGTGTTTGCTCTGTTTTTGTCTTTTAGTCTGCTTTCATTCCTGTATTATTTATGTTTTGGGTTCTGATACAGATATTTCTTTATTCTTTTAACCGCACCAATTTTGCTTGACTTCTTAATATTTATATATTATAAAATAATAAATATTTTAAAGGAGTAAAAAGGCTAAAGCTTTGCCGCCTTCGCGTCCCTTTCCGTCGTGCTGCACCTTGGACGTTCTCCTCTTGCTTCGCCTTTTGAGGGGCGGGGAGGTGAGGTGCCTGTTTTCCTGGGAGATTTCCCTTACGCCCGGGCAAGGGGAGCGCCTGGCGAAGGGTTAAGCTGGCGCTCGGGGCCCCGTGTGCGATCGCTGCCCGCCGGGCCTGTGTCCTGCGCGGCTCTGCAGCCCTAAGCGGCTTACCGGAGCTGCGGGAAGGACGCGGCGAGCTGCCCTGCCCTCCGAGGAGGGCACTGCGCCTCCGAAATAGGCCGCTAAGCTTTCCAGCCCGATGCCGCTGTACGGAGCCAGCACGGCGCCGCACGGCCGCCGCCATCCGATGGGGAGCCCGAGCGGCGGCCGCCGCCGCCGATGAAGGGAAGCGGCTGCTCAGCGGGACCTGGCTTTCCCTGGCTATCAGGTACCGCAGGAATTGCATTGGCTCCCGCAGTGTGGCCGGGGGCGCTTGGGGAGGCAGCGGCGATGCTGCCGCTCGCGCCGGCTCAGCGCTCTGAGAACACCCAACTCCACGGATTTTTTCCGCCTTCCTCCTTTGTTCGCTGCCGCTCGCTCTCGCTTCCCGCTTGCTTGGCTTTGCTGCGTGGTTGGGAGACCCTGGCACGTGCCGCACAGCTTCTCAGATGGTGTTTTCCCCTTTTTGTCTAGAGCCGAGCTTGGCAAAGCAAGGATATGAGCAGGCACACAGGTGGGCTGCTCGGGGGCAGTGAAGAGCTCGGGCACCCAATGAGGCCCCGGCGAGCGGCAGCGCTCTAGAAATGCCCCTGCAGCAGATTTCCGTAGTGCCGGCGCGGGAGGCCGCCGGCAATGGCAGGACTTCCGTGGGCAGGAGCAAGGAGAAGAGCAAGGAAGCCGAGGTAAGAGGCAGGTGGGCGCTGGCACGGCAGGACAAGCCCAGGCTCAGGCACACTGAGGCAAACAAGAAAAACACCACGTGTAAGCACTGCCTGGGTTATGCATGTGCCCTTCGTAGCAGATGTGCAGGTGTGAGCTGTAAACTTTGTCTTTATTGTCACTTAAAAGGCACCAGTGTTTTGTTTTTCATCCCTTGACCTATTGGTAAGTGCACAATAATGTGGTTCCATCAGTAAGTAATAGTGTCCTGTTGTGCTAGTTAATAAGAAACTGCATTTTCATGTTGTATTAGTGTTTATAGCAAAAAATGTAGAAAATGTGTGAAAGCTTTTAATGCTATTTTTACAAGTAAGGCTTTTTTTTTTTTTTAAAAGCATGCATACGTTAAATATTGAATAAGATAAAGAAAACCTACTCCTCTGCCCCAAACGAATGGCTTGTTTCTAGATGGTACGGAAATATATGTTGGACATAATATAGATATCTGCATTTTACAAATATGTTCCTTGGCTCTTTATTTTTTTTGTTCACTGTTTCTGCATGGTGGGGGGGGAGAAAGAGGAACTACTGGGAAAACAGACATGATCTTGCTTTTAAGCATTATCTGAGATTGGAAGAGAAATTTCATCCCTGAGGAATGTGGTATTTAACTTTTTTTTTAGTTCATCTGACCTAGTTTTCATGAAATTTAGCAGCTGATTGATACTTAAAATAAGCTTACATGATCATAGCCTTGGTAAACTTGGAGACTTTTTGTCTCTGAGATGCCTTTTTACTCTGTATTTGGCTGTGACACGATTCTTCTGCATGTCATTTGGATGCCTTTGTAAACTGTTTCCCTAGAAAGTTGCTTAGTGGTAACGTTATCATCAGAGTTCATCATGCCTGCAGATTTGTGTACGGAAACACAAAGCTTCAGATTTTTTTTTTTTCTTCTAGTGGTTGGTGAATGATAAAGGTTCAGGTGGGAAGTGTTTTTTGTATTAAGACTGAAGATGTGAAAAGCAGAAGTATAAGATGTTACCTAGTTTAAAATTGTTCTCTATCATTCTTGTTTTGATTTGATCCTTGGATTTAACTGAAGAATATATGTAGCATTCACACAGAGGTCAGCTAGCTGTGGTATTTGATTTAGAGTGGTGGAGGGAAGTGTGAAGTTTTGTAGATGATAAGAATCATTTCATATGCTTTTTTTTCTATTTTTTTTTCCTTTTTTTTTTTTCCATTTCATTTCTGCAAGTCTTTCAAACCTTTTTCTTGAAAATTTTGGAAGTTCTATAGGAGAACAGAGAAAACTGGCCTGGTCAATTAGTTTACAAAAGTTCCTTTTGTCTTCTACAATTAATATTTAAAAAAAAAAAAAAAAAAAAAAAAAAGCCTGGTAATATGCTCACTAAAATGTGTTTGCAAAACTGTCCTCTTCTGGACAGAGATGAAACATCCTGCTCAAATATGTGATCATCTCTTATGGCTGATTTATTCAGAACGAAGTTCCCAATGTTAGATATTGTAGCTGATGTGGTAAAGACTAGTAGTATTTTCACATAATATAATCAGCCTGTGTAAGTTTTGGTGACGCTTAGGTTTCTGTTGTGGGTTTCTGTTGTGGATGTGTTTTGGGAACGGTGTAGTAGGCTTATTGTTGTGCATAGAGAGCTTGCTCAGGCTTATCTACATGGTCCTTCATCCCCACACACCTTTGTTACGTGGTTCTCACAAGGGGGAGCTTTTTTGCTTGTACTCAGTGTTTCTCTGCTGGTGAGTTTATGGCTTTTCAGTTCTTCTGGGTTCTTGCTATTTACTGATTCTGTTTGTGCAAATACCTGCTTCCTCTCTCTTAGCATTAGCAGGCAATTTGAGGTGTAAGAGCTAAGTGAAGAAATGCAGTCCCCTGGCAGTTACATGGACCTCCTAGAGTGGTGCGAGCAACAAGCTACTTAAGGAAGACTTGGAAATGAAGTGTCTAAAAGGTCTTCCAGTTGCTAGGATTACAAGTTCTGTGTTGACCTCTATTATTGCTAAGGAATTTTAGATGATTTCCTTACCATAACTTCAAAATTAATGAATGAGTATTCAGCTCCTGTCTTCTCATAGAGCTCGCAGCAGTGGCAAAGTGTTTCAAGGTTCGGGGTGAATTAGGAAGATTCGTTTGACTCAAGTAGGAGAACTTCATGATGCCTTGTGATGCCCTAATCCTGTCACGCTGTCCAGAGGCTGTAGTCACCCATAGACACGCTTTGCTGGAAGCTATAATAAAGGTCTGTCCACACCGATGACTGCTAAACGTTGGTCTGTTTTTAAGAACACTTCTAAGTGTGGGATTAAGGGCCATGAGTGCATAGGTATCTGACAAATGGGATACCAACAAGATAACCACGGCTAGAGGGAGCTTTTAAAGGCAGCCTTTCTAATCAGCATCTTTTGTGCAAGCAAAAATATTTGTGCAAATTACGGCTGTAATTTTTAAATGAATTTTCTAAATAGCAAAAAGCTGTGATCAACTTAAGATTTTTGTATCAAATTTGACTATAGAATTTCCTCGTGTCTGTGTAGTCTAACCACCAAACCACATTGTTTATTTTCCATGGTGAGGAACTGCTTAGGTATTGAATGAGCTATTACAGCAGCTCCATGCTCCATTTCAATAGCAGCTATAATGTTCCACGGGTTGGATCCACTGATTTTAGGAAAGCTTGACACTCATTAATACTACATGTTTGGGACAAAAGATTTAATCGAACAAGTTGTCTGTCTGTCTTTTTCTTTCACTAATGATATTGAAAAGATTGCTGCAAAAAATGAATACAGAAGTGTAGACTGCCAGATGCAGTCACAATATGATGTGGATTTTGTTGCTGTTATTGTTTTTCAGTAATTAATTTAACTCTCCTTGATATTAAAGAAGAATCATAAGCACAGAGCTGATACATAATTATGTTTCTGTGATGAAGATAAGCACTTGGGTCTGTGTTTTCAGAAAAGTTTACCACAGCTATTCAAAGGGAGTTAAGCCAGTGACCCAAAAATGAAATCAGGTAATCAGGACACCAGATTTGATAAGATTTTGAAAATACAGACCTTGGGGCATAGTGCCTTTGGACTGTATGAATATATCTGTGTGTATATATATTTATTTAAGTAATTATGCTGGGCTTCTGGTGGATTTTCTTTACTATGATAACTGAGGATAAAGAAACATAAAGTATATATTTCTTTTATAGTAAATGAAATACCTGTGTAATGATTTTATTTATTTTTGAACATTTTATGAACTGATGTTCATCGAATAACCTCTGGTTACATCATCTCATGTACAAACATGAATTAAGCGCATAGAGAAGTTTGCATACACTAGAGAACACCGGACAGGGTAATGGTACGAATTTTAGCAAGCTTACTAAGTAACACTAGCCTAGAGTTTGTAAGGATTGTAGAGTAAAATGCGATGACTGCTGTGGAAAAATGAACTGGAATGTTGTGTACCTAGAATGGTAGAATTATGTTTATAAAAGCCAAGGATAAATGGCACGCTATGGCAGAGAAAATAGTCCTTGCTACCAAACTATTTTTTTTTTTTTTTTTCCTGATGCTATGGATGCTGTACGTGTTTAGCTCAACTATATCAACTATAATTTTTCAAAATGGGGTACTGGAAAGTGTAAATGCTGTTTTTAAAAGGGTTAAGAATGAGCTCATATCAATGAGAAGCAAAAAATCAATCTGTTTAATCATTTCTGAGTAGAAAGTATTTAATAAAGAAATAAGACAGTGACAAACTACTCAGTGCTTATACAGCTGCCTTGCGAGAATATTCTTGAAAGGGGAAGAAAAAAAAAAAAAAAAAAAAAAGACCTCAGAACTGCAGTTTGACTTTTGGATGCATTTCTATGGGAATGCCCCTTGCTTAGTTTGGTAATTATCCGTGTCTTCCTTGACCACAAAGCCTACCTTACGTGCTAAAGTTGTTACAGCAGTTGATATCCTATTGCCAATGTTAGCAAGCAGTGGATAGTAGAGGAAGCATGGTGATGAGGTGATGAAGGGATTAGATCCCTTCACAGAACTTCATAGATTGTAATAAAATGGAAAGAGGAGTTTTCTTTTTCTCCAGCACTAGGAAAAACAGGTGCTACCACTTGAGTTTGTGGATCCCCGTAATGAAGCCTCTGTGTCGCCCTCTCTAATCCCCTCCCCAGTGTTTATCAGAATTTGCTGTGAAACAGAATCTCTGCTCTGTGCTGCAGAGGATGCTCTGGACCGATGCATCTCCAGAGTGTTTCCCCGTTCTGCCAGCTCACGTGCCATGGGACAGCGAGAGATCCGCAGCTCTGCTGCGTTACCAGCTGAGGCCCTGGATGCATATGTTGACGTATACATCAACATGGTGCGGGCACAGTATGGTGCTTTGGACTTCTTGATGTTTTTATTTTAAAAACCCGAATAGAGTTATTTCTGACATTTACCTTAAAGGTTGCAAATAGCTTAGGAGATATTGAGATATTTCTGAGGGAGATGTAGCAGCTGCATGTTCTTGATGGGAATAAATAGTAGTGGGAGATGAAATACTTTTGAAGACAAATATTTTGTGTGTGTGCCATATTAGTGCTTATAGATATCTA
The DNA here is from genome assembly GCA_013398735.1 of Nothocercus julius. NCBI lineage: Eukaryota > Metazoa > Chordata > Aves > Tinamiformes > Tinamidae > Nothocercus > Nothocercus julius. The sequence goes on along the minus strand of VZSV01000028.1, from coordinate 3,262,721 downwards.
TTAAATGATTTTCAAGGCAACTGTGATGCTTATGGACTGATAGCTGGTACTTGAAACCAGTCTGTAATTAGTAAAAACATAGCTAAAAAAAAGTTTACGTGTTCGTTTACATTTACTGTAAGACCTTAAATTAAGCAAAGATTTCTTCCCTCCCCCCATGGAGAAGATCAATATTTTGTGTAGTTTAATTTGGTAACCACTTTGATCCCTTTACCAAAGGGTAAACTCAGAGCAATGCCTGGTAGAGGCGTTTCAAGTTATGGGAAAGGTTGGTGTATTTATGTCAGCACTCCCAAAACAAATGGTACCCTAGTAATTCCTGTGTGTGTTAGTAGACGTGATTTGGCTGCGTACAGCAGGTGGCAAAGATCTGAGCCCACGTGTAGCCGCTTCGGTAATTCCATGACAGGACGAAAGGGAGAAGTTTGCTCAACAAGGGTTAGGCCGGTTATAATTTTGATTCTTTGGTTCAGTTTCATTTTCCGGTGAGCAGAAGACATTTCTTCTGTTATCAGGAAGAAAATAGGAGATTGCTTGCTGCAGGACAAGGCCGATTCTTCCAGAGTGCTTTTCCTGGCAGGATTACACGAATGCTACTGGCTGCATGGTGCAGTTGTTGGATTTTCTATGGAAACAAGATGATAAAAGGATGTTCCACCAACTCGAGTTCCTGTGCGCTGGCTGTGTGTCAAATGCCAGGATTGGTTTTAAAATTGGTCTTCCCACCGATAAGGGATTTGAAGCTTAAGATTGCCTATCTTGGTAGCCACATCCCTCCCTACACGCGTAGGCAGTGCTTAAAACTTGCTGGGACGTGTCTTCGGGTGCCGCTGAAATTTGTCAGCAGGTCTCATGAACAAAGCTTGCCCTCTATAATCCCTTTCATCTGTGCAACTCTTAGTTCCAATAAATTGCAATTTTGACTTGTTCGTATGTTCTCCCTTCTGCTCCGTTCTGCTGCGGTTCTGAGTAACGCTAGTCAGAGGTTTTATAAAGGAAATGTTGCCATATTAAAAAGAGTAACTGGTTCCTGCTAAGTTGTGTTTAAAAAACAAAAACAAACAAAAAAACCCCCGAATCTCAACAACTGAACAACATCTTCCATCATTTTTAATTATTGTTGTCTTTTTCCTCAGTGAACCTCTCATCACTGGAGTTTTACAGCCTGCTTGGGTCCTTCATTAGATTGAAGCAATGGCTGTGATTGAGACCATTTTCTGAATCAGCTGTACTGCCTAAATGCAGTAGTAGAACAGAGCCAAGCTGGTAGGGGCAAAGAACCTGGAAACTGAAAAATTGATTATTTGCTCTATGAACCATTCAGAATGATTTCCCTTATAAACAGTATTCTGTGAACATCTCTCTGTAGCAGAGGCTTTCCTTCTGGGGGATGACATGTTGCAAACACCGCCGAGATGAAAATAGCCTAAGACAGAATGTCGTTTTCAGGAAAGCCTGGGCTCTGGGGCTCAAGTTGAGAAGTACTTTCCAATCTAGAGAGCTTTCCAACAAGCAGCTGCCGGAGCTGCCGCAGCACCTTGTCCCATTGCAGAGCGCTCTCACCCCGCCGTCTGCTTGGCTTCATCCTTCCTCCTGGTTAAGGGAGAGCCCCCGTGGGGCTTAGGGTGCAACTTTCACCCTGCAAAGCCTGGGTGCACGTCCGTCCTGCACATGTGTCCAGTTCTGCCCCGCTCTGGCTGGGCACTACTCGGGATCTGCCGCAGCTTCCCTGCCCAGCAAGGTCTGCTCTCCCTTGCAGGTACACTAATTTCTTAGCTCCTATTTAATGTGTATGTGTGTGTATATATATATGTAAGTTTATTGTTTTGGCATTTTCTTCCTTGAATGTTATCTTCTTTTCATTTAAAAGAAGGAAATATGTATGTGTTCCTTATGAGTATTCATAGGCCTAGATTTATATTTGCATGAAGGAACAGTAAGTATGTGCAGAGTATGCTTGCCTCTTATTTTGTTTTGAAGCGTGCCACTGTTAAATTATTAATATTTCTTATTAAAGGGATTCTCTCTTTTTTTTTTTTTTTTCCCAATGTTTTCAAATGCATCAAGTGAGAGACAGTTGCAGTGGTGTCTCCAAAAGGTGTCAGGAGTGGGAGTGCTTGCCACTCAAGTCTGGTTTGCAGAGCTTGATCTTCAGTGTCTGCTGCAGGTGCTCGTGAAGGCCAAAATTGGCCTTAAGTTCCTGTAACAGGGATGCTGGAATTGGCGAGCAGGATCCTGCTGAGCGCAGGGCTGGCGCTGCTGACGTTGTTTCTCCCAGCCTTGGGAGAGTGCGCGAAGCTGCAGGAGAAGTTCCTTGGCTTTGACCGTCTTGTCTGCTCTGACTTGCGCCTTGAATTCCGCCTTGGAAGGAAGTAGTTTGTCACACTGCATCTGGCTGAGATGACCTGCCGTTTGTTACCACCTTAGTCCTGCTGGTTAGTGGTTGCATTTAGGGTGTAATCTCCCACAGTGCCTCTTAATAAGGTGTTTAATTTTAATTAAAGGTTTTAATTATGTTTTTCATGCATGTAGTAAATTTGACTATACTTGTGGATTCCCTCCCTTTTTAATTTCTTTCTGGGAAAGTTGGCATGTGTCTGCAGTTCTTGCTTCAACTCTTGCTATTTTGACAGCTATATAACATGGACTATGATTTTAGCAGGAAATTATTTGGAATCCATAAACTGCTGTAGAGATTTCCAAGTATTTCATACAGATAGAATGGAAATTTGAGTGTTACAAAGCTTTGGCCTTGCAAAACTTCCTTCCTTATGCAGATATCTTACTGTCTTATCAGACTTTAACTTTATGTAAAATATAAATATTAATCAGTTACCATTTCTGCATTTGTTGGATATGGCCAAGCATCTGGGCTGCTGATGTCCCTGTTCCTTTAACATTTCAGAATATTGCCAATGAAGAACTAAAATCATAAGCTAGAGCAGAGTGGAAGTATAAAGATAGAATTTAATTCAGAGCTGTTAAATCTTACATTTTATAACATATATGCTAGTGTTTTATGGGCTCCAGGCTATTATTTTTTATTCATGAAATTTCTAGGATCCTTTTGATTGGGCAAGTATTTGAGGATTTTCTTCAGTAATGTTTTTTATTCTCTATTATTTACATGACCATAATTCATTCATGAATTAGTAGCTTGGTCATGACAGTATTCTTACCACCAAGAGTGCAAAGGGAAAAAAAGAAACACCACCTGAAGAATGGTTGGCTAAAAGTATGCTACCTAGTTTGACTCAAAGCACTTAAAATCAAAAAATAATAATTAAAAAAAAAAACATTTTTTTTTTGTACGTTTTCACACATTGTTTTTTCAGGTTTTTTTCTCTGCAATCAGAAGTGGGAGACTGTGTGGCTTTTAGAAGAAACTTTGCATTCTTGTGTGGTAACACAGCCTCAAGAAGGACTGCTACTTTCCCTGCTCTCAGAGGTTTTGTGGCATCTGTCACCAGCTACCCTGGGTGGAAAATACTGAATTTATTTGAGATCTTAATATAGAGTTCTCTATTCTTGTGAATTGCTGCAGTCCAGCTATTATAGGAAAAACATGAGAGAATCAGTTTTATTTCTGAAGTTGATATAGCCTTTATCATCAAATAGCAAAGCTCAAATATGTAGATAATGGCATAACTGGAACTAGTTTTTCTGGTGTCACTGTTGGTATCTGCAGTGCAAGTCACAGTGCTGCTGCGCATAAGTGACACGCAAAGATTTCATAAAAATTTGAGCTATCACTTTTCAGCTGTAAAACCAAATCACTTAGTAAAATATGGCTAACTCTCTGTGTCTGAATTAAAATAAGAGAAAAATCCCAACTTCTGATTATTGGACTGTTGATTCTTACATTGTGCTTTGCCAAGCTGATTGCCAAAAGTGCTATATATATCAGGGTACAGGAACCTCATGTGCAGGTTAAGTTGGTCTGACTGTAGTTTAAATGAATGTTTTATCATCTATGTGACATCTTTTTGTTCTTTTTATCTTTTTCTTTTCTTTTTTTTTTTTTTTTTTTCTTCCACTCAAGCAGCCCCGTGCTGAGGTTTGATACCTTTCAGGGCCGAGCACATGCAAATTTTATTTGCCATTTACTAATCCTACCTGTTTCTTCCCACTCCAAATCAGGGTCTAAGCTCTCAGTCAGTCCCAGCTCCAAAACAGCATTTTCCCCTTTTATTCACCGTTTTTCTCCATTCACTGCTTTTCTCTTTGAGGACGTGAGAGCTTGAGCTAGAAAGTGAGTGCGCTATGGGACAAATTTGTTTTTAAACTCAACAGTAGATCCTGCCCAATTTTATTAATTCTTTTGATAAAAAAGGAGTAATTTTGGAAAAAACAGAGTTGGGTGAAAAGAGCTGTTTTAGGGTTAGAGGATGAGTGCAACTTTATGTACAGTCTATTAGGGAACTTGAGCCACGTGTCCTCATAAAGTCAGTTGTTTTTAGGGCAATGTTAAAGCTACAAAAAATATTCTAAAGTATTGGTCTTCACCTTCTTCTGATCCTCACCTGAAGACGAGATGTCTCAATTGCTGTTATTTGTCACGGGTGTAATATTGTGCACATAAAACAACAGAACGTGCCACCATGAAAATCAGTTCTAAAAACCTCTGAGCACTTCAAGTGCTCTGTGCAATTATTCTTGTGCGTGCACACACAAAGAAAAGAACAACAACCACCAAAAGGCCATAAAGCATTCAGCAGAAATGCTTAATTGTGAGTTTGCGTGTTTCCATCTCAGGGCAAAAAGTTTGAAGATCTTTCCCCAGATCCTCCCTCTGGAGAGTGGAGCAGCTGTTGGGAGGTGCCCCGTGAGGTGGGTGGCCGCATGGATCGTGCCGTGGTTTGAAGATTCCGGTGGAGCGAAGTGCGCGTCCGTGGATGCTGCTCGCCAGGGCCTGGCTCCGCAGGCAGCGGGCTCTCGCATAGGTGAGAGGACAGAGTAATTCCCAGACATAATTGCTCTGATCCCAGAGCGTGTTAACACACTTCCACAATTGCGTTTAGCGTTTTAGGGTTTCTAGCTTAATCTGATAATTTAGCTTGAAACCAGACATACTCTGCATAAAGATTAAGCAATGCCTCATCAAATAATAAAGGGTAGATTGTAAAACCTTTCTTGAACAGGAAGGATTTTGAGGCTCATGATCAAACATAGACTGGCTGCATTACATTTGCCTAGGCTACCTGGACAGGACATGCGGGATGTTGTTTTAAAATGTTCCTAGATATTCCATCATTATATATTGCTCACTGTCATTCCTCAAGCCTGTTAAGATTCCAAGTGCACAGATAAAGGCAATGAGCGCAAGCTTTTCTTTTGGGTTTGTCAAGCACCCTATTATTTCAAACAAAATGCTACAGTCCTTGGAAAATCTTTTGAAAATACTATGAATTTTAAATTTGTTTCACTGTTATTAGGCAGAAAACTTTATCTTGTTCTCTACTTCTGCTATAATTAGAAAACTCTTGTTCTCTCTCTGATATGCAAAAGGACATGGTGCTGTTCAAGAATGAACAATTAAAATGTATTTGGATAGGTAAACCAGCAAGATTTACAGCCCTGATAAACTGAGGAAAACACATTTGGCAGACTGATGGAGGTTTCATTATATTGCCTTGGGAATATAATACTGTAGTCCTTGCAGCACTTTCTTATCCTGAATCAGAACTGCAATGAACAAACAGTATGGTTTTGGCAGTTTCATGTACCTTTTAATGTTTTTTATCTGTTATATGTGAAATATATAATGGTATAGGCAGGCAATAAATGCATAAATATGGACGTTCCTATCTTACAAAAAAATCTACAGTGGGTTCTAAAAATGACATAGTGGAAAAGGAAATTTTTTTCTTTTCTTTTTCAATAAGAAACTAATGGAAGTCATTAAATCTTTATACTATACTTTTTTTTCATAACCATATTATGCCTCCACTCAGAAGTGTGGTTTCTTAAATTTTCTGTGTTTGTCATTGATTATACCAAAAGAGGACAAATAAGAGAATGGTGATACAGCAAACATTTTTTGCCATGTTACTTTATTACTGTATAAAACTAGAATGATTCAAAGATAAATACAAGCAGTTCTTGTAGAGATACAAGGAGATAAATACAAGCAGAGACAGCGTAGATTTTGTGAAGAATGAGGGGAAAAAAGCAATTCCTCATAAAAAATGATATAAGGGAAAGCAGACCTATTATGACAGTCCACACAATTTTATATATCTTAGTTATAATAAGAGCTATTTTTTCTTCTTAAATGTGAATGTATTTCTGTAAAATCCCAAACTCTCATATTAAGTATAGGCTTAGTCCTGGTAAATTTATGGTTTATTCCATTGCTTTGTAAGGGTTTTTATTTATTTATTTATTTATTTATTTTTAACCTGAAATGCTCTCAAGCATCAAGACATAAATCATACCTTGTTGCTATTAAATCATCTAGTTACCACTGTCATAATTAAAAGCATTATAAACATAAAATCTCACTAGTTGTTGAAAAAATCTGTTTCTACTGAGAAAACTAATGGTGTCAAGTTCAAGAATGTTATGTTCTTTCCTTAAAAGATTCCTCTGTTTAAAAACAAGCATTACAAAAGGTGAACTGTTTATTTAAAAAGTGAATAATTCTAACTTACAGGCTTCCTTTTCACTTACTGCTAAAGGAAAAAACAACATCTTTAGGGGTCAGTGGCAGCAATACCTTTTCAAGTTCACTGATTAGCAATATGATTTTATCAAAGGTGTCAGCTCCAAATGAGAGAGTCTTTCAGTAGTCCCTGGAGCAGTGGAGTGGGTAATAAATCGAAATCAAGAAGAGTATTCCTTGAATATAGAGTTTTTTGTTTTGGTTTGGTTTGGTTTTCAGAGGAAAAGAAGCGTAACCAAGGATTTCAAATTCCATTTTGATTTAGCAGTTGTACTCCACAGTGCATACTTTTCCCAGTAATATCCCAGCTTCTGTAAAACAGTAATTATAATGAATACTTTGCAGTTGTTTCATGACTATTGCCTGAAATGCAGTGAGTGCAGTCGCCAACTTTGCTGCCGTGCCTCAAGCATCGCTGCTCGTGAAGTGCCTTGTTAGCTACGCTGTGGCTTTGGTAGGCTCCTGCTCGTCACTCTGCGCTCCTAGCCTAGCAATGACAGCAGCTGTTTTCTCCTTAAAATGAGGCGAGTAGAGCCCTGGCTCTTTATGGTTGCCTGAGCAAAGCCACTGAGGAGCAAAGTGCTTGTAAAACTCATGTGGAGTCCTGCTCTTCTGCAAGCTCACCCAAGTCCTGCCTTCGGAAGCCCGAGGTTGGTGTCGCAGCTGGGCCCTGTGCTTTGATCTGGGCAGTTATTTGTTGCCTTATAGCCAGGAGGTGCAATGAAGCCAAAATCTAGACCTGAAATAAGACAGCAGAATCGCAAAGCAGTAAAAAGAATAAGCTGGACTTGGAAGTGTGAAGAGTTAAGGCATTGTTGGACTTAACATTACTGCCTGCTTAAGTAACTGTATCCTATTTTCAGGAGCTGCTGAGACTTCCATTCCTATGGGCTGAACATTTTGGTGCCCAAATACCTTTAAATGCTCTGAGTTTTAGGCACTGAATTCCATTAAAAATCTGAATTTGTGGCATATTAATTATGAGCCGTATTAATTGTATACATGAGCTGTATTAATTTGGAGAAACTTCATATTTCACCGTAGCAAAGTCAAAGATTGTATTTATGTTTTGTTTTTCTCATTAGAAAGTAGCAATGTGAATTCAGTACATTCTGTAAAAACGTTCAAGATATATGCTTTTCTTCAGGGCTGCATGAGTTTTACAACAAGAAAGTGTGAATAGAGTGAATAGTTAAGGAAAGAGTAAAGTTTATCAGAAGACCAATTCTTGATTTCAAAGTTACTTTGTAATGCATTTGCTGCTTTGTGGAAGAGTTAGTTGAGGATGGAGGCGGCGTATTGAAAGGATTTTTATAAGCAGGAAAAACCATAAGAAGCTATTCTAATTGGTCTGTGGTAGAATATTTCCAAGAAACTAGATCAGATGTAATTATCCTGGGAGGTCAGGCAGCCCTCTTATCCCCATTAGTGTACTTACATAATACACGTTTTAACAGCATCTCACAGCAAGACTATTGTAAAGCCATATGAGACATACAGATACCTGGTGTTGCCTTTTCTTTCTTAAAAGGCTCATAAAAGATACCACTATTCCTGCAAATATGGTTCGTTCCTTTGTCCTCCTTTTGACATAGCTTATTAGGGGCAGATGCAGTTTTCCCACTGACTTCAGGTCTTTGTCCTGCAAGAAGGGAAGAGCTGTGGTGGTCGGCTGGATTTCTCGCTCTCCCCTGGAGAGAGGACTGCACAACTGATGGGAGCTGGTTAATCTTCTGGTAGCAATCAGTAATAGGAAAAAGGAATCATAAATTCTGTGTTTTCTTGCAGAGGAGGAGGAAAAGAGGCAAGGTTTTGGGCAAAGACTGGGGTGAATGGGAGAGGTATTACCGAATGTATAAGGTCCCATACATATATGCCAGTATGTTGTCAATTGTGTTAGCATGCAAATAATATTAGTGAAGGAGAGATAAAAATTTAAGCTGACATTCGTCAAACCCCTCTTAAATTATGTGAGTAGAGTTCTTCTGAGTTGTGTGTTAAAAATAAACTGTACATTAGAAGTAAGTTATGTGACTACAGCTGTTACTAGCTGTGTGTTTAAAAAAAACAAAACAAAAAAATGCTCACACAGAGAGAAGGCTTTATGTCTCTGTGAGTGGAATCCTGTCAGAAATGTGTGAATATACTCTTTCTGTGGCTTGGTGGAAAATATTCTTTTTAAATTTCTATTTTTATTTGTTTAAGGTTTAATACTGGCTATTCTAGTGATCTGACAGACCCGGGACTTTGCAAGTTCTGTCTCCTTTTGCTTTAGCCTTCTTGCTAATAGATTGGGCTGGATTGAGAATAGGAATTGTATCTGTTGTTTTTCATTTAGAGGATAGGCTTCTGACACTACGATTTTTGCACAGAACATGAGTAAATGAATCACTACCTGACATCAAAATAAAAATTGCATGTAAGTTTGGAAATGCTTTGTTTGATTATCAGCATTAACCCTTTGTAACTTTTGCTAGTGCTAGTTCTCTGGAAACCTTTGTCATTAAGAGTTTTTCTAGGGAGAAGTGATGGACTCCAGCATGTTTCTCATGGCATAATAATGTTGGCTTTTACAACTACCATGGCGATAGACAAGCTTATCCGAAAAGTGATGAAATTCTTTTGGAGCTGGACCAAATTGTAAAACCTTTGAAACTTCTCTAATGTTCTGCATCGTAGCCATAGTCCATTATTAGCAATAGCTCCTAAAAGCACCGGGGAATGCAGGAGAGATGGTGTCAGGCCTTGAGCTTCGCTAATGAGAGCGGTCGTCTCTGGCTGTATGGGATCTAAGAGCAGCTAAGCAGCGATAACCTGGCTCAGCAGAAATACTGCCCTGGACCGCGCATTTTTCCAGATTGGCTGCTTTTCATTTAAGGTTTCTGGTGCTTTTTTTTTTTTTCCTTCCCTCCTGGTGAAACACTGGATTTTGTGTGTACTTCTAAATTGTAGCTCTTAAACAAAACCACTTTTTCCAGAAGTTTGGTTCAGATATAGCTCCGTAGCTTGGAGCCGGTATATTTATTCCTTCAGAAAACATTATATTCTCTGTGTGTTTGAAGTTCCCACCAGAAGTTTCAGATAAACGCTTTAGGAGACCTCTACAAGGAGCTGATATGGCCATTCAGTATTTGTCTTCGATGTGCAATACTGTATTTAAGAAAAAAGAGTTTTGAGTAGGAGTTGCTTGTTTCTTAGAGGTGAAAGATATTCTCCGAGACCACCTTTAGATTAGAAAGTGTAATATGTGGTCTAAAGGAAATAAGATATTTACCGATACATCTGGTTTTTATTTTATTATTTTTTTTTTGTGGTGGTGGTGGTGGTGGTGGTTTGCTTGTTTTCCACAGGCAAGGAGGAGATATCAAAGATACCAGGCAATTTGTGTAGAGTTTTGATAGTTTTCAGTTATTTTGGTAACTGAAACAGAAAGAGTTTGGCACTTGGAAATGAATTCCTTTGCAACAAGGTTTATGAAATTCTACTTAAGATGTTTTTCAGAATGTTCAGTATGTTCTATATGTGCTCCGATGTTAACGGGGCTATTTTCTATTCAGGAATAATGTTTTGTGACTATATAATTAAGAAGTACATTACTGATCTTCTGCACAACAGGAAAAAGGAATTGAGTGAGATCCAGTTTAAGTCACTTTGAAGATTTGTTGCATAACAAAAGAAGTACAAATACCGTGTTCACTTAGAGATGTAACTCTACTTTTTATTCCTTTTTATTACATCTAACAGTGTTGTTACAACACAAGAAGAAATAGAAAAATGTTTGATGCTATTCTCTGTGTGCAATTAGTATCTATTTGCTAAATTCCTGACTCTCTATTCTTGGTGGAAAAAAAGCAGAACTGCAAAGATGGCAAGAGAGAGCATTTTGTAACTTGTGATCTTTTTGGATGGTGCATGAGAAACTCCTATCTTCTTTCAGCAAAAGCTGAAATGGCAGCGTTTGCATTTGGAAAATGTTTGTTGTATTCAGAATTTTGTTGCAAATCCCTGAAGAGAAGAAGAAAAAAAAAAAAAAAGAACAAGTGAGACCACTTTTATTGTGACTAACAAAAACAAATCACTGCAAACCTAAACCTCCTAATATTTAACTTTATAACATTGAGCAACTTCCCCTGTCGCCTGAATGTTGTCAGTAGTGGAACATCAAAAGAGCAGGGAAGGAAGATAGTTACAAAATGTCATTTCATGGGAGGACGCGCTTGCCAAAACTGCAAGCAGCTTGCAAGGCTCGGGGCGCGACGCCGATCCTGCTTTTGGTAATGTTCACCTACTGCTGTGGAAGTGTTGAATTAATCCTGTAGAGAGAGCGGTAATGGGACACTGTGCGAGGCATCCGCCAAATTCGGTCCCTCTCTGAGAAAGCAAACACCTTTTTGTTTTGGATTTGTCAGTGTTTGTGTCTCTTGTCCTCAATTTTGTAACTTCCCTGTTCTTTACATCGTGTTGGGCAATGCATCCCAACTTATTATACGTTTTAGTAATCTATAAATCATTGAAGTATTAAAGCACAGTTATAACTCTTGCATTTGTAAGAATTTGCCTTACAAAAATGACTGTACTATTGCTAAGACTGCCTGGAAAACGGGTTCCCCACAAGCTCTGACTATTACATCTTTCTTCATTGGAAACTTTCTTCTTTCCTTGGCCCTCGTGCTGTGTCCACTCGTTATGTTGATGTGCATCTTTCCTCCTAATATATACGTGCACATGGTTACGAGTGCAGGAGAAAACGCAGTCAGCATCTGCCTCGAGGGATCGTATTTACTTTTTCACGTTCTTTTAAAGCTGGCTCTCTTGGCAAAGTATTTATTTGCCAGGCCAGATTTCAACTTCTTGATTTCAAATCTAACTTTCTCCTCATCGAAGATGTACTTTCCTGCCAAATCTTACTCTCCCTCGGTTGGCTTTGAATTTGTTCAAAAATATACCACAATAGACTGTGTTACTTATTTATTTATTTTCAAACTAGGCCAAAGGATTTCAAGAAAAAAGAATGATAGGTATGAATTAAATGACTTCCTGCTCCTAAGGTAGCTGTTTCAGTTAATGAAGGCTGCTTTGAAAGAGCAAGCCCCTTAAAAGTGCATCTATTCTAAATTATAGCTGTGGTGTTGCCGGAACCATCGCACATGAGGTGCGTGTGGTGCCTTAGCATGTGCCAAGCTCAAACAGGCAGAGAGATTGTCGATTCCTGATCTTTTGTTTTTCAGAGATAATATCAAATGATATTTTAATATGTAAGGTTAATACTTCTTTTGACATTTAGGATGATGTGTCTTCTACCAGGCACTTTGTTCCAATTCTTTTGAACAAAGATGCTTATCACAATATGTGCCAACTAGGCTGTGGCTATAGCAGAGAGATTATGGAAGTGTTTCCTCAGAAATCTGCTCGTGTCAGAAGTTTAATACTGTCCCATTGTAATAGGAGCCTCTTTGAAGGCCCTTAGTTTGAATTACAAAACCACAATTTTTCCTTTGCCACAAATCCGTAATTCCTCAAATGTGGTTCAAATGAGGTTCAAATCTGTCAATGAATTAATGATTTACATTATGGGAGAGAGGCCAAATGACTCTTTTTTTTTAAATCTAAGGTATCTGATTTCAGTATCGGATTGATTAACTCTCTTGCAGGTAAGGAAGATGTGCCAAAGAGATGCTAACAAGATGACCTAAATTGTGTTAATAGAATTGCTAAGTTATGCAAAAAGTGAATGTATTCCTTCTACTCTAGAAGGGTTTGGTGTGAGGAAAAGTTTTATTTTATTTTTTTTTAAAATGTGCTAAGATCAAGTGTAAAGACAAAGGAAGGTACCATGTCAGAAGTTTGTAGTATTTGTGGTATTATTTCATCACCACCATAGAAAACTAAACTCTGGATATATTTTTCCAGAAATTTGGGGCAGAGAGGGGAAGAGGATTTTCTATTTTGTGTTTCTAGTGCAGAACCCTAAACTTCCTCAGAAATTCTATGATATTAAGAAATTCTTCAAAACTTATTGCAGCTAGAGCCTAATCAGATTGTTCACTGACTTTATCTGGCAAAGCTGAGAAATTTCTTGACAATTT
>VZSV01000028.1:3190729-3249085 GCA_013398735.1 Nothocercus julius | reverse complement strand
AAAAAAAAAAAAAAAAAAAAAAAAAAAAAGCAGGGTTGTGAAGATGCAAAAGTAACTTGTCTAGACTTTGGCAATTGGTAATCAATTTTTCATTATCTGGAATAATGAAAAAAACAAATAATGTGTTTACAGGGCAACATAATGAAGGGATGCTTCAGGAGGTCTGACGGATTTAGTCATCCTCTCTATGGTCTCAGGCTGGAGATGAGTTTTGCTCAGGTGCAGGGAGGTTCTGGCTGCCGTCGTGTGAATATTCTGATCCACCTGCCTCTGGACACACAGATCTGTGGCTGTGGACACCTAAATAAGAACCTAGATGAATGACACTTGAATATTTGAGAGATTTCTGTAGTTTGATTAATGCTACAGTAAAGCCTAGGAGGAAATTGTAGTTCATGTTTTGGAGAAGTATTTAAAACTGTACAGTGCGCATGACTCCTGTTCTGTTTTTGCTCCTTCTGATTGTTGCTCATTAAGTGACTAATCTAATGTGTGTATGAAAACAAAGCAAGGAAAGAACAGTATGTGACCATACAGTGTGGCATACTGTGATTAGACACATACATAGATGCATAATGAGATTAAAAAGCGTATATGCCACTCTGTAATAAATTTAGTACTTTTTTTCAACTTAGTGTTTGATTTTTCAGCTTCAATGTCTTCCTTCAAGTGATACTTAGTAATACTCAAAAGTGGCAGGTCCCAGTATAACACCTTGAAGCTCTCCTCCTTTTAGCAGTGGAAATAATTCGTTTACTTCTGTATTTGCCTCTTGCTCATGATTTGCTCCTTAAATAACTTTCTCAAGAAGCTCTCATCTAAATTACTTTGAGGGCTCAGTCAAATAGTAATTCCTCTTTGTTTACTGTGCTGTTGACTTCTCACAAAGAATTTGAAGGGGAGGAGCAAATTTTGCCTTTGTAGGCAATTTCTGCCCCTTTTTCCCTATTACCTCATAATTATCTGTTTTCTTTTGGGTTTACCTCACTCTGAAGGTGGCTGACTTAGTAATTTTGAAGAACATTACTAATGCTTTTTTTCCTAAGGTTGGTCACAGCACTAATTGCTTAGAATCATGCTTTGCCAACAATTTCTGTCTGGTAAATATCTAAAACTAACTTAAGTAATTTTCTGTTAAACTGGAAATTGGACTTCGTATAATATATAACTGGACTTTATCTTAGAAATATTTAGATGTACTAGACATTCACAATTAGGTTAAGCATGTATCTGAAATTTAGATAAGTGATAGTAATAGCTCTGTGATAACTTTTTTATGGAATGTTTTTTAATCTTTTTTTTTTTTTTTTTTTTTTTTTTTTAAATTGGTAAATAGCTAAAACTTGTTTTAAAGATCCTAGGTAGAGTTGCTGTCTCTGAAAACTATTAAGAGGTAGAGTTGTCTCAGAGGATATAGAAGCAGCAAAAAGCTACTGGGGCACCGCTGCTGAGAAGAAGAATCTACTTGTCTTGCTTGACACCTGCCAAGTAGTTTTGGTTCAGTTCTGGATAGATAACTCAAACCAGAAAAAGGACCAGCTGCTTCATTTTCAGAAGAATATTTAACATGTTGATCTGCTTGATGAATGAAGGAGAAATTATTTATTCTCTGCAAATAAATACTAAACAGTGAGTCCAAATTGGCAGGAAATTTAAATTGATGCCTCACTGAAAATGCTGCAGTTTTTCTCCTAATAGTTCTGTATCTTGATAGATTTAAAATTTGGAACGCAGAATTCCCACTACTGTGTACAAATTGCTTTACGATAGGAATTGTATTTCAAACATTTTTCTGCTTAGGAGGAAGAACAAAAATCAATGACTATAAAATATTTTGTGCCTTGTCTAGTGTATTGTAATGCAATATGACTGAGGGCTTCTGGTAGCTTTCAGTTGACCTGATAAATTGCTTTGATTAATAGTTGTCAATAAAGTGTGTCTATATAGTGTTACGTTAACGTTTAGCTTACACAGATATCATTCTCTGGCATGATTGTAGTAACCGTACAGGAAAAGACTTAATAGGTAAAGTTGTAGTTTTTAAAAGGATGTGCTTGATACCCTTCTCATCTTGTACCCCTTGATTATTTTATCAGTCTCTGAGCAGGTAAAATGCACGTTTTAGTACCTCTGAAGAGAGCTATCCTCAACTCCACAATGGCAGGACTTTTTAAAATATGTCATCAGTAGTGAAAAGAATCTGTAATTTTCACACTTTTAGTACTGTGAACATATTTTGCTTCCAGTGCTTTTTCTATTTCAGAAAGTGATTTTTGGTTTGTTTGTTTTTGGTGCCTTTTGTAGTAGGGGCACCACTCTGCTGAAAAGCAAGTTTGAGTTGATGCCTTCATTCTGAACTGCTGTTTCTGGGAGACTAAATGGTAGAAGAACTTTCCAGAATGAAGTTTTGCATATATCATAGCAAACCTGTATTTATTTTGGTCTTATGGTAGATCAACATTTACATGTCGTTTTCAGCAAAAAAACATAAATTATGTTTTGCCCGGTGAAGGGATCTCAGCAGGGAATACCTTCTATTAACCTGTGCTTACAGCAGACATTAGCGCTCTAATTAAGCAAACTGTGTTCCCGTGGGCTATCAGTAAAGACTTAAGTAAATGTGCGCTGGGAGAATCAACCTCTGCCGCGTCTCAGAATAGCTGCCCCTTCCCCGAGGACTCCGTTTTGCAGAGGTGGTTTGAGCAGCGAGCGGAGAGTCATTTCAGGCCTCCGGGAAGGTCTCGCCGCCAGCCTGGGCTCCCGAGCCTCGGGCACGTTGTGAGGCACCTTCAGTTCTCCTCCACCCCACCACACACAGTATTTGGGTGCTTGGAGGATTGGGCAGTTGGGGTTACGATAACTCTGTCCTGGATTGTTTGCATCTGTTACCCGAAACCAATATTCTGAAGGGAAAGCAATTACTAAAACATCATGGTCTGATATAGCGTTTTAGTTGGTCCGTTCTCAGTACTATTAGTCATTTGTTCTCCTATTCCTTTGGAAAGTTTTATGAAATGTTACTGTTGCATTGGTTTCTGGCTGTTTTTAACTTTTATTGTTAATAAATAGTGCTTGTAATGAATTTGCTACTGATAAGTGAGAAAAACTAAGTTGAGTTATATCCACCAATACAAATTTTTACGTATTCTGTGACAGAAATAATTTATTTCAATGATAGTTGACAGAAAATGGAGAGCCATCTCTGTGAACTGAGGTGCAGACATTTTCTTAATAACCACTTGAAATTAGTGAGAAGATGCAATTTGATGCATCTTCTTTGATATTTCTTAAAACACTTTAATGTGAAATCACGTGCTTTCTTTTAAAGAAAAATCTGCTAAATGTTTTGAAGAATTCCAACATGTTCATCAAGGATTAAGTGGGCATAGTACCTAATAAATTGATCTCAGAGCCAAACTACTTTTGTTGTAAACTGATGCCTGATCTGTTGAAGGCAGAAAACTTGGTTTCCTTTTTAACAAAGATCAAATAAGTCTTTGAATAAGTGTTTCCACTAAACTTGAACCATATTATTGCAGATAATCCTGTTTCCTACCTTTGGGTTTGCACCTCTGTCATACCCCCTTCTGATGGGTATTATGAAGATCGTGATTTAAGACCTGATCTCTGCTAGCAGGAAATCATGCCAGATGGTGTATCAGGTTTTTTTGGGATAAAGGGATTCCGGTTATTTACGTTATAAATAATTACTGGCCTACTGGCCTAGTGTTGCAATTACCAGTAACAGCTTAAATAACTATTCCCTTACATAAGTAAAGTGTATGTTAACCTGTGATGATTTTTAACTACAGTTACCAGAAGATAAATTTGAAGGTAGGCCTAGAGTAAATGCTGAGATACGGAAGTGCAACTCAAACAGCTGAAGTAATACTTTATTTAAGCTGGCTTCTAATTAGATAAAAATAAGACTAGTGACAACTTGAGAGCAATTAGTCTTGCCACTTTGACTACTGTTAGAATGCAAATATACTTGGACAAATTAGGCATGAAAAAGGAAAATAACATGGAATGGTTAAATAGCCCTTCTGTTTTTTGTGTTTCTCGCTAACTCAGTGCAATAACTGCAAATGTTTTGTTTAATAAATTCAGAATCTACAGATGTACCAAACGATTAGAGAAATGTTAACATGGTACTCTTAAAAACTAAAATTGGTGGGGTTCTTAAGGATATTCTCTAATGGCATCAACTTAGGCTTTAACTTAGTATGCTATAGGACTTTTTAACAAATGAAGCAGAACTTAAAAATTCTAATCCCTGTAATACTAGTATTTTTTCAAAATGTTTACCTGCAATTTACTCCTTAATGAGCTCCTTAGTGGTAGTGCTTTTATACTACAGTTGTTTGGGAGATAAATACTGCACATAGTCAAAATAATGAAGCATACACTTCAAACAAATGCCATATGTAAGCACCTTGAATAAAAAAAAAAGTCGGCAGTGATGTACAGCAATGTTCTCTCTCCTTTCAAGAGCCAGCAGAGAATACGTGCAGGAGGCACACTGAGTACACCGGCCTAAATTATTATCCTCAAGCTTTTCATTTAAACAATTACTTGTTTCATCTTGTTTCTAAATGCAGAGTGAACCTCCTGGGACAGGTTAGCACTACCCAGCAGTGTTTCTGCCCGCTTAGGTGACTGCATCCCTATCGGTGTGAAAACACCTCCTTCATCTCTAAATAAGCCAGGGAAGAGCGAGGAAGAGCTTTGCGAGACAGACTTCCCCTCTGAGCCTGGGAGAACAAAGCCACGCTGGCTTTTGGTCATTGTGATTTTGGGGAGCTGCAGGCAGAATTGTTAGTCTGTACTTTACCTTCTCTGAGACTTCCTTCATGTTCTGCTTTCCCACCGTTGCTGTGGCTCCCCCAAGGCAAGTCCTCCTCGTGAGTGCGCACGATGACTTTAGCACCTGCATTCACCAGTCATGCCTTCAGGGTTGATCGGGGCGCTGCTTTAAGCAACTGGGTTTATGATAAATATACGTTAACCTGCCAAAGACATATATTTTGTTCCTGTTTTCCACAGTGCCATTTCCTCTGAAGTCAGTCATTAATAAATACAAGAACACGTGTGTTTGAGTCCTTGTATCCACTTAATAGAGAGGACTTGTGTACGCAGTTGCTATATGAGCAAAACTAGCATGGGTTAGAGGCTCGTTTGGCTGCACAGTTGTAGGTGTCATATGTGCTTGTTTCTGTTGGTGTCTACGCTTTTTAAAAAGTGTGGCGAGCACATTTTGTGTACACTTTAGCTAATTGCTGTGAGTATTAGTCAGAAAGATACCAACATTTTACTATCTTGGTAGCTGCTGGGGCTACAAACAAGGCCTTATAAGTTACAGTAATTAAATGCAAGACTCATCTGTTTCTTGCAAAATTACTTCTCAGTTTCGAGGTCAGTTGGTACTTAGAACTTTCTCTGGAAAAAAGAAGTTTTTCTGAAGTCTTTCACATTTGGATACGGTAGCTATTTAAAGAGCTACCACTGTGTATTTTCGAACTACTTGCATGATTGCAGGTATTCTAGTAAGACCTTAAGACCTTTTTTTTTTTTTTTTTTTTTTTTAAATGTAGAGGTAATCTTCTGAAAGGAGGCTGAGCTTCTTACCTTTCAAAAGACGCAACACAGAGTTGCCACGCTGTTACCGAGTTGCTCTCATGCAGCAGGAAGTCGCAGGACAGCGTGGGCTGGCTGCTGCCTTAGGGCTGGTGCCCTGTGGCACAAAACCAGCACCAGCTACTAGACTTTTCCCATGAATCCAGCCCATAAATATAAATTTATATTTAAACAATAATTTTTTTGAAGTCACAGCTTGGTAATATTCAGATATAAGACCTATAAAGAAAAATAGGGACTGTATTTCTCCCTCCAAAAAGCTTAGCAATTGATGGTTATTTATATTTACAAATTCCTGCACCTCCGCTCCTGGAATATCCTGACAACTTGCCAAGTCATGCAGGGTGTTGGTGTCCTGGACAAACACAACCACTTTGATTGCTGTCAGGACTCTTAGAATACAGAGAACAAAACTATTTAGCTTAGATAAGGAACAGCGTGTTACGCCTTTAATTTCCTGCTGCTTTACGCTAGTTGTTAGATCTTGCTAAGGACTGAACAAGCAGAAGCATCTCATGTATTTTGTCCCAATTCAACCTTTGTAAGTACCTAAATCTAATTGTATTCCTTTTCTTGGTCTCTTTATTTAACTATTTAATTAAGTAAAACTGGACTCACCTGAAAAAAGTATAAGTAATTCTTTTATTTATAAATATATTCATGGGAGTCGAATTAAGGACTCTTCAAGTGATGGATCTGGAGTTGCTATTCTTCAATTACTCGTGTGGGTGCAGAGTCCTCAAAACCCTCCTTTCCGTTGCGATCTGTGCAGCAGTCAGCATGACGGAGACTCTCGCGCTCCTGAGGGGTGCCAAGGGGGAACTGCGGCTGTTTCAAGTAGTTGTACGTCCCCAGAGGAACCAAGCAGGATGTAACTATAGTCAGAGGATTCCCATTCTTGGCAGGTATGGACAGTGCAGGATGTAGTGCAAGTAGATGGTAATGAGTTCTAATGAGCTCTAAATATATATGTTTTTAATAGTTTAATAGCTAGGAGAATGCCATCTTCTTTCCAGCTAATACTGTAGAGCCTTTAACTATGAAAATGCTGTGTTCCTGTCTCAACCATGTAGAAATTTGAAGCGTAAGGATTTCAAGCAGTTAACTTTGTAATACTGAGCTACAGCCGTTGCCTGAAGTTTTATGTTTTTTTGTCAGTTCTAAATACCGGGAGGATCCAGCTGTGCAGAGCCATTTTGTAGAATATTCCCCAGACTGAGTTATTTTTGAATTTCATCTGTGATCAAAATGTGCAGTGTAACAGCTTGTATGCTTAGAGGTAATGTTTAGAATTGCATTCTCAGACTGGATTTGCTCTCATCAGCGCAAGCATGAGGAGTACATGGCTCTCTGGAGACACTGAACTTTGCATTAGTTCTCTGCACTAAAGCATCTCTGAAAGAATTTGTTGTACCTGTGAAACCTGCAGCTATATAGGGAAATTTCTACTGAAACTTTCTACTGAGGGGGGGGAGGAAAAGAAAAAAAAAAAAAAGAAAGAAAGAACAGAAGGAGGAAAGTTTGCTTAACTTGCTTGCTTTTACAAAAATGCATTTCTGTGCATTCACCCTGGAGAAGTGTAAGTCTGTTCAGTTTAAGTCTTTTCTCTTTTTGGCTGTGAAAAGTTCTGCTAAAGCCTTGCTCCCTGATACTGTCAGAAAGGACTGCACCTATTTTTGTGTGGTGCCATGGAAGAGCCTCCTTTCTGCAGACTTCACTTGTCAGCTTCAAGGCAAGAGCACCTCTTTGCCGCGTCCCCATCTTTTCCTGAGAACCAGGGCAGCCGTGGCAGCTCCCTGTCACCTGTGTCACTAGTGTGTGTGAAGCAGCACCGTGACGGGTGCACAGCAGCAGGACCAAATGCTTCATCTCGCTTAAAAATCTAAAAAATACTGAAACACTTGAACTTGAAATGAAAGTAGGTGCTCTAATCCGGGGAAACTCATAACTGCTGCTGAGCTGGCAATGAGTTTAGTCAATACTCTAATTACCTTCCCATTGTATAGCCCTTGCTGGATGGTGCTCGTGCCCTGAAGGACTGAGTTTCCGAAAGTCCGTAACTGAGATACTTTATAAGGAATTTACTTCTGCAGGTGGTCACCCAGGTGGTATGGTAGCCTTTATAGTATTGATGCTTTATTGGCGTATCTCTGTGTTTCCTGATGAGATTTCAAGAGACTGAAAAATTGGAAGGGACAGTTCACCTGGAGTCATGGACAGGGAGGTGGAGCCAAGGGCGAGTCCCAGTTATCCCCTGCTTTCAGCTCAGGGAGGTCATGTGGAGGAATACAAGCCGATTCACGTACTGCTTTAAAAAACAAATATGAATGTGAATGTGTGGCAGTGATGGAACCATAATTATTCCAATTGGTCCAAATCATAGCCTGGGAAGATTAAAGCCTGCTGTAAACATAATCACTGCCTCATATACTGCCTGGAGAAGTATTATATAAAAACTAAATCTACCTTGCAAGCCTATAATATTCAATCACATTACATAGGTGCTGTGTTATATTGTAAGATCTTTAGTATTATCATATGTACATTTCAGATTTATTATATCTAGTGTTTTCTCATTTGGAGTACTAGTCTGTCCATCTGGTAGCTTAATCTTTTTATTTACTATATTTCATGATGCTATAGAATAACACACTTTAAATTTGAATTGTTATCAACCACCAGATTATTAATTGCTTTAGAGACTGTTAAAAAAAAAAAAAAAAAAAAAAAAAAAAAAAAAAGAACTCTGAGGTTTTTTTTGTAATCAGTTAGCTACGTTCTGCTCTAAAGAACTATGCTGTCTTTCCATTGGCAAAATTAAATTGTGAAATTTTACAAATATGAAGGGTTCTTACGCTTAGAAACTAATGCTGTATTTACAGAATATCTCTGTTGCTTAAAAGGTGTTTAGTTACTGTTACTGTTTTTTTACAAAGGAGGAGTTGATATGCACCTTAGGATGTAGGAATTATTACTGATGTGTGTGCATAAATTTTTGCTATTTATAATACTTTACCAGATTAAATTTTAATATAAGTCAGGTGTTCTGATATATGTGGGGATGATTATGAATATACATGTGTGTGTTTCCACACTGTTGATTTGTATTCTATATCTTTTACTGCTTTGGAGCTATTTCTGTTCGTTTCAGGGAATGTGGAGTATTGTATCTAAACATTATATGCCTTTAGTAATAATACTGTTCTCACAGTTACTTTTTGTAAAAATCCTCTAACGTAACACTTTTCTTATTCAAGTGACACCTTAAGATTTAACGTTGGAGGAGGCACTGAATTTTCTGGCCCTGAAACACTGTTAATGCATGTTAAGATGTGCTGTAAGTGTATAGCTCTCTTCTAACCTGCATGGCATAACCCTTTGATGTACTTTAAATACATTAGTTCTTTTAAAAATGCTTTCAGCTTGTTTAGATACCACTTAAAATGCTATTTTTAAAGGCATGCATCCAGAGACGTGCAATGAGTTCGAAGTGCCAATGTTTCAGGGAATCTAAATTATTTTCAGAATTTCAGAAATTGAGAAGGGATAAGTGGAAGGAGAAAATGTTGGGCTGGTGCCAAGCGATAGCTCGTAACCCTCACAGACTTCCAAACAGCACAAGAACGCCCGAGGTCTCAGGTGATCCTTCTCATAACTCTGCTTTGGTGAGTGAAAAGTTGCATTTCATGGTGGTGGCATGTGCGGGTGAACTTTGGAGGTGTTGAAGTAATTTAGAGAAAAGTAGTATTTGTTTTTTATTGCATTGCCGCAGTGTTTGACATCCTTTGACGTTACAGCTTTTTACCCTTTGCATTTGCTAGCTTTCCATCTTTTATGTTATGCATGGCCTACTCTGACTTGCATGCTATCTCTGTCTATATATCAGTATTGATGTTCTGTGATTAGTGTACATGACTTTATACCCTGCATCTTTAAGTGGGCAATTGCCCTTTGTGTCCTACGAAAAGCAGGAAGTGTCCTAATTTTAATTACTTACATTCTCTATATTCTTAGTCAAAAGTAATGGCATTTTGTCCTGGTCAATACAGATATTCCCTTCCTAAAAGCATCTTGTTTGCTCTTTACTCCTGCCTGTAGTAGGAACAAAGCTTAATGTATGTCTGCGCTCATGCTAGAGACAGAAATTTTTAAATGCTACGTATTTCATGTGACGCTTAGTGGGTTGAGTTTCTGCATGCAAATCTACTGACAGAAGATGTTCAGGCTATGTAAATTTGTCAGTGGATTTATCATGAATTATATTGAGTTGAATAAGTGACTCATTGATAAGAATTTTAATTCCACAGTTTTTACTCATTCAAATAAATCCATTTACATCAGTAGAACTGCACAGGTGAGTAAGAACTGTTATTTGTAAATGAAGGCTTCAGAAAACTTATGGAACAGCAAAAATTGCCTATGTTTTCACAGAGTCACAGATTCATTATTTCTTTTTGTTCAATTGTATCAAAACTTTCAGAATATAGTGAATTTGATTATTTGAAGCATATTCAATTTAAATATACCTGGCCCAATTTCATTATTAAGTTTCAGATATAACCGGGAGAGAAGAAGCAGCTCTTTGCTTCTAGAGGCAGCAAGTGACAAGTCTGGTTTTGCTGGGAAGTAACTTGGAGTGTAGATTACATCTTCTTTTCACCTCTGCCTTATGCTTTTTATGTAAACTTCAGAGTAAGCAGAATGTCTTCTTTACATCAAACCAAATATTTCGATGTTCCTACCCCCAGGATCTTCTCAGAAGCACAATAACCGTTTTCTTGCCTAACCTCTCAGCTCCATTGCTTTCCGGGGAATCTTGCTGGGGTAGGAAAGTCTCGTTCGAGGTCGTTGCATCTTTGCCAGATGCACGTGTTTAACGGCGCCTTCATTGTAACTTTCTCAGGAACTGGGGCTTCGTGACGCTTGAGTTTCCTTGCAGTTTAACAATCCTGTTGTTCTGCGCGTATCTCTGCTATCCTTCTGCTGTCACGGTTTGGGATTTTCTTGAGCGCTGCAGGAGATTGACTGTAGTAGCGTAGAAATACCCTGCGTTAAGTAGGTCAGATTGAATTGCTGATAGTCATAGTAACTGCCCTTGGCGTCGATGGCAGGTTGTTGCAAGCACACGGAGCTGTAGCCATGTGGTTCGGAGATGCAATTCTGAAGTATGGATATGTAGTAGCTCTTCAACAGTAAAAGTGGATTTAGCTTTCCAGCTCAGGTAATGAATTCCCTCAATTTAAAAAAAAAAAAAAAAAAAAAAAAAAAAGCCAAGGCTTCCATGCTGTGTTTAAAGACAGGAGTTGACAGATTTTAAAGATTTCTGCAGCTAATGCTTTTCTAAAGAAACTTTTCCTGCCTTTTAGAAAACCCTCCTTCCTGCTCCCAGCAAGTAGTCATTTCACAGTGCCACTTTCCCAGAAGGACCTGATCCAAAAATTGCAAACATGGTTTCTTAATTTTTATGAAAAGAAATATTTTGTCATAGTGAAAGGCTCAGAGAATAGAAAGCAAATTATGATGATTAACAAATTGCTCACTGAATTACACTATTTTCTTCCTTAAGTAATTTAATGGAACACTGAAGAGCCATGTAGAAAAAAATCAAAAAGAAAATAACCCATGAAAACATTTAAATGAATTAAAAGGGTTTAATAATGTCTGTTACTTCATTTCCCCAGAAGTCAAAGTAAATTTTCTAGCTTCATCCAAACCAAATAAACTGCCAAATATTTCTTCAAAACTCAAATGAGTTTTCTTGGAAACATATTTTCATTATTATTTTCAATTTTTTCATGAAATTATTCACAGACTTCATTCAGCTCATTGTAATGAGCTCTGGAGCCTCCGTATTCAGTGTTAGATGGCAAGAAAACCGCCTTGGTTCTGAGCAGTCCTAAAGAAATTTGGCAGGCAAATTTCTCAAAGCAAAATATTTAATATTGCAGCATATTGGATTTTTTTTATTTTTGTATATATGACTCTAGATTCCATATGCATAGATTCAGTATATTCTTTTATATTCAAAAAAACTTCATATAATCCATCATCAGTGTTGCAGGGCATAAAGCTGGAACAGACTGCTGTGTTAACAAGTTCCCTTTTCTACTATTGGTAAATGCCCTGTTACCAGCTTCATGAACTTGTTTCCTCTTGAAATCACTTATGTTTTCTCAAAAACATATTATTACTACTCAAAAGCAGTTCCAAAATTTTGCTTCTCTGCTAGCTAGAAACCATCAGCCATTGCCCAAGTTAAATTTGTTACCAGTTTGTGCTTGTTCGTCCCTGCACCTATATTGTTTCCCAACTTTAAAAGTTCACCCTGTCTGATGTTCATTGTAAGATGTATTTTTAGAACTGTAACATTACCTTCCACCTTTAAAATTCTAGAACAAAGAGACTTTTTTTTTTTTTTTTGGGTCCCTTTGCGTGTGTTTTAGGGTTCCAGAAGCGTGGAACCCCCTCTCGCCATGGCACAGATGCTCAGTGTTTTAGCGGGCAGGGCTTGCGCAGCACCGCGGGCCGGGGGCAGCCGGACGTTCCACGTTGCCCTCAGCCCGACGATGCGCGGTCCTCTGACCCCTTTTAGGGACTCACGTTTTAACTATTTATTGCTGGCTAATTCAGACGGTCGCCCTAAGCTGCCAACGGCCTCATTAGCCGTGCCAGCCCAGGCCAATCTCCGTGATTTTCCCCTCCATCTAAAGCCAATTAGCAGCCATTACGCGGGTTGCCCTCCCCTTTCGGCCTCTCGCCCCGAGTGTCCCGCAGGCACGTGAAGTTGTTTCAGGTACATTTGTGCATCTTGGCTTCTTGCTGTCCTGCCAGAACGAGGCAGAGCAGAACAAGGCCGGAGCTTTGGGGTGAGGGTGCCCACAGCACCCACAACCTGTGTTCACAAAGTTGGTGCCAATACACTGCATATAAGTTAGAATTTTTCTTTTGTACAGCTGAAATTGTCCAGTTAGTCTGTGTCAGTCAGAAAGAATGATGTCTTTTACGTGTAGAATTTTAAGTGTATTAACTTTTTTAAAAAAAAAAGTTTTGAAGAGTTATTTATCTCAGTACGTTAGACTTGCTCACATAGGATGAAAGGTCAGAAATTACTTTTATGGGAATTTTTTATATGCCATAGAATTTCTGGATTTATTTGAAAGTGCATAAAGCTGAAGTGTGGAGTTATAGACACTTAAACAAAGAGGGGAACGCTAGATCGCCATGTACCTTCTGTCTGTAAAATGAGCTCTAGAAAATGAGAAAATCAGGCAGAGCCAAGCAATTAACCTAACTCTTTGAAAAGGTGACGTGGGTTATTCTCATTTTAGATCAGCAGAGCCTTCAGTCCCATCTTTAAGTGGACACCTACATTGTAACAGAGAAGCCCAGATGACAGAAAGCATCAAAGAAAAGTCTTTGCTTATTCATTTATCATCAGAGTAAACCCAGCGAGGAAAGCTGTGAATGCTGATATTTAAAGAATATACCGTGCATTGTGTTTTGCAGAACGTTGCTGCTTGGAATTGCAAGATCTAGAGGCAACGTCAAGATAAGCTCCCTGCTGCGCTGACTGCCACAGGCTGTGCAGCTCAGTGCAGTAAACAGAAATGCATATGCATAGTTTGCTTTAAAAGCCTATATGGATACCATTTGCATGCCTGAAGTATGTGCACGTAGGCTTGTGCAGATAAGCTTGTGCAGCAGCAGTTTGGAGCACTGGCAGACAAGGGTAACAACCAGCATTTCAGCTTCGCCTTCAACCCCATTAGCTTAAGTTGTCCCTAATTACACGAGTTTATTGCAGTTTCTGCAGCAGGATTCGTTCCCACTGTCGAGTGGTTTGCCAAGTAACAATTACTGCTTCCAAAAAGATATTCTTAGGTATCGCAGCAAGAGGGGAACGAGGGTTTTGAAGCAAACAGGGAAGCCGTTTGTGTACTCGTTAGCTTTTGCTCTTCGCAGACAGGGAAGAGGAAGAAAGGGGGGAACTTGAGGGAGGGAGCTCCGCTGCTCCGGCACGCATCCCGGCGGTGCCGGCGTGCCGAGATGCCGTACCCGTGTCCGTGCGTAGGAAGGCATGCACTCGTTTGCGTAGCTTGCACGGAGATTTTTCAGGCCCTCATGGGCAGTTGGGGTGCGGGCTGCAGTTAAGTTCTCTGCAGTTTATCCCGTTACCTAATGTACGGCGCAGAATCGCAGGCAGGCCATGTTAAAATCCCCTGCACGTGGGAGCTTCCCTCTGTAGAAGATTGCTGGCCCCCGAAACTTCCGCAGAAGGAAATCACAAGGCAGATTCTTCAGAGGGGTCGCAATGCCCTGTTGACAATCTGGGAGTCTCCTATCAAAACTAAATGCTCAGACTTTGTACACAGTGGAGAAACACAGTTTTAGCTGTTCAGATTTAGGTGTATTCTCTTCTTAGTAACTTAGACCACAGTATTTCCTGATACTGAAATAATTAAAAAAAAAATTTTTTTTTAATGAAACCGTGAGTTTACATTATGTTCCCTTTTTTTTTTTCTGAGAGTAGTAGTATTTCAGTGTGCTAGCAGCTGCTGCTAATCTTTGTAATCTATAAATGTTAATGCTCATGGAATGTTAATACCAGCTGATAAAAATGAAATGCAGAAAAATGAGCAATTCAGTTAATCAATTTAGAACGATTTTATAGCTCTACAGATAATTACTAAATTGTTGAAACAGCAATAAAATTCCTGTTGAACAGTAGTAGTATGGGGTGGTTTGAATATTCTATGGTGACTAAATATTTATTCTTGCAGCAGTTTCTTTGTTGGTATTTCTTTAGGCCATTTTATTTAAATCTGAGATAATACACTCCTGGAGACTGTGCGTGGCCAATTTAAGATATAACTGTCACTGTAAAGAGGTAACTTTAAGTAACTTTAA
Source organism: Nothocercus julius (assembly GCA_013398735.1). Lineage (NCBI taxonomy): Eukaryota > Metazoa > Chordata > Aves > Tinamiformes > Tinamidae > Nothocercus > Nothocercus julius. Next base: position 3,234,541 of record VZSV01000028.1, on the reverse strand, counting down.
ATGGTCAATGATGCTCAGTATGTCTGAAATCAGATTCTGTAGTCAAAAGTGGAGTGAACCTAAAATTTGCTTTTTTAAACCATTATTTTGGTACTTCAGTTAAATGGTCTGATTTTCAGAGGAACTAATTAATTGGAATTATATGCTTAGGACACCTGGAGTGCTTGGATTTTGTGATGAATCAAAGTGTGATTTCTAGGTACAAAGTCTAATTCAGATAGCATCAGAAAATCTGCTGTTACTGAAGCCTTTCACTGACCAAGATTCATCAGTATTGGGAATTGTTTGAAATGACCGGGGGAACAGAAACAGGAGGCAAAACTTTTTTTTTAAATTTTTTTATTTTGTTTAATCATGCAGGGTATGGAGAGCAGAAATAAGAATGGATAAGCAGGAAAACAAACCAAATAGGGTAAAAAGGAATTCTATATAAATACAGATATCAACTACTGTGGGACTTGTGCCTAGTACAAATATGAATTCACATATTTTAACAAAAAATTATTTCCTGCCATGTATTTTTTATCACTCCACATTCACAGCTGAACTGGCAAGTGTATTGAGCAGTATCAATAATCTATACCATCTGCAAAGCTGGATATTCATTATTGTGGCACTTTAAGCTAAATGAATTTTTAAAAATATTCTGTAAGTGCCTACCTTTATAGCATGTAAGTATGTTAAAATATAATGTAAAGGTAAAGATATAAGATATCCAGCATTAATTCACTTCTTTTGAAGACCTGTTCTAAGGAACGTTTATCTGAGCTTTCATGTGCACCATCATTGACAGCAGCCACAAATAGTAGTGTTGCTTCTAGTTTCTGTTCTTTAATCCTAAAATCATTCCTCTTCCCTGCATGATCTGGCTGCTGATCAGATCTTCATTCTAAATGTGGAAACAGAGAACATGAAGTATAACATAGGTGGTGAAAATGTTTTTCTTGAAAACCTTTTTCTTCCTGTGGCTCTGAAGATGTGATTAAAAGACAAAGAATTGCACAGTGCAATGATAAAATGCAAGTGACCTGAAGGCTTTTTCTTTAATATTTACCAAAAGCTTTCACATAATGCTCGTCAGGAAGCAGAAGTAAATCAAGAAATGCTAACTTTAATTCAGATATGAAAGAACTTCAGCAATATTTTAAAAACAAAAAACTACTGTGACATGTAATAACTCATGGAGTTTATGTTATTAACTTCTATTTTCTTGTTCAGATAAGTCAGAGTGGGGAAAAGTGTTTGGTGCTGAGCTGCTACTGCGTGTATAAGCTGTGCCCTGTATTTAGACTGGCCCAAAGATCCTGTCTGCCACCTGCAGTTCTTGGTGATCAGTGAGTAGGGCAGGGGTTAGGTGTGGTAATTAAAACAAACAAACAAACAAACAAAAATGCTGCATTCAAAAGAATGTTTTGCAAAGCGATACTTTAACCATGTGGAGGGCAGGAACATGAGTTAATCCTTTGGTCAGCGGGTGCCTATCATTGAAAATGTGCAATTTATCAGCTTCTCAGATGCCCAAGTTGTGCAATTAGTTTAGTCATTTTGTATATTTATTCTCAATTCAAAGTGTTAAGTAAAGCAATTGGTTTCTTACAGATAAAAAAAAAAAAAAAAGCCCTTTATTTCTATACATAAGCAAATTCAATATTCTGTGGTTATCTATTTAGTTCATTTTGGGGATGTAATTAACTGCATAAAGGCTGGGCAGAATGGGATCTGTTTGTACCTTCCTATTTATCAAGGCATTCTATTATCAAATTGTCTACATCAAAAGGCACATTTGTGTCTGGAATGTACCTTTTAATTAAAAAACCTAAAAGCAAGAAAGCTCTTTGTTTTTTAAAACCCTTTAGTCAGAGTGCTACTCATATTTTTATGACCAATTATTTGGTAAATATGAATGAAAAAGGTGGAAGAAGAATGGAGAATTTTGCTTTTTGTTAGGTCACAGTGGATGGCACAGAAGTATACACTAGGTTATCTTTGCATTCAAAGCAGTATACTGGATTGAATAGGACCTTACTTGTGTACTTTTTGTTCTTCAGTGAGAGGCTGGAAATCTGATGTTGGCATTTTCCTGATCATAAGCTTGTATTTTGATTTACTATAAATTGCCTTCCCAAGCCTGTCTCTCATAAATTAAATACTATTTCTACATCCATTTCATCTACATCCAAGTTCCCTATTTCCACCATTATTTAGAGTCCAGTTTTGAGAATTTCCCTACATTTTATATCAGATACCATTTGTCCCAACTTTTAAATTGTATAGATTCCATTGTGTAACCTCCCATTACAGTTCTATTTTAAATGACATGTACCATTTATTTGCTTTTATCCCATATTGTGCAGAATGTAGGAAGACTGTTCTCTAAAACAGCTTGGGAGCTTCTGCTTCTCCCTGAAGACTGTATAATGCCTACTTTGATGCACAGTATTTCATTTTTTCCAAGTGGCTGCAACAGCTCACTTGCCAAATGGCATTTGTGATACCACAAAGTTGTAAGTGAACATTAACTAATGCAGTTAAGGAGACTACCACACAAGTGGTACCTGCCCAAACAAGTTGACAACTTGTTTTAGGAGTTACGCTTGCTCTCATAATCTCAGGTTTAGTGCTTAAACTTCTCCTCTGGAACTGTGCCAGACTTTGTAATGTGCTTGGCAGTGGTAAAAACTGTGTTGTCACTTTTCATTCTATGCCTTTCTGTTCCTTTTCATCTAATCACACATTCCACATAGTAGATAAGTTTTATAAATTAAGGGCATCAGATGAGAAAAGCAAGAAATGTTAATTGATGCTGCACAAGAGCACCGTGAAGATGTTTACGTTACCTGGAAGCATTTCAGGAGCTGTTCAATTGCCTTGGCCTGATGGCAACTCACAGAAAATCTTCCACTCCTTCAAAATCTTACAGGCTGAGTGACTGCAAGGAGGCCTATAGACTATCCCAAACTGCCCCAGGGGCTACATTATGATGATGATGATTGTGCTTTACAGAAACACAGAATAATTAGTTTACATTTTTATTTCTATAATTTTTATAAATATTCTGAGGAAAGACTAGTATCTACATTTCATACATGAAAATTAAACTGCATTTCCTGCACCATGAACTATCTTTCCTGTAAAGAGGGGAGAGAAAATATGATTTTTATTAAATGGGCAAAGGGGGGATCAGTGTGTAACTGAGAAGTAGATCTTTCACATATATACTCTTTTCTCCTCCTACCCCAATATGAAATGAAGTCTCAGACTAAGAAATGCTGGGTTTTTTTAATGTGTTGTGTAGAAAACTGAGTATAAAGATTGAAAGTTTTCTCATGCATCTAACCTGTATATTATCTTCAAAATCAAATTTAGAAAAACAAAAATTGATCCAGCAGTGTGTGTGTGGATCGTATGTCTGCACAAGAAAGTTTATTGCTGTTTTATAACAGCCTTCCAGTTATAGGCTCTGGCTTTGGGTGGCCTGAGGTAGCTTGCTGTGATTAAAGTTATAGAATCATAAAGCTGTTTTTTCCATGGGAACATGAATTTCTCTGTTGTGTTCTGTAAGGCTCATCTTTTGAAGACAGAATGGTTTTTGCCTTGTCATATAACAGATTTTTTTTATTTTTCAGTAAAGGAAAATTCAATTATGAATGAGTTTTTAACCTTAGAAAAGATATATTAATGTATTAAAAACAGTGTTTTTAAGATTTAAGTTTTCAAAATGATTTTAAGTTCTTGTTGTTTTAAATAAATCCAAAATCTTTAAAATTTTTTCAAACTTGAAAATCACATTACTGTATATATGTTACAGCGTTTTGCTGTTTTCTGCCATTCTCCATAGTGTAATACATTCACAGATGTACATTTCTGTCTTTTCCACTTCTGAAGGACTTTTCAGTTTGCAGGGAAGTATTGTCTGCTAGAAAGATTCAATCATTTTTACAGAGAACGATTTTCAACACACCTTTCTACTGATTTATGTCTCAACTTGTCATCTAAATATAAATTTTAAGTATACTTCAACTCACATAATATTGCAGGTTTGTTGGTTCAAGAGGAATACGTTTTTGAAATAAGCCTCATTCTTAACGAAAGCTTAAGAGCTACACGTTTGAAAAATATTTATTCTGATTGGCCAAATTGTATCTAATTTCCAAATTAGAATAGATTTGGGCAAGGCCGGTGTGTACGAAAGTCCACTGCAGAAGGTTCAGAGATTAATATGAAAGTTTCACGGCTGATTTTGAGAGGGGGCCCCACTCTGCTACCCATGTTTGTTGGAGCTAATGTCTTCTGCTCTGAGTAGTCCCCTCGCTTACGAGAGGATTAATCACATGGAAATCACAGCAACGGCCAGCGAGCTAAGCTGAGAGTTTAACCCCGTGTATGTATAAGGGCACTAGGAAGGAACATTTTTCAATTGGCAAGTGTATTCTTTAACTAAGAGGTTACCATGTAGTATAAGGTGGTACAAAAATGCTTGTAATTCAAAGTAATTTTATTGCTGCTGTTGCTGTAAATTTAGTGTCTTTATATGAGGTGATTATATATAGTAAACTATAAAATATACTTTTTACCCCTAAAGGATAGTGGTTGCAGTTGAGATTAGTCAGTGTACTTCTAATATCTAAATACTTTGCCCCTCTTGGAATTTTTTTTTGTTTTGTTGTCTTTAGCAAACCAGTGTAAAGACAATATGTAACATCAAAACTTGTACTTTACATTTTCTGTTCACTTAATCTGGACAGATGTAGAAATGGTTACTAAGGCCAAACCGAAAGGTTCAGCTAGCCCATTATCACATCTTCTCTAAAAACAGTCTGCAGAATAATGCAAATATCAATATTTCAGTGGCATAGCTTGTATTCTAAAGAGACTTGTGGCCACAGGTCTTCCTGACCCGTATGAGATCTCATTGACTCTTCACCAGCCCTTAATAAATATTTTTTCTTTCATTATTTTTCCTGTGGTGTGCCTTTTAATATACACTGAACATTAACCTTTAACACCTACCTGTTTTGCGGATGGAGTTCCAATGATTACTGGATAATTGCTGATTGTGTGAAGAACTACTACTTTTTATTAGTATTAATTAAATCCAGAGCCCAAATTAAAAAATTAGAAGAGTCCCTGCGGGCCTAGCATGTAGTTGCTTTTGCTGAAGAATTCTGTGACCACTGCACGAATTTTGTGAAAGAAAAAAACCCTTTTTTTTAACGAAATTAAACTGCATGCTTTTGAACAACTGTTCCTGTCGGATGTCTAAGGAACACGCAATGCGCGCGAGCAAGAGGGCTCCTCCTGACTGCAGGCTGCACGGCGCTACCTTCCCAAAATAACTGGAGCGGGAGGAAATTTGTCAGCACACTCAGCGCTGGAAACTCAATTGCATGAAAGAGGAGGAGGCAGCATTAACTGCTCCACTTTGGCGGATCCCACTGTTCTCCACAGTCTTTGCGCTGTTGTGCCTGGGCACTTCAGAAATGGGAGACGAGGACATGGTGATGAGTAGTCGAAATGCTAAGCCGGGATTCCCTTCCAGGAATGCCGGGGTGGAGCCCCCAGCTTCGTGGAGATTGCTCTTGGATCACTTCAGCGCTTGCTTTTGTGCTGGTTGAGGGGTTTTAGGGAAGAACTGGCAGGCCAGTGCTAACAAAAGCCGTTGGCTCGCTGAGGTCGCATGCCGACACCAAAACGCAGCGCCGCTTCTGGCACGAGCGTGCTGCGTGTGTGTGCGCGGTGGTTGCAGACTGAAATGTAATTGCAATGCTTCTTGTTGGTAATGTTTAGGCAGAAAGGTTCTTGGCATCAGGGCAGAGTCTTTACAGAAGTTATTCTTGAGTAGATATAGGAAGAAGGTCAATTTATGATCTTGTGCTGAGGTTAGGTTCTGGCCATTCGGCATTTGAGTTTCTCTCATCAGACATAAGCAGAGGCACCTACATTTAAGCAAATCCAAAGGGAAAGGTTTTTGTTTCTACCTGGAAACAGATCGGCTGTGATTTGCCAACATGGAATTTCCTGCGAAAAACATGCCGGAATCAGATGTTTGAGTGCTGAGTTCCATAGTGTGAAATGATCATACGTCTTTTGGAAATAGCTGGAGCGTCTCGCGTGGCCTGATTTGGGGATGCCTCAGCACTACGTGGCTTTTACGGTACACGAGGCGCCTTGGCATTGAACAAGAGCAAAGGTTAGGTTTTGGCACAGGGCTGCCTTGGGCCCGTAATTTGTGCAGGCTCTCCACGGCTAGAATGCTTCCTGGGTGTTTGGCTTTCTGCTTTTCTGATGTCTGATCTGAATCTCGCGCTTGGTTTCGTTTTAAAGTTGTTTTTCTCTTGACATATTTACATGGGAAGTAGACTTTCGTGTGTCCTCATGAATATGCAGCCGGCTGAGTTACCCTGCAAAGGTGAAAGAGGCCTGATGTTCAAAGGCCTTGTAGGGTCACGTGCTACCACTGGAAGCTCTTTCATCAAAAAATAATGATTAAAATTCTGACAGGAATTTGATTGCGATTTTTCATCCCTGAAGCAGGGGCTGCAGGTGGCCTCCTTATTTTATGATCTAACTTATTTGTTCCTCCATTGGAAGACATAATATTGGCATGTCTCTTGGCTAAGCGCATGCAGGCCATGAGCTTACACGCACATGACCAAGTTCTTGCTTTTTCCATGTTACTGTGTTATCTTCTGTGCCCGTTACTCATAACTGTGCAGCCCTTTCATATGTGTGTTTTGTTTATGCCTTTTGTTTGCCATGTGAATATTTAACTGTATCTTTTTGTTGTCTTATGCCAGTGGCCTCAAAGAGTATTTTAAAGTAAGGTTTCTAAGTGGGATCTTCAGAAATGAGATACCCTGGCTTTTTCTAAGAGAAATTTAAAGCATTTCCTAGCATTCAGTCTGTGTTAGAAATAGCTTCTATTAGAATGTGAAATGTGCTTTATGAATTTTTCTGTCAGACAGGCATTAGGATGCATAAGTGCAGTACTTTTAGCCACTTAACTAGGCAATATTTTACAGTAATCAATAAACAATGTGATTTTTAGTGAATGTAATAATTTTACCATTGCTCCATAATTTTTTATTCTGTTGTATGCATACTATGCTGAAATACGTGTTCAGTTTCATCAGTTCCGAGTGGAAATTGTGAAGGTTCTTGTTAACTGTAATAGGTACCATCTACTCAACAAGAGACTAGATTAACCAAAAAAAAAAAAAAAAAAAANAAAAAAAAAAAAAAAATCAATTGTAGAATAACAAGTTAAAAGAAGGCTTTGGGTTCCAGTTAATTTACTAAATAATAACATATCGGATAACATCTCTAGATGAAAATGTCATCTACGTACTTCTAAACCTACTTTTAGCTGCATGATCAAATACCTTATATTTACAAAAGGTCATGTAATACTTAAGTAATTTAAAAATAACACCATACCTAAATGTTAAGGTTTTTATTACTTGTCCTAATAACATCCCTTTTCTAATGCTCAAGCATTTGAGGCTAAATTGAGTTACAAATTTTACATTATTTACAAATAATTGGAAATGCACAATGCTCCCATGAGAAGAGGCTTTCCAAATTTATCCATAAAATGCATACAAATATCCATAAAAATAATGCATAAATTTGCTTTACTTCAGCCTACTCCCTCAGCAGTCAACACAGAAATTTGCAGAGTGATGGAATTTTCTACATGGATTTTTTTAAGAAGCAAAATGAGCTCTTTTTTACTAAAGGTAAGATAGTACTAGGTCAGTGTTTTTGAGTTCAGTGACCCTAGGTGTGCCCAAGCAGCATGGCTAGGGTTGGAGGCACTGGGGCAAGGAAGCAGGTGCGGTTGCTGCTGGTTTCTCTTCTTCAGTGGCAACATGGCATTTTGGGGGCTGCAAGCAGTTCCTGGTAACTTTTACTAGGAGCATGCACGTATGGTCAGGCACTTTGTGTTAGTTCTTGTATTTCCAGCGTTGCAGTGACTTCGTTACAGTTATGTAGCCATGCCTTCAGAGTAGGGTTCAATTTACGACTGGAAATAATGGGACCAAAATGATAGGTAGTGCAGAACACTCAAGCTGAGGCTTTCCACTGAACGCATGGATCTGTGTTAAATCTTCTGTTGCTACCAAATTGAATTAGGTCTTTTTTTTTTTTTTTTTTCTCTGTTATAAGTCTTAATGACAACCAATAGCAATTGCATGTGGTTGATATCAGGTGACAGTGTGTTTAACCTAAAGAAGAGATAATACACAAGCATACAAATCTTCATATTCTGCGTCTGAACTTACAGCTATTGGAGTTCTAGTAAAAGGCAGATTTGTTTAGTTTAGATATTTATTCATTACTGCACTCAGCTACATCAATCAAATGCAATTGCTAAATGCTGTATCAGAAGTCAAGAGAAAAACAGAGAGTACAATTTACCTCTATTCTAAGATACAGTTTTATGATATGTGTCTAACTTAAATGTCTTCTGTAATACCATACTTGTGAAAAAATGAGTATTGATGTTAGCAACACTTTAGACATTTGGATGTAAAATATTTCAAGGCAATAAGATGTAGTGGTACTGAGTTTGAGGTAATTATGTTCTCTATAGAGAGAGAGTTCTTGTGTCAGCTGAGCTGGTAACTGTGAAATTATATATGTATACAGAAACGCAGGGAGAAAAAGAGATCTTTTCCCATGAATAATACCTATAATCCTGTCTGGATGAATGTTGTCCAGTGAAATCTTCCGTAAAAGTCTTTTATTACCTGTTTTTCCCACAGATTGAATCGAGATGTTTCTTTAAAGTTTTGTAGCAGCGCTGATTTGTAAAATTCACTCAGAACAGTGATGCTAGTCCAATTTCTTAGGTTTACTATATCAGCGATATTTAAATATAAGCAGGATAGAATTCAGTTTATATTTTGCCCTTATTAGTGTTACCTCACTGAGTAAGATTTGAATAGCTGCATAAATGGAGTAGGAAAGGGTTGTCACTTGTAGCAGGTCTCTCTTAGAAGAGAGAAGCCAAGGATTAATAGAGCTACAGATTGGTTTTAGAAGAAGCATCTTGCAAAGCACTAGTGTCAGGCTAGACCTCAAAATAATTTGTTTTCATGAGAAGTATTTTGAATTAAAATAGTGTTATATTTACTTGTATAAAAATAGCTTTATCAGCAATTATTCTGCAAAGGGAACTTGAAATCATGTGTCTTTATTACACATGTTAGTAGTTGCTTTTAGAATTAAATAGAAAAATCACTTTACAGGGCCATCAAACTGATTTGGTTTCCAAATATACCAACAATACAATGCAACCAAATAGCCTTTCAGAACCTGGTAAGGGTTTGTCCGAATTCTCCTCTGCAGACATACTATGTTTGAAAGACTAGCAGGAGCAGTTTATAAGGAGAGGTGTAGCTCTATTTAATACGAGGGACACAGAAGAAGCACAACCCAAATTGAATGTTGTTTTGATCCCAGCACGAGCTGGGTAGGCATGAAAATAGTGTTAAAGCCAGTGGGAATTCCTGAGGTCAGGCAGCCAAGGCCCCTGTCCAGGGGCTGATGTGGCAGACGCTGTGCTCGGGAGTTCGGGAAGATATTCACTTGTAGACATAATCCAAGATAAGGCATCCAACCTCAGAATTTGCCTTAAATGTATTGCCACAAACGTGGTTTTGAAGCTCAGTTCTGTTGCAGTATGCACAGTGTAAGTAAAACCATCAAAACTTTTTATGAGTAAAGAGAAATGTCGAACTGGAAAATGCAAATCCTTTCCGTAATGATAAAGCTTTCGACAGGTTTTGAAAACATTACAGAGATACTGGAGTTAAGGGTTAGGCAAATGATGTTTTCGTTGATTATTTTCATGACTATCAAGAAAACAAGGAAAATTAAACTTTAAAATGAGGAATATTCATACTAAGGGATTATGTACAAGAAGTACAGGAAGTAATAAGTTGTAGGGAAAAAAATATTAATCTGAGGTTTGAGTTAGTCCTAGATTTACATTTTAGATAGAGTGTCTAGTTGTGTATCATGTTCCCAAAGAATGTTCTTATTAAAGTGTCTGGTTCTAGAAAATGTGGTCTCCGTACTGAAAACTTTCTTTACCTAAATAAACTAAATAATGTGCCTAATTCTTACTGTGCCTAATGGAAAATTGAATATTTATATTTGAAACAGCTATTATTTTAGCATAATATATATGCTTTATAATATGCATAATGCTATATATATACTATATGTTTGTATATAGCATAGCAGCTAACAGATGTGTGAAAATCCTATATTCAGGTTTTCCACATGTCTGTTAACTGCTGTAGCATTCTTGCTTTTACTCCATTATCCATTTTCTATCCTATATCATTGATAAGTTGTATTAAAATATGATATATTCTGTAGTATGTCTGAGCTTGCATACTTCATAGACTTGTTTTTTGTGGCATATGGCAATTAAGTGCAACTGCCATTTTACCCTTGAAAGGAATTTCCAAACAGAAGGTTGTTAAAAGCAATTTTAAAACATATATTTTTTTTTAATTTTGTTGACAGTCTTACTCCAAAATTTAGAAAAATCATATTTTCAGTGGAAGGCAGACTATCTTAAGGAAAATGTGTGTTCAGTTAAAATGAGTTTCCCACTAAGCAACAATCTTGGTGAAAATGAGTTACTGTCTCCAATGAAAAGTAGCAAATGCTCTTTCCGAGTTAAAGTGTGTCCAGAGGGGAATTTCTGCACCATTGAGTCTAGTCCCCTGCTGTTATAACTTTGACATTACTCCTTAAATCATTCTCTGCTTTAGATTTTTCTTATTATTCTGATGATAGGGAATCTTCCCTGTCTAACCTAAATTTGTGGATATTCTATAGGCACTTATTTTGTGCTAACTTTTGTTTATCACTGTGGAAGTACAGGTAGCAACCTTTATTTTGCGGGTAAGCTAAACTAGTCAAAACTCTTCAGGCCTGTCACAGAAACTTGGTTTTCAATTTCTCTAGTGGCTCTACTGGCCTTTCTGCCCCCATTCCAGTTTCAATTAATCTTTCTTAGCCGGCTGTCTGTGTCCATACTCTTCTAGATGCAACCTCAGCAGTGCCCAGTGCTGTAATGATAACATTTTCCCGGTACTTTTCAAATAACTTTCAGCTTTCTTTTGTTGTCATTTAAAAACAGGAATATTAATTAAACTGTAGTTATCAAAGATTTTGGATTGAGAGCTCACCTATATAAAATACTATACAAAATCAAATGTATAATAAGAATAGCGATTAAAATCTTCTTTCGCCTTAAAAAAGGCAGAAAAGTGCTGGGAAGTAAAGTTTTCAAACAGAAATTGATTTGCTTAGTTTAGTAGATATCAAAGCTGAAAATTCAGTGAGGAGCTTGCATGTTATATGACATTAAAAAATAAATGGCCAGTATAAAGCCAATTAGTTATTCTTTGTTTACCACTGAAAAATACTGAATGTTAGATATGGTAATTTAAAATAGGTTGTCCCAAATTAACTCTTTCAGAAAAATGGCCAGTGTGCCATTTTGAACTACTCAGCAGAAAGTTCCCAAAGTTTCAAAACTATATTCAGTGAAAGGAGAAATGTAAGACTATATATAATGAACGTGAGAGAAAATAACACTGCAGATACTGTAATGATACCATTGAACTCGGTAGTAAATCCTACACAGGGCACCTAGAATGCTTTGTATGTTTTGAATGCATTATCTTGAAAAATATGAATCAGAAAGATGTAGACAAAGACAACGAAAACCACACATTATCACTGAGCTGAATTATCGCTTTGTCAGCACCAAAACATCTTTCCCTGCATCTTGGGGAGGAGATCTTCCTCCGTACTCAGGATTAGTAAAGTCTCAAGCCGCGGTTTGGACCCAGGGCTTCAAAAGGGTTCAGAGATTCCTTGGTTAATTGAAAGGAAAGCAGCAAGAACGATCAGAGGTCCAGAAAGCTCTGCTTCCTGGAAAAGGTTGAAAGAATTTGGGTCTGCATTCCAGAGAGGAGAAGGCCATTGGAAGATGAATTAATGGTCCTAGCACGATCTCAGATGTTTACTGCTAACGGGCTCCCAGCGAACACAGTTAAGCGGCTGATCAAGTCCTGCTCCCACCCACGGTGCCCCATCTCTGCCTGCAATTTCCGAGCAGCTACTGCAGACTAATTGTCTGCAAGAGCTTTAGTGCTGATCCCTTCTTGATGAACTGAAGTTCTCCGTGTTCAGCAATCCTAGGAGAATGAGAGGCAAAAAAAATTGAAAATTATATAAATGCCTCTTTCGCTCCAACAGGAAAAGCCAAACTCTGGGGGCAAGAGGCTCCTAAGATAAAATTAATAGGTGTGTTGGTTTATATTTTTAAAAGTTCCTTCTCTTTCTCAAAAGCCACAGAGCCTGGGTATCTTTTTTTTATATGTTTTCTGTGAAATTTCTTTTAATCTTAAAATTGACACACGATCTTATGGGGCTATGAATTAAGAGTGTTAATTCTGTGCAACTAATACCAACCAGCTACATTTTATTTTATCTTGCTCTTGTTTTTCTCTTGTTCATTTAGCTCCTTCACGTTTCCAGCATAAAACTCACTGTTGTGTCTAATGACCTTTTATACCACTAATCTACCCGGCAGGGTTTTGAGAATAGTAATTCTCAGGAGCCTCAGTAGATGAAGCAGGCATGGCATAATTCTGCTGGTGCTGCCGCCTCTCTCTTGGATAACAGCATGGGAAATTGTATTCCCACGCCGCTATTTAGCACCTGGAGTCATTGCTCTAAGTGTATCTGGCAATCTTCTCTTCTTTGCTAGGTTTCTGTTTGTGTGTGCTAATCTTCTGTCAAAGGACTTTGTAACAAGTTGAAGTGTTTGAGTAAACTTTACTGAAACTTTTGGTGGTCAAGATAAACAGAACTGCATTTAAGGATCTTGGAAAATGGAGGAAGTTACTAGTCTAGTATGCATATAGAAGAGATAAGCTTGTTTTTTGTATATATATCATATATAAAACTATAAACTAATTTTCTATACATATGACCTTTAAATTGGAATTGGAACTGTCCATTATTGATTATCCTGTCTGTTAGTAAGCAACTTAAAAAATGGATATCGTTTCTGATGACAGTTCCTCTTTAGCTCGTGTAGCAGTGATCCGTTGCATCAGAAATAGCTGAGCTCTTTTCAGGTTATTTCAGGACTGGATCCAAGCAGAAAATAATGTTAATGTTCTCTTAAACTTTTCAGGGTGGAAAAAGAATCTCCCCCCAGTTTCTGCATCAGAATAGGATGAAATGGGTAACTCTGTCTGTCTTTTGTCTCTTTTGTTTTTGTTTGTTTGTTTGTTTGGTTGGTTGTTTTTAAACTCCCCGGTGACAGGTTGGTTCTTACCGCAGGCTAGTGAGTAATTCTGTGGTTTGGCTCAGTGGTATCCAGCTCTCATCCAGCTGAGAGCTGATTCCGCCACGTGGCCAGCAGGATCCCCATCCAGCTGAAGTTTTCTTCAGATCTTAACATGCGTGAAAAGCTAACAGCTATTAAACAGAAAAGTGTTCACCCAAGTCTCAACCATCTGCACTGGTAACTGCAGTCAGTGCATGTTTATTTGTGCCCTGGCACCTGTATATCTAGGCAGTTTGTGCTGGTCTCAGTTGGCCTTCGCATTGTAAAGGCAGGTTCATTAGAAACATTGGATTGCTTTTTATGTCCCCCATCAAATGATCTAGATATTCCCTGTTGTTCCTTCACTGATGTGCCGGATGTTGTCAGGCCTATTACTACAACAAACTGTAGCTACGTGTGAACACCCCGAATCTAGGATCACAGCTGAGGATGTGCTTGCTCGTTGTGGCACCTCATAGTAAATTTGGATGCTGTGTGTAGCTGTTATCTGAACAGCATAAAGTTGCAACCTCTGTACTCTCTGGAGTGGTACCATAAGTGGAAGGTGTGGAGATACTAGCTTTGAAACTTCTGATTAAAATATTAAGTGTTTTGAGAATGCTCAGGTACTATCATGTCATCACAGAGCTTAGTTTTCTTATAAATTGTAACGATTTTAAATACATTAGTAAGGACTTACTCTTTAATTTATTTTGAACTTACTTTATGATGAATAAGAATATGATTTGCAAAAGCTCCAGACAAAGGGCTGAATCTCAAATCCTTGAAAGTTATTTTTTCATACACACATTCTGTTTACTCACTGGAAATTTTCCCAAGTAGAGATTAGTTAAGATTTTGTGATTCAGATGACATGGGTTTCCCCTATATGAAAGACATTTCTTTTCTTCTAACCTTTAAGCAGTCTGAATTCATGACAAGTTTGTTATACCTCAGGATTTCACGTTTACATAAAAAATGATGTCCTTACAGTTTTCAGAACTGTTGAGTTTCCAGAAACTATTAGTTAAGTTGATGGGAGCTGTAACTACTGAGTTCATCTAAAAATCATTGTTTTACAGCTGCCTAGATAATTTTCCAACTTGTAAAAATCCAAATTTGAGAAATATTGTCACATGTAGTGCCTATATAGCAATACTATTAAGTAATGTGGAATGTTATCTTTTATCCTTATCTTGATATATGAAATGACAGATTTCTTAGTGTAAAAATTATCTAATTTGTTGTATTTGTTACTATAAGAAAGACAAACTGAAAGCCCATACAGCTTGGTAAGGCACCTCAGATAGCTGCTAATTGAGAATGCTAAGGGAAGGGTAAGGTAACAGTTTGGGCAGTTGGTGCTAATCCGCCAAGTTTTCTGGTAGGTTTCCCGTTCTTCGTGTGTTTGGGGGAAGACAGGTGGTTATTGGAAATTTTTATGCTTTTTGAAAATTGTTGTTCATATTCTATTTTTGGTTTCTAACTTACTTCAATGTACCCACTCAAAGAGCATTTTTCTTACTATTTTCGTCACAAGGATGTGACTCCAGCTCTTTCTGAGTTCATTCACATTTGTACAGAATTTTTTCCCCAGAATTGAAAGGTACTGAATGCAGTGTAAATATTTTAATGTAAAATTTACCCGAGAGTTCCAGGCAAGAAAAAGCATCTTGTCTAATGCTTCGTTAGCCAAGATACAGATTTGGTTTTTTTTCTTTTTTTTTTTTTTCCCCCCCCTCTATAAAGGAGGTGAAAGCGTATGGATAAATCTCAGTACTCTGCACAGGGGAAAATATTAGTGCCATTTCAAACAGGTACATGTACAATCTGGTCTGCGCGTATCTTTCATTTTTATGTCTGCGTTTGTCGTGCCAAACAGAGCATGAAGTGCTGAATCCTGGCGGGGTCAAACTTCCTGCCCAGATGCCGAAGAGATACTCCTCAAAAAACCTTTTTTTTTCCTGTCTTTGCTAGCTTAGGTGATACGTTGTCTCACAAGAAGCTTAGAATTAAGTGGAGGAAAAGAGGGCAAATGTTCAGTGTTCGATAAGAAAACATTGTGTGTGTGTGTGTGGGGGGGGGCAGCCATAGATAAATTTGCGAAGGCATTGCAAAAAGCCTATGTGAAGGAAAGGCATTTTTTGTGTTGGGCTACCCTAATTAAATAACATGGAGTGGATTTTTCTAGGGACTAGTTGTTTCAGCAAAGATGGCAGTTTACAGTACATTGCAAATGCATGCTTAATAAACAAGTGATACACCATTTAAATTAACTTTAACGGCTGAGTCCTGTCATTAATTTATTGAAATGAGCAACTCTCAGAAATCCTGCCATTTTTGTGATAGTTCTGGTTTGTATTATTTTCATCATAAAAAAAAATATATATATATATATATATCATGAGCTATTTATTGTATTTCTTCTTATTTTTCTTTCTATGTTGTTCAAAGTGCCTGAGAGTAAAAGAGGAGAGGAAATTACCCTTAATATACCAGCTTTTTAATTGCCAAATATTCAGCCTTGTTGCCATGGAGCTCGGTGTGCTACTTGGAGGCCTCGCTCACCGCTGGTGCAGCTCCTGCACAGAGACATCTTAATGGATTAGCAGGTGAACGCTTGGCCCTATTAAATAGCTAAATAAGCAATAGGGATCATAATGCGTTTATTTTAGGCGGCAGGGGACGTTACTGATATGCCAATATCTGCTCGCAGATTGCAGGAAGGGTTGGTAAAAGACGTGCAGCTCCTCAGTCTCTGCTTCAGTTTCGCATCCTGTTTTCATAGTAGTGCCAACGAACATGTGCTGATTTTAACCCTTGGAAAAGTGCTCTGTAAAACCTGCGTGGAAAAGCCGACGTAAGTATGTGTGAACTCAGAGTTGCATGTGCTGGGGCACTTCCAGAGCAGGGATTCAGCTTGGAGTGCAGCACAGAAGTGATTAGAAGGGGTGGGAAAATGCTCTATTTTTGTGCTTAAGGTGGAGGGCTGTGTTCTCGCTACTGGCTGAGTAGGGGAGGCACGTGGGGAGACCTTCCTGGTCCCGCTTGATGCTGGAGCTGCTCTTTGTGCTGACTTTGGGAAGATCCCATGGTGGGAGAGGGGCTCCGGGTTGAGCGTCGCCCCTCGTGCGAGCGGGAGCGCTGCCCGGACGGCGTTCCCACGCGCGTCTCCTCACCGGAGCGGGCCTCCGTTTCACTCTGCCTCCTGGATAGTTTACATCACAGCAGCTTTACCTATGTTATCTGCCTAATGCCTAATCTTCTGCCTTTATTTAGGCCTTCTGAGCATATTCTAATCCAATTTCCCCGGGAAGCCAGTGCTCACACTGTGCGCTGACTAGGAGCCGTGCGGGCTCAGATAGGCAAGGACCGTAAGCGTGATCCTCTTAGCCAGGGACAAGGACTGGGACAAGACCCCTGGAATCCTCCCCAACTGGGCTGTGTGTAAATAATAGCCGCGATTTTTGCGCTTTGTTTGTTGCAGTCCCACGAAGCTTGAAACAAAAGCTCCCTCAAGGGACAAACCTTATGGTTGAGTTTGGAAAGGACTGGTTGAGACTGAGGTTGGAATATTGAGACTGCGTCTTCTTACGTTGTCTGAATTGTGAAACGAGAGCAGCAAAGAAAATACCAAAGTCAGCCCGACAGGGATGTTTTCACCAGTCTTTTCTCTTTCCCAGCTTTCTATTACGCTGTTTTGAGGGTCTTCCAAGTTAAAATAGGTTTTAGGGAACTTGATTGTGTGCATGCACCTTTTCAGAGAAATTACACTTGGGAAACAAGTGAAGAAAAAATATATTTAATCCCTTTATGTCTTTGTTTGATTGCTGAGCACTTATAATCAGTTAAATGCTTAATAAAAAAATAAGTCCTGAAAATTGAATCCATAATCCTATCTCTGAGGCGCTTCTCTGTATTAATATTTCCTCTAGTATCTCAAATACTGGAAGCTTTGATTTTACTTGTTTACAGAAATAATTCGCAAGATAGCTGGATTTGTATAATGGAAAAAAAATTAGCTGAGAGCTAAAGGTGCTTTTTTTCAGATCTGAGAGAAGGCTAAATTATGACACTTATAAATATAATATTGAGCCAGAAGCAAATGAAGAGGCAAGTTTGGTCAGGAGCTATGGCTTTATACAGGGATTCAAAAAAAGGCCTTTTGGTAAGCCAAGTTGTTCCCGTGCTTGAAATGCAAAATTTTGCTGTTTTCACAGTTTTGGAACTCAGAATGGAAGATTATTATGTATAATAAGAAGCTGGCCAAATGAGTATTTCTTGTGCTTCATTTGCAGGCAGGTTTGTTTAATGGCATATAACCTCTTTCCACTCTCAAGAAAGCATTGCTCATTTGCTTCAGTAATGATTGCAGCTTTCGTCAGTTAGGGAGGTCCTGTTTATTCCTCCCTTTTTTTTAAAAAAAAAGTTATTTTAGCTTTGTTAAAAGCTTTTGTTTTTCTTTTTTTTTTAAGTGGTTGTAAAGATAAAACCCAGCACTTCAGCATGAAAAGTATCTAAAACTGAAAATCAGTGAGGAAGGTTGGTTTGTTTGTTTTTTTTTTTCTTCTTAAGAAAAAGAGAATGGGAAAAGGATGCTTCTCCCATTCAAAAATTATTTACAAGTAGGAACTTTGCTTTGTAAAAAGCTTTCATTAATTCCAGTTGCCAAAATTAAAATAAAGAAGACATATTCCTTCAAAATATTGACATACGCAGGGAAAGCATCTCTTTCCAATTTTAGCCATTAGCTAGAAAACTTTTTAAAAATAGTAAGCCTTTAAATTGCTGCAGACAGTTCCAGTTAATCAGGTCAATCTGTCCCAACTCCTGTGCCTTCATGGCAGAGTGCTAGGCTGTGGGGAGGCTGTTGGCTGATGCTTTATAGCAGGGATGAGTCACCTGAATGTCACCTGCATTTTTATAGATTTTTATAGCCATAATTATGTATATATATAGAGAGAGAGCTCTGTGTGTATGTGTGTGTGTATGTGTATATATATATATATACATAAAATATATATATAAAATTCAATGTTTACCTGAGTTTGTGTAGTTTAGGAAACCTGATTTCTAAACAGCTGAGTAGTATGGGTGTTGCTGAGGGTGTTCTGTGCGGCTCATCCTGCCAAGTGTGGTTTGTTACCCGAGGTGAATGAGCCAAAGGTTCCGTGGGACGCACTCAGGTGACCCATGTAAGTCGCAGGTAAATATGTGCCTCCGGTACAGGTGGCAGGATATTGCTCGTTTTCTTGCAGTAGCGGAGCTGTTAGTGGTAGAAGCTGCTAACGTGCACTTCTGGAAATCTGGAAGCGACTGCAGGCTAAAAATCTAGAGCATTTATCACTTGAGAGCCACTGTGGTGGAAAGAGAGCGAACACGTTAGCAATTGAGAGAAGGGCAGTAGTGTGTGTAATTCTGCCTCACGTCGGCTATTTGGACTAAGAGAAGCTGGATTCCATAGTGAGGTAACAGAGAAGAAAACGGATCAAACCTGCCCCGCTGTTGCCTGTGGTAAAGGGAAAAGGCAAACATATCAACTGATACCCAAGTCAGTAATTACCGAGTGTCACGAATAAGCCACTAAGTAATTTCAGTGGTATTTTTAACAGCTAGTGCCTGTGACGACAGCCAGACATAGGCATCTGGTTTAGCGAGGAAGCATGTCAAGAACCTCTGAATTTTGCCTGCAAAGATTCAAGTAAATTACAGTGTCAGGATGCTGGTCCCAAACACATTAGTGTAAATTCTGTGCAGTAATTAACAGATATGGAGAAAATATATATTGTCTATTTGGAATTCTAGTAAGCAGCTACTTATAACTGATCTGCCAAAGTTAGGGTGATTGTCAATCCTAATTATGCCAAGGACTTTTTTTTTTTTTATTAGGGGTGAAGGTCTGGCTGGGAGGAATTAACAACTTCCTACAGTGTCTTCACATTCTAACTAATCAAGTACCTTGGAAGAGCCATTGCTTATATATATGTTTTTTCTACCTTTTATATTATTAATCCTATCCGCAATCAGAAATTGTGCTCACAACAGTACAGTCTTCCCTTGCCTAACTAGGACAGCCTACACTCTCTCCTAGATGGTGTCCCCCTGGTCTCTTCTCCCCAAACTTGCTCCTCTCTCCCACTTGGTGTTTCTCTTGTCAGCAGAGATGTTTCCCACAAAATCCTCTGGGAAGGAAGCAGTCGGTAATGCTGTGGTGAACTCGTCCATCTCGGCACACCTTTTGAGACTAAACGTGTAGCTCGTGTCGGCTGGGAACAGAAGACCTGTAGGAGGTCTCTGTTGTGAATATGTATGACTTTTTAATTGGTACGTGTATGCCATGTTCCACAGTTCTTTTGACTTACGTTATCGTAAATAGAAAGGGAAGATTAGGACTAAGCCTTTTACTTTAACATTAATGTAGCTGTGACAAAAAAAACAAAGCCCTTCTGTATGAAAATTTCCCCCCCACCTTATTCCCTGACTGAATAAATGAGTATATAGTAATAAGTAGGCATGTAAGTTCCAGGAATAAAACAATGTAATTGTAGCACCTCCAACATCCTTCCTCTACTGAAGATACTGAATAGTTCAGAAGATGAAAGCAAAAAATGTGGACTAGATCCTGAACTTTGCTGCCTTAAAATATTCCTGATATAACCGAAAGATCCAGTCTTTCTACTGGCAGCCTTTCAAAAGAGAGAAGTAAATGATAAGTCTCTGACTTCATGTAGTAAAAAACCCTGCTGTGAACTTCTGAAATGACCTATCTGTGTGAGAAGTCTCACAGTAACTTTAGAGACACAAATAGAACAAAGCTTACCTTTAAAAGAAAAAATTAATCATTTCTGTAATAGGCATCTGTGATGGCATAAACTGGAAACTTAATAATAGGAAGTTTCCTACTAATTTGATGGTTGATACCCTCATTTATTCAAGATGATGATCATCAGATCAAAGTGTGTTCTCCATCTCTTGTTTATGCTTGGGCCTATTGGTAGAGAATTAAGTTTTTCTAATTTTTCAGCTGCACTCAACAATAAGCAATCACGTGGGTTCGACGTAAATTGTTTTAATCCCACTTTCAACCCATGTACGTATTTCCTGTGAGTTGTACTAGTTTACTTACAAGCACATTTCAGTTACACACGTGGACATACTTGAGGCTTAGGAGTACCGAATGACATAGTGCAAACCAGGGGGGTTGTCAAAGTGTTTTTTCTTGTCCAGCTCTGCTTCTATTTTTTTTTAACTGAAAAATTAGCAAAATATTAGTTAGAACATGGGAGCATCCACGAATGGAAGTGCTGTTTTACTAATTTTGGCGTAGGCTGCTGGAAAGATGATATAACATGAGAAATGGCTATAAGCTGGAATAATGATTAATATTGGTCAGTTTGACTCCAGTATTCGCTCACTGTGTTTACATCGGGATAGAGGAAAGTGCTGTTCTAATTTCTACAAGTGTAAATCGAGTGACTTAAGGAAACAGGTAAAGCTATTAATGTTTTATTCAGATACTTGGCAGCATATTCTTACAAGCCACTACTCTGTGCTTTACCACTAGAACTTAGTTTTGTGTGGCTAGTGTAGGTACAATCAAATTATGCTCCTAGTTCAGTGTTACTTCCATAGCACAGCTAGCTCGTGCAGTGTCCCTTTTTGTAATATATGTGGTCCATATAACAAAATACTTTATTCTCTGGAATTCATTTTAACCCTCCTTTTGACTGTTTTTATTCTGCTGCCTGACTTGAAGCAAAAATGAAAGGTGGTACCTGCACTTTAGAAGATTTAGATATCTGGATATCCTTTAGAGGATCTGGAAAAATGTTGGTTCATTCTATTTTCCCTTTTGCCTGAAGTCTGAATTGAAGGAACAAGGGGGGCATAAAACTTGTAATCAGATAAATGGTATGAAAAATGGTGATATGTCCCCATGCAGCACATAATATAATTAAGTAACGTTTTATAGCTCTGTTGTAATTGAGGCACTCTGACTTTGTGTATTTAATTAATCTTCTGTCCTTTGATAAGTATTCGGCTGTTAGACAAGTACTTGGCCACTTAGAGTCTTTCATCTCTGATATTAATTGACTGGAATCCAGCAGGTCACAATAATTGGCAGACAACAAAGCAGCCTCTGAATTGTAGCTGCTGAAAAAAAGGTTCATTTGGCCTCTCAATTAAAGATTTTGGATGTATCGATACTTAATAGAGAGAAGGTGAATGCATATCATAATAAAAATTAAAAATTGGATGACATGGTCCATAGTTACCCCTGTGAATTCCTATCTACTGCTTCTTACAGCTATTTGTTCGAATTTGTACACTGACCACCAAAAGTGTCCGTACAAAGAAGGGCTACACAAGAGACTAGATAATCACGAAAGCATCCTGAAGGATGAGGGAAGGGGCTCTTACATAAAATTAGTGAGTAAATTAAGGAGTATTTGGTAACTGCATTAGCATCAATTAAAGTTCAGTATGGTGATGAAAAATGGAAATTTGGGGAAAAGCAGTTTCATAACATGCTGAGAGCTTTGTAAGGGGAATACTGTGGCTAGTTTACTAAAGCTGTATCAGTACATGATAGAATGAATAAACAGATCTTTAGAGATGAGGGATGAAAATACAGATATGTCAGGCAGAAGAAGGTATTCTGGTGGAGAGGGTCTTAATGTTTCACTTAAGTTAATTGCTACTCAACTGTCAGCAATTCATTTTCTTAAATGTGCTTGAAACAACGCTGTAACAGTCCTAGGTAATAAAAATAATGCGTTTCTTCTTCCACAGCTCATTTTAAGCTACAAAGTTTTATTTTTTTGCTTTTGTTCCCTGCTCCAATAAATTAATTGATATTAAGAATGGTTTTGGAAGCTGCTCCCATCTGCTACCAGCACAGGTAGAGCAAATTCAGAGAATACTTTTCATGCACTTTGGATGCCCATAACTACAATTTGAGAATTCGGGGCCTAAATCCCTTCAGGCTGCGGAGGGAAGTGATCCCACCTGTTTCCAGTCCTAAATGAGTGTTCTGAGACCTGGACTGTTTATGCAGAGGATGCTGATGTTCTATGCATGCTGATGTGCTTTAGTAATCAGCAAAATTACTTTTTGTTAAGCCTATGATATTGCTGGCCAAGACTGGAGATGGAGTCCTGAGTGTTTGGGAATTCTTTATAAGCCCAGGTTTTAGCAATTTGAACTTAAGTTGAATAATTAGCACAATTTCAATTTGAGTCAATAGCATTTTTACTAAAATGAGTCCAAAGTGAATGTGCTTATCTATATAATATAATAGCGTAATGTATGGTAACACTATCTGCAAATGATAGTACCATTTAAGTAGGCTGTAGTGAAGTTTATTGTGTTGCTTTTTCATTCAGCATGGAAGCAAAATGGTAATCTGATGTCATATTTAAGAGGGTCTCTTTCAATTTCGTGTTCCAAAGGTGAATCAGATTTAAGGACGACGACACGGTGTGAAAGTAAGTGATAATTAAAGTAGTTGGTTTGTTTCACAGGACCACATTTGAAATGAAGAGTACAATGCCATACAAGTGTCACACTTAATGTAAAAGTAATAAAGATGAAATGACTGTACTATGTTAGGAAAACAGATTGACAAAGTAAGGCTTGCAGACCATTTGGTATATACTTTATAAAGCAATTTTCTTGGTGGGCCACAAGGTGCTTTTGTTGATTTTTTTTTTTTTTTTTTTCCATAGCTAAGTAATGCAAAGAAAAAAAAGCTATAAAAATAGCATTTTCAGTTTTCAAGTACAAGGTATCCTTATCAACTACAGCCAAACACAAAATCCCCCTTAGCAGGTCTCCAGTAAGAAATAAATGCAAATCAAGATCTAGCGCAATCGTGCAGGTCGTTTGTAATTGCCAGCTAATTTAGACATTAGCAACCAAGTAGCAGAAGGTGGTTTTGGCTTCTGGAAATCTATCACAAATTATATTGCTACCTGTTATAACTAAAGTGCTCTGATTAATGCAGTGAGATGCTAGAAGGAAGTAAAGCAGAGTGTAGTCAGACATCTGTATAATAATAAAAAAAACCTCTGTTTTTTTTTTTTCCTGGAATTTTGTTGGCAAATAATGCTGGGACGCAAGAACATTTTTTGGCCAAGATCAGTTTCTGAATGTGGCAAGGAAATCTCCTGTAGATACCGTGTCATGGAAGCTGGAGCCTGCTATTTAATGGACAGTTCTCTGACTAAAAATAAACACTAATGAAGTGATGCAATTACTGTCTCTCCCTGTAGATTACTCTTGACTTAAGGAACTAGCTCTTTTAGATGCATATATGTGCAGCACTAATTTACTTCCTGTATGCTTCCCTATTTTGACATGGTGGTGAGAAGCAATTGTATTTTTCTCTGTTTATCTTTCCTCCGTTGCTTTCCTTTTGTATCTGCCTTTTCCTGTTTGTTTATTTTTTAATTTTTGTAATCCTTTCTTCAGATTTAATTAATATTATCCTGCTGTGAATTTTTAATTTAATTGAATTCGCATGTAGTATTTCATCCATCCTAATCCTATCAATGTGTGTCACTCAAGTGTATATTACCAACCTATTGGCTTTTAAATTACTGCCTTCCTTTGTTTTTTTCCACTTGATTTTGAATAAAAAGGTGATGGCGGGTTTCAGTCACCCACGATCCGTCTTTGCAGCATATAATTTTTAACTCTGTGGTCAGCTTTGGATAAAAACAGGAATCGTGTGTGTGTCTAGAGAGAAAAATACTACTGGGAACTGTTACATTGGCAGCCTTTGTTTTACAAGGTACAAACTGAAGAGCAAAGGCAGCTAATTACAGTGGCTTTTTTATGCGATGTGATGCTTGATGAATTTCTTCCCCAAGCAGTTACGGAGCTAACAAGGAGAGATACTATTTTAGACAGGGATTTTTGCATATGGAGAATGATTTGGAACAACTGCTTCTAGAGAGTAACCTTGAATTGAACACTTGGGGTTTTTTCTTAAGGTTAAAGTGAGTGAAAGGACAAATGAAATCATTTTAGTTAGAAAAACAATCCTGACAAGCTGTCATCCAGCTAATGAATTCAGCAGGTGAAACCCCGGGCTGAGAAAGGGTGCGTGGAAATTTCAAGTGTCTTTTGAAAATGAAAAAAGCCACGTGAAATCGGTGTCCTGGGTCGGGGAGAGACTTGTCCAGATGGGCTGTAGCTTTACACGTAATGTCAGAATGTGTGTGTGCGTAGGCTTTTGTTGTTTTTAAGGGACTGAGAATAAGCACGTAATTTAGGAGGAGTGAATTTAAAAGAAAGCTATGCTTGGTGGGGGGGGGGTGTCTAAGGGAGTTGGGAAGTGGGGTGAAAAATGCAAGAAGCTGTTCAGGTTGCACAGAGAGACTTAAATAACAAAAGGTTCTTTAGCTGTATAAAAATATAAGAATGAAAAGACAAAAAGAAAAAAAATCTCTAATCTAGAGATTAGAAAGTCTTTAAGTACCTGTTTTTCACGAGGATACAGATGCTGTATAGGAACAACACAGGAATGAAGCAAGTCAGTAAAAATGAACAAGTATGCTACATTGGAAGTCTAAGGAAAGGTCACCTAAGTTAGCTCAAGTACAAATACAAGACTTTGGGCTTAAACAGCACAGAAAGAGTTGTTAAAGAACATTTTATTTTAATCATTATTTTTCTTTGCCAATGAATAACGCTAACTTGGTAACGTTTCCTTACCTAGAAAAGCATTTGTGAAAGAAGGTAAAAAGGAATAGGTCCAACCCCGTCTGGTACAGGAGAGGTTTGCAAATGCTGACATGGCAGATGATTAATGAAAGGGGACAAGGCTGCCCGTGGTACAGGAAACGGTGGCAGAGATGTGTTTAAAAATAACTGGAAGGAACCTGGTGTTCCCAGGCGAGCTCTTCCGTGAATCATCCTGAGGAGCCGTTTGCTTCATTCGGTCATCTTCCCCATGGCTTTGTTGGTCTTGACAGGTGAAGTAGGATTTTGCTTGTGACCATTTGTGGAGCCTGTGCTGCTCTGTTGTCCATGCTCCTCCATTAGGATGTGCTGATTTTTGTGGGCAACTCTCTTTGACTTCGCTTCTTGAGTGGTCGTCGTAATCGGTTATTGGAGGCAGGAATGTCTAGTTCCAAAGATGGATTGGGTTGAACTGACTTGTGTTGGCTAGCCAGGATTAGTCAAGATCCAAGTTTCCTCACCAAAGGAGGAGTGGAATTTTGGAGTAATTTTGTTGAGGGAATACTTGGAGCAGAGTCTGAGTATTTTGGAGTAATCTTGTTGAGGGAATACCTGGAGAAGGGTTTAGGTTTTTAGCTATAGTTTGATCATTTTCTAAACATACTAATGTGGAAAGATTGTGAGAGGAAATTGGACTCAATGAACTCAAGTCTTATTTTATTACTGTATTATTACAGAAGAAAATGATATGGTAAACAACACTGCAAATGCCATTCAAGCTGTTAAAACAAAAACATGGCTTTTTTACTTCTGCCTTAAAAAAAGGATAGAGAGACTAGCTAAACCTTTCTAGAAAATTGCGTAGTTGATATTGGGCTTTAATATTCACCTGTGCCTTCTGAAGCTCAAGCTCAGAATATAGATAATATTTTGCTTAGTGAGGAACAAACACTCTCATCACAGAGCTTCAACTAAAATGTTTTCTTAGATTATGTTAGCGTGGTTAGGCTAGTAGGTTCTGATGGAGAATGACATTTGGAAAAAAAAAAAAAAAGTCATACAGGGTCGATTTCATTATTTTTCATCGATTTTTGGCAATCCTGGCTTTTTGTATTTCTATTTTTGTTCCTTTAACCTCCCTCTCATCAGTATTAGGCACTGCCAGGAACCATTTTCCAAGAAGAGCTTCTTACTAGCTCCTTTTCTCTGTATCGAAGGCAGTTACATGATATGTAATATCTGTTTATTGAGCTGAACATAGTTCCCACTGCGTACTTCTTTTGTTTGTAATTTTTTCAAGGATTTATAGGATTTTTTTGCTTCTAGCTAGGAGTGATGCAATAAAGTCGTATCGGACCTGTACCCTCTGAAAGGAGTTGTCCTTACATGAAGTAAAAAGGTATTTCCCCCTCCGTATAGTCTTGAATGTTCAGTACATGCTGTTTTCTGACAGCCCTGTGTCCATGTACCGTGTTTCAGAGCTGATTCAATGCTTGATTTTTTTCCTACTATAATGGTATATTTATTCTGTTTTTGTAACAGCTTGTCCTTGTACATCTATGCAGCACAGAGAAAGTAGCTGAACGGTGTACTGTGGAAATTATCTATATAATTGGATGTAGAACTATCACTGTGAAAGCTTTATACTGTAGCAGCAAGCGTAGCGTTGTCACCTGCTGGCCTGTGATGAAAACGGCTCAGAGCCTCATCCGACTGTAATTAGCGTTTCCCAGTCAGAAGGACCCTGGATCAGATTCTGAGATCTCTGTCATGCTTATTAACAGCTCACGCTACCAATAACTCCAGTGAGACTAATATGGAGCAAGATAGTGTAAGATGCAACAGCAAAGGAACCTACTCCACTAGAGATCTCAGTACAAAGCAGCAGCATTAAGTAATAAAATGTTATGTCTGTGATACGCAGTTCGTGGCATTACAGGTGGCACATGTTCATGTAAAGGAAGAATGCTGAAGAAGAAAATTTCTTTCTAAAATGCGTGTGTCTAAACATTGCTGCAGCCGAAGAACTGATGTGGGCTTGATGCCATCTTACTTGCTGCCAGTGTGGTCACAGAGAATATCTCAGTCGCAAAATCAGTGCCAGGCAAATGAAGCACCTTTGGACGTGCGTACGGAGGATCCTTGGTGGCCGCAGCACAACCAGGGCTCCTCTGCCCCCGTGCGTGCGGGGGAAATGCTCATCTTTAGGGCACACACAAACTAATTCCTGTATGCTGCGCTGCACTGAGCAGCCTCTTTGCACGTGGAAGGCGGCATGTTTGAAATGCTCCAGCGTCCTCGGGAGCTTTGTCTGTGAGAAGCAGCGGGTTTTGCACAGCGGTGCTTTACAGCACTGACTGTCGGGCTGTTGAGGTTAAGCTTCTTCAAAGGCTTTTTGCCTGCTGACCTCATAGGTGGCTTGACGTGGACTTTGGACTTCTTGGTGAATGGGTGTCTTAAAATTTATCGGAAAAGTGAACAACTTGCTTACAAAAAGGAAAAAAAAAAGTTCATACATTTTTTCAAACAAAGATGTAAATATCTATAATTTTAATTTATTTGTATGATTCATTTATAACAGGAGTTATATAGCTATTGAATATTTAAATGTAGAAGAACACAGAGAAAATATGTAACCACCCAGAAAATAATTCCACAAATAATAGAAGATAACTGTCAATGCATGATGAGCTTCTTTCCCAACATTATTTTAGGGCCAAAATGTGCTTTGAGTTCCTTCCTGGACTCAGATTCCTCACATCAAAGCTTTTCAGGAACTGCTGATCACTGTTAATGTGTTATCACCAGCAAGAGATTCCCCACCCAGCTCTGTTCTGTTAGAGGACAGATTAGCGAAGTCCAAACTGTCCTAGGGGCACGTTTATACTCTTAATCAGTAGTATTTCTGCCATTTCCTTTCCCTGCTTTTTATTTTTATTTCTTTATTTTTCATTGCCTTTTTTTCTCCCTAGATTTCTAGTCTCCCGAGTCCTCGCTCATAGACATACTGCAGTTTTTAATGACACTTTTTATGTCTCCTGTTTTATTCATTAAGCCAAGCCCTCAGACATCATACCAGATTTTGTGCTGCCTGTACTGAAAAATGACCTTGAATAGGATTATCAACTTTTTCTTCTGGATTAAATTTAAACATGAATTGTTTACTTTACTCTCATGGTAGAAAATGTTCCCAGTGATATGCAGTAAACCATATAGCTCTGTGAGAAATGAGCAGTTGGCCAGGAATTGCTATATTCTAAAGGAGACTCATATACTCCAGCCTAAATCATTTATTTTCTAAGTAGTCATAAATAAAGACATAAATTCTTGTATTTGCTTTAATAATATAGGCCTAAGCATGAGAAACTGGGAAACAGTTCTCAAGTAATGTAAAAATAGCTGTAGTGTGGTAGACATTGCTGTCCGGGCTCTGGCAATGGCCAGGAGCAGATAAGTAGGAAAACACAGTAATTGCATAGTGTGGCTATGTGTTAATTAAGTATGTGCATTGAAATTTGTCCTTAGCAGCTGAAGTCAACGTTGCCCGTTGTGTAATTTTATTTATTTATTCGGTTTTCGTGTCAAGTGACTGAAATAAAGAATATTGGCTACATGCCTCAATTTTTGTAATAAAAGTATAACTGTATATAATATATCATATATTTGTAAAAATAATTCCCACTCGTTTTGTCGAGCTGTTTAAGCTTCTGACAGGGTTAGCTGAGCTCATCAGCGTTGCCCATAGCTGAGGCTCTGCTGTGAGAGCAGCCGCTGCTCCCGTTAGGAGGATATATTTCAAGAGAATTTTTTTTCCTAATTTTGCTGTTTTGTTCTTTCTCTGAACCACGGTCTGAGTTCGATGTGAATTTGAATGAAGAACTCTATCTTCCATTTATATATGCACATGTGGTGTATTTTTTTCAAGTGTTTTGTTTTTTGTGCTCTTCAGGATAAATCAAGATCACCTTGAAATATCTGCACTTGGAAATTATGATTTTTTTTTTTTTTCCTGGTTTCCACAAGCTCAAGAGGCACCATTTTTCAGGCTAGGAATTTTTCGTTAGTTGGATCAAAAGACTGTGGCAATCGAGCAAGGCAGATATGTGCCTTGGTGAAGAACAGATAACATAAGAAGCCTAGACAGGGTAGTAAAGAGACATGTTTTGAAAATGAATCTTGAATGACAACTTATTAAAAGACGGGAACTTCCAGCAGTCACTGTACTATCAGAAAACATTTCTTTAGTCCAAGTGATGGAGCATAAATAATAGAGGTTGCATACTTTTAGGAGCATCTTAACTCTGGTCCCCATTCATAGTTTCGTATGGTGAAGGGAGAAGTAATTTCATGGGTCCATAACTTCTATTATTCTGAGGTCAGCGCAGAGCTGTTCTGAACAGTGACCCAGAGTACGCACAGTGTATTTTCTGTGGGTACAAATGAAGACATTCGGGAGTATATATATTTAATGTTGACTAGAAAGTATAATCATATATTAATTTATTAACCATATTAGCCTAAGCTCCCCTGGATAATACACTACGGAATTAATAGATGAATCATCGCATGCTTTAGTAGGAATCATCTGGTTCAATTCCCTTTCAAAGCAACCTGAAGGACAAAATACAATAAATGACTACTATATAAATAAATGAGGACATATTTTTTTGAAAATCCTTCCTGGAAAAGAAGAGGCTGTAGCACACAAATGTTTAAGTCCTGGAAACTAACCAGTGTGGTAGAATAAAATAGAGAGAAATGGACAGTCAGGGTGTTCAGTGCCCCTGTTTTTTTGAGGGTTGGGGTATGATGTGTTGCTTAGTGCTAGTGAGGATAAAGCAGAAGGAGAGGTAATGCCACACACTAACATTTGCAGGGCAAATGATTCATGGTGCTGAGGGATAGAACCAAAATATCAGCCACCTGCAGTCTAGAGAGAGGGATTCAGTGGGCACGTGAAGCAACAAGCAGCCCTGAAACTTCCCCGGCAGACTAACAGGTTAATATGAGAGTGGGTCTATTTTCATTGGGTTGTGTTTACCAGGGTTGAGATCAAAATAGTTTTTTTCATATAAAAATGGTAAAGTGTTTATTCCTAAATGCTTGTTGACAAATTACCCAAGTTATTTTGCTTTTGCAAAACTGTTACGAGACAGAAATTATAGAAGAAATTATAATTCTAGACTAGACATCTGGTCTAGAATGTTAATCGAGTGAGATCTTGAGCCTGTTTTATCTGGCAAGTTCTGTATTATTTTGCAGATAGACATAAGGAGATGTGGGACATTATAAAGTTGAAAGGATTTTATTAGCGTGCGTGTAGGAAAGTACTAAAATATGTCCCTGAGAAACAAAGGAGAATATAGAAAAAGAAGTTAGTGTGCTCACAACTACAAAAATAGTACAAGTTTATCTTAGAAGCTGAATTACGTTATTTTTAATGTCTGATTTTCTTTTCCAGAATGACAAATCCCCAGGGCGTTCCACAAGTAGATCAAGTAACATTTCAAAGGTATGTGGAATCTATTAATACATAGCTACTGATTATTATATACTAAGTAGTAATTGCTAGATACGTCTTCAATTAATAGTTTTTAAAATCTGATGTTTACTAGAGTGGAAAAAAATTGATGCTTAAATTTTGCAATTTGCTTTTGATGTTCAAAGGCAATGTAGAAATTTGCTTTGCTGTGAAGACTTTGCTCCTCTTGCATGTATGTTTCTGCTGTGAACTTCAGGAATAAGCTATTTTAGCTACATGAGAAAAGTTACAATATTTAAGTATGACCTCAATAAATAATTATGTGCAAAGTCCTCTGTAACATGTGAATATACATGCACTGGCTGGCCAATGTATGGCTTTTCTTGTGTGATTATAAAGTTAGGCAAACTGGAATATTTTCAAATTATTTTCATCTAACTATAGGATTATGTGGCTGTAACTATGAAAGGTAAAATATTTTGACATGAGGAATATCCATAGGGCAGGAATAAAGCAAAATTCCCCGTGTTCGCTCGTTGCCTGCCTCAGCACTCTTTGAATATGTTTTATGTTATTTGTGGGTACACGAGCAGAAAGGCAACCAGCTAGATGCATCTAGTCGCTAGCTAGGCCTTCCTGCGCCCTGCCCTGCTGGGGCTGGCAATAAAGGGTCACATTTTGGATATTTTTGATTCATCTGTATTTTGTATTATGGCACAGCGTTTGGTTTGTTTGTTTGTTTTTAATCAAGACTTATTTACAATATAAGCAAATTAAAGACTTTGTTCCTTGGCTGTTTGCCACTCGTTATTCCTCAGCACTGTATCTTTTCTCAGTAAATGTTTAATGTCTTCCTAAATAATATGAATAATTTAAGGGGAAAGCTGGTACGATAGGGATCTGGTGGATTCATTTCTTTCCACTGTAGTTAACGAGTGGAACAAATGTTGTGTTTGAAACACAGCCCAGAGGGGTTATGCTTATGTGGGCTTGTGAGCCTGCCTGGTTTCGCTGAAATGCTTTCTGGAGGAAACGTTTCTAGCACGTTATAATTATCTTTCTGTGTGTTAATTATGATTCAAGAGCAACTTGGAGAAGGAGGCTCTCTCGGCAGTAAGATCTGAAATTCTCTGAAGGCAACTTTGGGCTTATTTTCCAGGGAAGAGAAATTCAGACTTGAAGCAAATTGCCTTTTTTTTTTTTTTTTTTTTTTTTTTTGTGTGTGTGTGTGTGTGTGTGTGTGTGTGTGTGTGTGTGTGTGTGTGTGCGCGTGCTGTTTTGGCTCAGCTGCTTCTCAGAAGCCTGGAGCAGCTGTTAGAGCCCTTCTTATTTATGTGTCTGCAGAGCAGCTATCTAATAAAATTCAGCTGAGTTACATCAGGAAGAAGTGGGTTGATCACTTTGAAATATTCAGTATAACAACATTCATTGGTTTAATTTAGAATATGAAGGGAACAGTGAATTTCACTGTCTTTTTTTCCTCCACCTCATTTAGTTTCTTTGCTGTTTTCTTGTCCGAGCTCAGGCTCCTCTCAATAACCTATACATGAAAACCAAAAGGCACCAGCATGTCCAAGAAGCGCTTGCTAAAGTTTTATCTAAAATACTTACTGATGCCAAATTTACTGATTGTTGATTTGAAGTACTCAGTTTGAGATTTTGAATTAGATCCTGTTTTGAAGGAATATTTGAAATGACCAATGATGCAGTTAGGCATCTACTAGTTATCTAGTAAAGCATTATTATAAAGTTTTTGTGATTATGATGCAGAATTCATACTATTTGAATGGTGTACCTTATATTTTGTTCATTTGAATTCAAGTATAGAAGTTTATTTCATCTCCCATTAAAATGGAATATTCTTTCATATGGGTTTTCATATTCTTTAATTTTTATCTGTCAGTTTGAGGTGAATATATGATGAGTACAATATCGCAGTTCAGGTGATTTACACAACTTGAACTGCATTCGTTGTTATGTGCTCTGCATTTTTAATGGATAAGCTCTGTCTCTGGCAGTGACACCAATACAGAATGCATAAAACTTTGTACCTGAACTATAATGAGCACCAATTGTATGTTTTAGGGTGGTAGAAGCATTAAAAAGAAATAATAGATGTTGATAACCTGGTGTAGGATTGCAGTGTACATGCTGCATCTCCCATTACCTGTTGCATGATTGTGTCCTAAAAAGCAAAGAAAATTGTTTGGCGCTCTTGCTCCCGCAGGGGACTGGGCACCCAGGTGATGCGCGTGTGCTATTTGTACTGTTTTGCCAGCCTGGCACTAAGCACAGATAGATTGCGATTCTCTTCCAGATTGCTCTGTTGTTCTTTTTTCAAGTTCCATTCTTCCAAAGCGTAACTCCTTATTGGCTGTAACGGGCTTTGTTTTAAAAAATCTAAATATAATACTGTATCTTTTCAGAACTGAGAGGAAACTTAGAGCTTTCAAAAAAGGCTAAAAGACAAGAACAAACAAGTTGTTAGTCTTGTAAAGTGTAAAATGTCAGTCTTCAAAAGCACTGTTACAGTGAATAATATCATATATACAAAACCGGCATTAAAATTTGAGTGTAAAAGTTGTCTTAGTCATCTGAATGATGCCTCTTGCTCATAAACAGAATCATTAATATCAAAGGTGAAGACTAACCTAGCACTTAACTCTCATTATGGTCCTATTACTGTAAAACAAAAAAAAGAACAACAGTACAAAGTAAACAAGTTAGTAGAAAAATATTTTGTTCATCAAAGTATAAAACAGAGAAAGGCAGAAGCTAGAACTAAACACAGTAGTGTAAAAAAAAAATGAAAAAAATAAATAAAAAGGTCTCTGTGAGACCGTTTCACTGCAGCTGCGCATTACAGAGGGTTTGTTGCTTGAAACCTTTAAACTCCATTCAGATGTGAATGGTTTGTATGTGCGAAACGTGCTTTTAATGAGCATTTGTCTTGGATAAAGTCCTCCTTTCCTCTTAAAAGGAGGGCAGATTGACTCATCTTCATGGACTATCTTGCACATGTGGTATTAAGCAATAGCTGGGCAGAGATGACTCATGGTTTTTGTTGTTATCTAGAAAATCCAGTTAAAATGTCAACCTCAAATTAAAGTGAGAATTAAATGCAGATAGGAAATTTTTATTTTCTTGGCGAGTTTTGCTTCCTGCAGTCCCCTGTTTCTATCCTACCAGCAACAAGGTTGTGCGGTAGCAGTATCCCCTTGCGCCAGCTAAATGATCATCTCGGTTGTCCTGAAAACTCTGTATTTAGCAGTATCCTGCTTGAAAAGCATGCTCTCCGCTCCCGTTGAACATATTGAAAATAATTACGAATAAAATAGCCTGACACGTCTGTTAATTGAATTGTGTATCCTTGACGAGAGGATTCATTTAAAGTGGCCAAGACAGCAGAAGGTGGTGACTAGGGAATCCAGACTAACAGCGCTTTTGAAATGCCAGACTTAATCAGCTGGAGTTGGCATTAGCCCTCAAGCGTCTTCCTTGTGTCGATGACACGGTGAAATGAGCTGCCTTGCTCATAAATGGATTGTCAGGCAACTTTACTTTAAATTACCATGTTTAATTATGCTACCGATATAATTTGCTATCATAAAATTAGTGCAGCTCTTGTTAAGTTTTCTGATTTCAGTGAGTTGTACACTCCAGCTGTTTGAAAGATTCTTCCTTCCATTCAGGGAAGAATATTTTTAAAATAAGTCATTACTCAGCATGCCAAGTGGAATTGGAGTCCACCGAATCAAAATGATTCCCCCAATTCAAGAAAGGCAGGACCTCAAACACTCGGTGTGTTAAGGAGGATGTTATAGCAACAAGATCCATGTGCTTGAGACTGTTGCCGACATCTGTTGTATATACGGTCCCACAAGAGCTTGTTATCTGGATTGATATGCTACGAGCAGAATATATTCAGATCACGATGTTTGCAGTTTGTCAGAGATGCCTATATAATAAATTGGATGCAAATTACAGGATTTGGTATTTTGTTTCTAAAGCTAGCAATAAAGATGATTAAAAATGATACGTGCGTTGCGAGCGGAGCTGAGGGCCCTGGCCCCGCGCTGGGTTTGGCGGTGACACGACGCAGCCGAGAGCCGGCGCCAGCAGCAGCCGCCAGGGACCAGCTCGCTCAGCGCTACTTTGGAGACCTTCCTGGTGGTGCTGGTTTTGGCACCATCTACGTTTCTTAATGTTTTTCTCTGTTTCTTCCACTTAAGTGAGACTTTGCCCGTTCCTGAGCTTTCTTGGCTAACGCTGCGGGTGACTGTATTTGAATGACGTGCGGTACCGGGGTCGCCCTTGCTGTTCACGGGTCCCTCGGCTCCTGTTCAAGCTGCAGGGATAACGCTGCATTTCTTGCAGAAATGTGTGTAAGCAGCTCGGTGGGGGCGGCCCTTGAGTGTCCATGCACAATGTGGATTGCAGGGGCTACAATATCAATCAACCTGAATCAGGCACAAAATTGTCTTTTTTTTTTCCATAGGTAAACAGCAGAAAATGAGAGTCAATGGTATAAAATGAGCATCAGAAACACTAACTTCCTTCATTTTGGAACCTACTCCGTCTGTTCATTTGACCATTAAAAAAAAAAATGTAAAAGTAGTTAAAAACGAAATTTAAAAATTGCAGAAACTTCTTGCATGAAACACCATCAGGGATGAGAATGTGACTCATCTGGGTGGAACTTGAGCTGCCAGGAGTTTCTTGCTTTGTTTCTGGGGATTTAACTGGCTTTGTGCCTGCCTGGATAGCAAATTTGCCCCAATATGGATTATACAAACCAAAAAAAAAAAAATTTATGGGAATGATGGGAATGGTTTCAGCAGAAAATGAACCCTTTCCCCAAGGTCCTTGCAGCTCAGCATACTGTTAACGTTATGCGGATGCTGGAGAGCTAGGAAGTGAATTGGACTGAAGAGGGCTGAAACAGTCCAGGCTTCTTTACAGCTGAGAGATACATAAGACATAAGCAATTGAATGTGTAATGTAGTTTTTATCCAAAAATAATTAGATTTTACTCTGTCTCCAACCCCAAGTAGTAAGTGTAAAAGCTTTTCGGGCGATTTATTTTAATCTTGGCTTGATTCCAATGCTCTCAAGACTTGTCTAGGTCACTTCCTGCCCTTATAGCCATAAAATGTGGAAGTTCCTTGAGCTTGCACAGAGCTGCTGTGCAGTTGCTGTGCCGCCGCAGCCGCCCGCCCTCCTTCAAAGGCGAATGCTGTGGCAGGGTGATATAACCTTGACTTTATGCCATGGAGGCCTCTGACCACCGCTGAAGATCAGGCCAGGCCTGTGGTGCGCCCGGCCCCTGAGAGCCCTGCAAGGCACAGCGGGAAATAAGTCGATAGGTAAAACAGGAACTAGACACGAGGGATGAATGAAGTGGCCCTTGCTCAGCTCTGGGACGGGATTTCTTCAGCAGTCCCACGTCTGCTGCAGAGGCTGGAGATGCAGCCCAGCAGTGTGGGACTGGTGCTGAGCACGAGGATTGTGCACAAGGGCTTTTTCCGTTCAGTTTCTTGTGTTAGCTGGATTTTCATACCGTCAAGTTTCATTTGCTGAGACTAGTAGTAAACATTTAGTGAAAGGTTTGGTGTTGCGATACAGCAAACTGAGAGGGAGAAAGTGACGCCCAAATTCCTAAAGCCAACAGATTTTGATGCAAAAGCACTGCTGCTAAATCCCAGCTGATCTCCCATTAATAACAAGAATACACCTGGGTATTGACTAATGGTTCCAAAGGATCGGGACATGAAATACAGTAAATATATGAGGAACCTTGGATTAAAATGATGTGTAAGGAGATGGTTGCTGCATTTGCCTGTTTTTGCTTGTGCTATTAATTCTTAATTTTCATGCTGACACCACAAAAATGTGTCTGTGAAAGGTGAGCTAGGAATAATTATGGATTCTACATATAGTTTGATTTGACTTTTTTAGTACAAAAGGTTGGGATGACAACCTTTGTATTATTTGTACTTCGCATCTTTGTCCTGCAAGTGCCTTATGAGCTGCCTTGGGTTATTGATTCTTGCCCTACACATGCTCTTTGTGTTGTGAAACTCCTAAGCTTATAGTATTTTGTCTCCACTTGGTAGTGGTGCTCACAGTGTGAGAGTTGCATGGTAGGACATAAGCTGAAGGCAGGTTACAGTCTTAAGCATGGTGTTTATTGAGCCCTCGCTCCCCACATATGGCACACAGCTCCAGAGCGATCCTGCAGGGCCTCGGGTGGGAATTTGGATCTCACAGGGCTATGCTGCCAGTGGATTGTGAGGCAGATGGAAATGGTTTGTTGCTAACAGCATCCAAGTATGTTTGAGTGGAAGTATCGAGCAGCTGAGCTTATGGTGTACAACAACTGCCTATGAGCAAAATGTCACATACTAACCGTGTTTTTCTTTTTTCTCATCTCCTGATTGAGGATGTGATCAGCTCTGTGGAGTTGCAGCCTGCACTTTGGTCCTCTCAGGCTCATCCATTTCTCGTTATTGGAGCACTTCCATATGATCTGATTGTCTTGAAAACCTTTTAAAACATACTTCAGTTTTCTCAGTGTTCTGCCAGCCCGCTCCAGATAGCTTTGCTTTGCGCTCATCATCACTCAGCATCATGCAAATGCACTTCACCTCACTGTGAAAAGAGTTTGTTTTGCCTGATACAAAAACATCCTTTCCCATCAGACCCTTGCAGCGGATCACAACCAGATGAAATTTCAAATGCTGAAAGCTGCTTCCTCAAAGAACGAGACAAAAAGTAGTCGTGAACAAACGAAAGCTGCGTTAAGTCATATGTGGTTCCACAAATAGGTTTTGCTTTTGGTTAGGCTTCCTGTATTTTGCGAGCTTGCGTGTGTTCAAGAGTATGCTATGAACAGCCACAGCAGTTGTTTTAATTTTGTAATCATGTGGCAAAGCAGTAAAATATCTGCAATGTATTTCTTGGACAAAGATTCCAAACTGTCTAACTTATTTCAACAGGCAAGCAGTCCTACAACAGGAACAGCTCCCAGGAGTCAGTCACGACTGTCTGTCTGCCCTTCTACTCAGGACATTTGTAGGTACGTGCTGAGAGCAAAAGTCCGTAATCTGTCTGATATCTGTTAGTTGTTACCTTTTTTAGATAATAGGTAGCTCTTGCTTCTGCTTAACACTATTCATAATTCACCCAGATTTTAGTTTTATTTTGATCTGTATTTTGGTTCTGCTTTTGCTGTTCAGTCTTGTTTTTCTGTTAAATTTCACGTTCTCATTTTCATCCTTCTTTTTTGTGTGGTCTCTCCTTTTCCCTTTCCACCTACCCTTACCATTTCCATCCCTTTCTTTTGCTTACTGCTCTGTCCAGATCTACCACATTGCATGAGTTGTCAGAAGATGAGCTTGAACATGCAACCCCTGTTTCAGTGCTGACCCCTTCTAATAGGGAGTCTGGTAAGAAACAAGTGAAGCGAAGGTTTAGGCGGAAAAAAGAGACTGGAGACAATGGTGAGCATACAGAAAAGCAAGGAAAGGGGAAGGACTGTAAATTACATCCTCAGGCTACAAGATCCAAGTGGATTGCATCTGATTCATCGTCATCTTCGGATGAGAGTCAGTGGGCTCAGGTTAGGAGGAGAGCAAAAGTCAAAATGCCCAGGAGGGGGAGAAGGAATAGGTCATGCAGTACCCAGGACGGGTCCTCGCACAGTAATGCTGTTGAACTGGTTCCCCTGGGGGCAGTGGGGAAAAAGCAGCAAGAGGTACCTGATGCAGAGCATCCTGCTCTAAACCACCGCAGGAGGAGGGTTCCGAGGCCTAAGGAAACTCAGTCTTCAGCATCATCTCAGGAAGCAAGGATTTCCTCAAGAAAATGTGGAAAAAGCAAAGGCAAGAGCTACAGCAGAGAGCGGCAGCCTGCGCCTCAGCACGGGCGCGGTAAGGACTGGCTGGACGGCCTTGCTGCGGGCGGCTCCGGCAGCAACGTCCCGGCAGCCCCGGATCGCGGGGCTCCTGCCGGCGCGCGGCCCCGCGTGGCTGATGCTCCTCGCAAGGCTCCCGTGTTGTGTGATGACTGGTCTGATGATTTAGAAGTGTGCAGGTTAGTCCCATGGGGAAGGTTTAATGTTCCTCACGGGGGGGTTCTTGCCACAGGCTGCTTCCCTGGACTGCCTTCTGCCACTGCTTCTCTGTAACAAACCGCTAGACAGGCCCCGGGAATTAAGCCCAAGAGTTTCCTGCAGAAAGGTCGTGGTATCTCCATCTCAAGATATATTTCTCATATTTAAAAAGAGTAGTCCAGGAAGGGAACTGAATGTTTATTTTTTGGCTAGCTTGTTCTTCATGAGGATAGACACGCTGTGCACCCTGGCAGGGTATCCCTGTCCTGAATCTCGACGCAGAGCCACAGAGTGAGGCAGGAGACCAATCGCTAATGGGATACAGAGACTTTCACTCTTGCACAATAAGTTCAAATCCAGCTTTGGCCTTTCTTGGTCATTTATTATTGATTTACATGAAATAAATTCATTGTCATGATTCAGTGTCTCCTGGAGTTGCCATTACCACAGAAATCTGATGGATGGTCTTTCTGCTCTTTCCAGTCAGGCATAAATTGCACATAGCTTGGCACTGCTGTATCACATGGATGTGTAGAGGCTGTAAATCTGGTACCCCTCACGACGATGGCTGCGACGGGAAGTTTTAGCAGAAAAAGTAGCAAAGAAGTTTTGAGAAGGGAAAAATGTATCTCTCTAGCCTAGAAGAGAACTTGGCCTCTGACAGCCTAAGGTCTTTGTGCTTCAGTGTGTAATCGAGAGGTGAGCATTTTCCCCTGAAAATGAGGGCAGCAGTGGCACTTCTGAGCTCGTGTGTGAATTTGGTGTAGAAAACTGAAGGGGCTTGAGTCACTTGATTTAGTTATATCTTAGGACTTCAGTCGCTTGATTTGGTAATACCATCCAGTCCGTTTAACAGAACTGAAACAAGTATTTCTTTTTTTTTTTAAACCGTTGTGCCAGAGTTGACTCTTGTCTACCAAGTGCAAATGAGGATCAGGCATAGTTTCTTGGTGCAGTAACAGAAAACTTCTCACATTTTGCTGGGAAGAAATTTGCATGGAAATGTAAACAGAGGCAGAAGGAGGAAGTTGGCTGCACCGCAGCGGGCGGTTTCACAGCACGCTTCAACCTAGTAACAAGCTGCAAAGATATGGAATTTAAAAACAAAAAGGTAATGTGAAGGCATTTTCATAGCAGGAGAAGCAAGACTTTGCTAATGCTAGTGCTATACACTCCTTATTACGTTTACCAGATAAGAGTGACCGTTTCAGGTATGTGCCCGCTGTCTGTTATCAGGATTTCAGTGCAAGGTCCACCCGTGTTTGTCATCAGCTTGCACAAAAAGGCAGCGTCTCAGGCTTGGCACCGCTGTATCTTACAGAAATGCGAAGCAGCAGCAGTAATGATAACTATGATTTCTATTTTTGCAGCATTTGAAATATGCCTGCATGGTACCATGCAGAGGTAACTGAGCCCGATCTTCAGAGTTGACTTAAATTTTGGGCCTACATATAGACATTGAATATTTACTGTAGTAGGCACAGTGCATTTAACAGGGCCACTTCATTCTTATTAACTCAAAAACTGAAGTAAGTTATTTCAGTATAGGGCTTAGCTCTACTGGATTAAAAAAGAGAAGTTCAGGTTTTGTTAGTGTCTCATGTAGTTTAATCCTAACTGCTGTCCAAGTCCCCAGACTTAGCGGAAAGCAGACCCCAGTCTGTTCTATGTATTCTCAACCTATTCGGTTTTACTGTGATTATTCAGTCTTTGTTTGCAAGACTAGGAGCTTCTTGGGTTTTGGACCTGCATACAACTTTTTAGCTAGGCTGCTGTTTCCTAGAAAAAAAACAACTTTGATAGGGGTATGTCCCAGGCTCAGTGGAGATGCTCTAAGAATGACTAGAGTTAAGCTCGATGCAGTTGATCATTTGGCCTATTGTGCAAAATTTGTCAGGAGTCATAACGTCACCGTTCTTCCTATTCAGGGGTATCGGGGTAATGCTGTATTTCTTGTGGCTGTTGCTAGGTGTATCACAGCTGATGATAACACATTTAGGAAAACTGTTACAAAATCTAAAACAAACCTATTCCAATCTATAATGAATATAGGTGATGAATAGATATATAGATGATGAATAGATGATGAATATAGAATCTACAGCTGAGCTGTTTTCTAAAAAAGAGTGGCTTTCTAAAAAAGCAGCTCAGGTGGTGCCAAACAACTTCAGGTTGTTTCCAGCATTTTCTAATATCCATTTTTTCATAGCTGAGGAGTTATCTTTCTTAATCTCTTTGCAGACCATTGAATAAAAGGGAAGAGATGTATAAGTTGTTACTACCCAGTCAGCATAGACTTGTAGTTTCTGTTGGTCAGGAGAGATCCAAGCATTTGATTGGCACGTGATCTGGAACTTTTTTCTATCAGATTCAAATTCTTGTTTCTTCTGTTGAAATTAAATTCCTTTTTTTTTTTTCTTTTTTTGTCATTCTTTCTTTTTTCTTTCTTTTTTTTTTCTCTTTCAGAGGTGTGCACACCCATAGCAACCATTTTTCTTCATGAAAAGCTTGACTTTTTTTCTATGATATGTTCGTTCCAACACTGGAGTTAACGTAGCAGGTTGTGATGTGGCAATTTTCTTCAAGAGGTGTTTCTTCAAACTTTTCTTCACAGGCAGTGGTTCCTTCTAGTTGCTGTCACAAAACTGGCTGAGATGAATGGCTGTCACGTAGATGGGATTGTGCGGAGACAGCAGAGGAACAGGGATCTAGAACTTTCCTTGGTGCCCGTTCTTTCATCTTGGTGCCTGTTCTTTGATCTTTGGGTGTTTGGACAGGTGGTTTTTGTTCTTTGCTTCAGGTAAACTATATATGAAGTATATAGACTCCAGAAAAATGCAGGATGGAGCTTACTAGAAGGCAGAGTTTGTGGTTCTCTAGTTATGGAGAGCTACCTAAGTCCTGGCAATGCTTAGTTGTTAGAGCACCCAAACTTCTTGAGATTCAAGGACTAGGCTTTATAATGCATACAGGTGGAATCCCCCTTTGCCTAAGCTGCCCTTCGTCTGAGGTTTTCCTCATATATCCTTCATTCTCCACACTGCCAAGTTGCAGGGTCCTTGAAGAACAACCCCAGAAATATCTTTCTCTGACCTGCACCACTGTGGTCTCCCTAAAGGGAAGAGGTACGTGTTGGACTGCATAAAGTGAATGAATTATGAGAATATAGTTCCATGTCTTTTTGGAGGGAAAAAAAAAATCACTCAATATTACCACTAATACCTAATATATCATAACTGCCTCATTCATTGACTCGGAATTAATGTTGTGATATATTTATTTACAATGTTTATTACAGGACAATTGAAATGTAGTTTCTGTTTGGCTAGTTATGTTTTTGGTCTTGAATATTTTTGTAGCACTGATCCAGTCATTTCAATGTTAATGCTAAACTGTAATTAGTCGAAGTGGAATTCATTACAGTGAAAGAAACCACCTGCGTTTAAATAAGACAGAGTTTTTCATATGATAAAATGCATATCAGAAGTAATTTTTTTTCATGAACCCCACAGTGGATCTTTATATAGTCAGGTAAATGAAGGCTTTTGTTTGAGGAGTAAATACAAGAGTGGGATGTGCCCAAGTAATGGGAGAGGTTAGGAATTTAGCCCTCACTTAACCCCTCACGCTGAAACTGTGAAGCTGTATCAGTAAATAAACTGCAACGCGCGTGGCCTCCTCACCCCTTCCTTTCAAATAACTGCCACCGCAGCTTACTTTCCTCACTTGCAGCTTACTTTTGAACCCTTCTTTTACAAAATGACTACTTTGATGGTGTCTCCTCCCGTAGGTGATAGTCTTGCGGTTCTCCCTCCTTGAAGGAGTACAAAATCCCGGCTAATTCTGCCAAGTCAAAGCCCCGTCTGTCACCTCTTCGGGCGTCTGGTTGCGCAGTCCCCTTTGGGAGCCGTCCAGGGCTCGGAAGGACGTGAGGAAATGCAGAGGAAGGCAGACGTGTGGTTGGGGTCGCCTGCTGGAGAGGTGGCTCCTGAGTTCTGAGGCTCGCTCCCCAAACCTGATACTTTCTCTTACATCTGCTTGATGCCAACAGGTGAAGGAGCAACCCTTGTGC
This sequence comes from Nothocercus julius, assembly GCA_013398735.1. Taxonomy (NCBI): domain Eukaryota; kingdom Metazoa; phylum Chordata; class Aves; order Tinamiformes; family Tinamidae; genus Nothocercus; species Nothocercus julius. The sequence continues at coordinate 3,191,814 of VZSV01000028.1, read as the reverse complement.
CACGAGGTTTGGGTGAGAAGAAGCGCTCAGTTCTAAGGGTCCCGTTATGCAGCAGTTATAGCTTGCTTCTGTTCTATAGGGAGTCTTGTTATTTAAAGCTTTGACTCTCACTAGGCGGCTTGGAGAAAATCTAAATTCATTTTTAAGTTGCAGTCCTTAGTTCTTTAATCCTGTGTTTGGTGCAGTGAGTCTTGCCTGACACCTGTTTTGAGGAGCACTGATGCTGCAGCTGGGGCAGGAATTACTCCTAACTCTTTGCGTGGTTAGACATGCCATTAATCACCTATAATGGAAGATTGATAGAAGGACAAGAAATGTGAATGAAATAAATGATTTAGTGTGGCTTTGCTAATGTAGCTTGTTCTTGGGTCTCTTACAAAATCTGATCACGTTTGCAGAAATCAAGAGAGCTTTACCCAGACTGTTAGGAAATTATCCTGGTGTGGTGCAACATTCTGAAAATGTGTTTTTCTCTAGTCAGATAAAGGCAGCCGACTGTATAGCATAATGGAAGGGCAGGAGTGACAGGGAAGAGGTATACAAATTGATTACATTCAGTATGCAGAATGAATGTGCTTCATTCACACTGTGTTTAAACGGGGAGGAAGACCAATTTGTCATTTAGATTATTTTATGATTTAACAGTAGAAAAAAAAATGGAAAACAAGATCAAAAACACAAGCCTACAAAATGGAACCGAGAGAAACAGCACGCGGTAGCCTGTTGCTGGCTCAACATACTTAGAAAGTTTAGCTTTTTTTTCCCAGTGAATTGTGCCGTAACAGTGCTTGATGTATATATTTCCCAATTAATGGGTTTATTATTTGTTGTCAGTTTTTTGTAAATTGTTTGCTCTAACTCTAGGTTTTCTCTGTGGTTCCTATCCAAACCTCTGTAGAAATAAGCAGAAAGTGAGAACGTCCTTTTTTGGACTAGAAAACAGTTTTCTGCAGATCCTCAGGCAGTAACCAAAGCAGCTTGTGGACCAACTTGCGGATTTGTTTCCTTTTGGTGGCCGTAAAAGCAGCTCGGGGCTCGCGGCGGTCGGCGCGGGCTGCGAGCCCCGAGGGCGCCGTGCGGAGCGA
>VZSV01000028.1:3166747-3190419 GCA_013398735.1 Nothocercus julius | reverse complement strand
TATCTGCTAGGAGTTGGAAAGCATTTCTATTCTGCTAGTGTAATTCCATCCCCATGAAAATGAGAGGATGATGGTTGGGCGTCAGCCTTGGTTTCCTGCTGCCGCCTGGGTCGCCGTATGTAGGTGCTCTCAGTGAACGCGCGACTATCGCGAGGCAGGAGCAGCTCCTCCTGCCTTAGCAGAGGGGTCCCCGTAGATGCTCTTGTTCAGATAACCATCCTGCTTTGACGGAAATCTCATGTTCACCTTTACTTCTACCGTGTTCTGGTCCTGTATTGAGGACTGGGCTCAAACGACGCTCCCTTTGAGTGAAACTGGGCTGAAAGATGTACTTAGGATCCAACTTCAAATCAGCACTGGGGCCACAGAACCAGTTCCAAGGGCAGACTTTGCTCTAGTCCAAAGCAACTCCAAGTAAAATACACATGATGCGGATATCAGCTTTTTAGCGTTTTTTCATGAAAGATTTGCTGCATGTGGACTGCACTTCTTGTTAATGTAGATGGAGCTGTACAGTGCCCAGAAATATTAGAGAATTTTTTTTTCCAAAGTGCTTTGTTATTTTGCTAATTTATGCGTTATAAATGATGGAAGATTTTTGTCAGAGAAAAGCTCAGTGCTTGCTTCCATTCACCCACAAATCTGTGTGCTGAAGGTTACAGAAACAATTCTGGGCTAAAGAAATATGTAACTGTGTAATAAAACATTCTTACAGAGCAGAAACATAGACATAACATTGACTGTACATTTAGAGTATTATTTCATAAAGCTTCGCAGTGAGCTTCTTCAAAGAAAAGATACCCATTCCGTAATGTCGATGTGTAGGTGCATATCTATACAGACACACACAGAACTTGTGTATATCTGACTCAGATGGTCATCAAATACCTTATAAATTCTCTGTTTACTGGGGCAAACACGATTCATAGAGCAAAAACTGCTTAGAAGCTTGGCCCAAGCACAGTCATGGTCCTCATCTTTTTCCCCAGGCAATCAAAGTCCTCTTCCTATGCAGGGATCTTGAAAATGCTGAGCTGGGAAAATCACAAAATTCCTTTCTGCATGGCCAGTCCATGACTACAGAGGGATTCTGTCTCATCCAGAGAACTGGTTTCCCTCTCTCCCTCTTTTTGCAGAGAGTCAAAAGGCTTGCACTGTAACGAAGCCCATTTTTCTGCTGAAGGACTAGCAAGTTGAGAAAAGCTGAGTACCCAACTTGTCTAAGTGTGTTTGAGCAGCCGAAACTGCAGCTGTTAGTCAGGATCAGTGCTACAGCTTGGAAATAAATCAGTGTATGTTTAGCTTTGTTTGTTGTACAGTGAAGAGTGATTTTTTTTTTTCTTATTGAACTCGTTTCAAGTGTAGATGAGATTTTTTTTGTTAAAAATTTTACTCACAGGATGAAATCAGTCCTGTAAAATGTCAGTCAGAGGTCTGAAACTTTTGAACGAATGTGATAATCTAAAAGCAGGAGACCAAGATATCACCCAAATCACCCCAAAAAGGCCCAAAGCCTTAAAGGATATTTAAGTCGTTAGCCTACAGTCTATTGCAATGGATGTAAGGCACCTAAAATGTCTTTATAGACTCTGACTGTGTGTTTAGGCAGCGCCAATTTTTTTCAAGCTAATTTGTGCTGAATAAAGAAATTATAAAGAACTAAGGTGCCCCAAAGAGCATTTGAGCTAATGAAAACTGTGCCTGTAGTCATTTTGTCTGTATTTTAATTCCATTTCAGATTTGATTTTATTCTCATTACATACTTCATGGTAGAAAGCTAGAGGAGACCATTAGATTATTTAGTTGGAACTTCTGTATAACGTAGGTTCTTAATGTCACCCTCTGATTTATACATGGGGCCAGTAATTCCCATACAGCGAAAGCACAAATGGAACATACAATTTGTATAGTGTGTTTTTTGTAAAAGGATTTCTACCGGAGAATACTTTTATTCCTTTCAAATTTGCAATGTCACTTCATTTGAAGATCCCAGTGGAGTCTTAGGCTTGTATTTTAGCTCTTAAAACAGTGTAAAACAGTTCTGGCAATAGTATAAAAAAGACTCTCGGGTACTCAGCTTAGTTGTCTAATTTCTAAATAGCTTAAATGCTAAAGCCTGTAAAAAAAATTATATATAGCTCGGTGTAAAATGAACAAAGACTACTAGTTTCCCTTTGGGAAACAGCTTTAATTTAAAGAGAAAATGATTTTTCTAATGTAACTCTCAACTGGGAATGCATTTATTGGAAAAAGAGCTATTTGCTCAGTGTTTTGAAAGCGCGGTTCTCCTTAAGGTCGGCAAGAAGTCGGCGTGCAGCAGCTTCCCGTCTAAGAATGAAGCTTTCGGTGCGTTTAGCTGGGCCGGGGGGCCAGGGGGAGCCTGCCCCACGGGCGCGTGGGCGAGCGGTGGGTTGCGGGCGCGCGGCGCGGGCATCGGTGCCGCTGCGCTGACCGCTCCGTTCGGGAGCGCCGCGTCCTGCGCTCCGCCTTTCCGCCCGCCCCTGGCTTGCCTGGTGGGCTCCGGGCGGGCCAAGGGCTGGGTTGTGGCTGTGCGTTGTGTGAAAGGCTCTGTATCCCATGGCAAGGCCGCAGCTGCCGTGGGAGCAGCCTCTGCTTTAGGCTCTGCTGACAGCCGTAGGTCTGGTCTTCCCAGCTACTGCAGCCTTCGTCTGCTTCTAAGGGACATGAAGACTGAGGAAGAGGAAGGACCGTGACATTTTAACTCCTGCCTCCCAAGAAGTGCGTGCACGTGTGTGTAGGCAGTGCTAAACACATTACCCTACAAGAGCCAAACTTTTAATGATGGAGCTCCAAAGAGGTATCTTAGGAGGGCTTTGTACTTTTTCTGCAGGCTATTTGTATTTCGGGGTCACATGCTGCTAACGGTGTGTATTTTATTGAAATTACTTACAGACCAAGAGCTATTCAACACTAACTGTACAGAAGGGCACAGATTTGTGTCCGTAAGGTTTTGTCATGCATAGAAGGGAAGAACAGTATTATTTCTGCCCATTCACCTTTAGACTGCATAGCAGATTCACAGAGAAATAACTAGCTGAAGAGAAATTGCCAAGTGGCAGAAGGGAACAGGGAATGTGTTCCTGCACCTTCTGCTCAAAGGTCACGCACTTTTATGATACCAAATCTGAGAAAGGGAAAGCGGCGTGAACAAGGCAGGGCCTTTGCCTCGCTCCTCGGGAAGCTCCCTGAGCCGCTGTTGCTGTCGCCCCTGCCAGGATCTGCCACTGCGAGGGCGATGAGGAGAGCCCGCTGATCACGCCGTGCCGCTGCACGGGCACGCTGCGCTTCGTGCACCAGGCCTGCCTGCACCAGTGGATCAAGAGCTCGGACACGCGCTGCTGCGAGCTCTGCAAGTACGACTTCATCATGGAGACCAAGCTCAAGCCCCTGCGCAAGGTAGGGCCCCCGTGCAGGCAGCCGCGCTCCCGGTGCCGCGACGGCCGTCCCGCGCCTGCCGCTTCTGCACTTCCAGTTAACCGATGCGCGGCAGCAGCCGTGCTCGGCTAAGGACTCCTTCTCTTGCAGCACACCTGCAGTGTGATTGCACAAATAACGCGTGTTTTTATCTTTAGAAGGTTTATCCTCTCCGTTTTGCTAGGGGCTGGTTCTCTCAGCTTTAAGCCTTAGGAGGAGATCTCACTCGTTCCGTTGTGCTCCTGAGTGAGAGAGGCCGCTTCACGCAGCGGTGCTTGCGCTGGGCGCGCAGCTTGTGGTGCTTGTACCGATGTGGGGATGGCAGCTGGGGAACAGCACAGTCCGTTTGGCTCTGTCTGTTCTCACACTTACAGGCAAATTAATCGCTCGTATATTGAGGTAAGTTAACGGAATCTAAACGGCAGGGTGACCGAGCGTCCTGAAAGTCAAATATATGTTATCTGTGCTCAACTGTTTTCCAGAATAAATCAATTTAATGGTACATGGTTGTCAGTATAGGGAAGATGAAGAATTTGTTAAATGTGGTGTTTGTTTTCTTCAGAGTGAATAATTCCTGTGGTAGATTTGCTCTGACAAATCGTTCTCATTCCTGTTCAGATTTTGTTGCATCTTTTAAGTTTTAATCAATCTAGAACATGACAAGATTTGATTCAAACTGCATTTCAATATGAGATGTCTTGAGAAGCATGTAGAAACTATCAACTTATAACTAGTATATTCTCTGTATATTTTCTATGCACTAGTGTTTTGATGGCAAAAAGGCATTTGGTTTTGTCAGCCTTGCCTAGGTAGCAGCTCAGAGAAGGGAGAGCAAATGGCTCTCCTCATTTCTCATCCAGAGAAATGCTCTGGTAAGTCTCTGGAATGAGCCACTGTTGAGGAGAGACTTGGGTTGATTTGGTGTGTAAAGCCTATGACAGGAAAGGACACAGTTCCCAGGTCCCACATAGATCTTGCCAGATTGGCAATTGAAATAGATGTAAATCAAAAAAACCCTTATGACTACAAACTTAATTATATTGAGCCTGTTTTTAATAATTGCAGATGAATTCTAGCTAATGTGCCAGGAAGGAGACAATTGTATAAAACCTCCTGGCTGTAGCATATCTTTTGATTTTCTTTTTTTTTTTCTGTATACACGTTTCTGTTTTCAACACAAATTGCCTTAGCCTTCCACCTAACAAATGCACTTGCATTTTCCCCAAGAGAATGCACAGATGTCAGTATTCAGACAGAAGCCTTATCCTGACTGTGCTAGGTTATGGATTGTCTTTAAAAACCTAGAAATAAAATATATAGCATACAAGGTGGAAAGGAATGAAAAATGTACATAACTCTCTATCAGGAGCAGTTGTTTTAATTTGTGTCTCTTCTTTTTTTGAAAGGAATTAATGCAATACTGACTGATTTAGAGATGCAGTGCAACGCTTGCAAGTTGTTTATTTCTTCACTGAATGATTAATGCCTTATTTATCCTTTTAGCCACAACTTGTACTGTTGGTTCTCAGGTATGATTTTGATTTCCAGCGTGCTAAGGATGAGCTTTTTCTTTCAGAGAGGATGTGTTAGTTTCTGGTCAGAGTTTTAGATTCTGCTCAAAGCAGTACTCAAATGCAACTTGTCTCTCTGACAGTAAAATGCTGACCATGTTCTGCCTTTCAAATACATCGCTAACAAATATTTATCTGTATAAAATGGGCCCAGCATCTAATACAGATCCTGTCCTATAATTTGCACCCATTCCTGAACCCAAAATCTGGAAACATTTTTTCAAATAATTTTAAGAATCTCTGAAAATGAGATATCTTACTTGCACTTATAGCTTTCAGCTATGACATCTTTCAGGTGTTCCACTAAGCTAAATGTGTCATGCCTGCTCCATGTATGCACTGTCATCTTTTATCCCAAGTTTCTGGAGGAGTTCCCCCTTACGAGGAGCTGCGTTGTAAACAAGTGTGTTGGCAGCTGCTGCAAAGCCAAGGTAAGGGAGGAAGGAGGGATCGCAAGGAGCTCAGCCCTGTAAGTGTAGCTGCCTGGTAGCTTTCCAACTAAGCAGCTCTTATAGAAGCATTAAAAGTGCTGTTTTGTTTAAACGTGCATCTTTTGCAAAAAGGGAAAGCTGCGGTGGAGGGCTCTCTGCTTGCCTACTGGTTGGTTGTGCAGGTTTTCCAGAGCCTGCAAGTCTGAGCTCTCCGCTCCAGGGCATTCCCAGAGAGTTCAGGTTTTGTGCAGCCCGCCGGAGACCCGAGTGCTGCTGCCTCGGCCGCGCGTGGCGCTGGAGCTCTCGCCTGCCCTTGCCCCTTGCTGCAGCGTTTGCAAATCCCTGCAGTCGCTCCAGGACCTGCAGGCTGTCGAGGGCCTTGGGTTTGGTAAGGCCTGGGCGTGCGCTACAGCCGGGGAGAGCGCAGGTTTGGGTCCAGCAGAAGCCTACGTTCTTAATTCCATAAGAGCCTGTGCTTTTTTAATATAACCGGAAACTAATTTGGCCTACAATGAAAGTTTGGGACAAGCTCCTACAAAAGATGCTGTTTCCATGATCATCACGCCTGGATTTGAAGCGGCGTTCCACAAGTGTAAAGGTCCCATCTCTTGACCAACTTTGATTTTCATATATAATTCTAACGTATTTAATATATAATTTTAATATATTTATGATGCAAGATTGTAGAGCTTGGTTCTTGCCAATGCAGTGCTTTATTATACACAATTTCACCATAATACCTTTGTAGCATTCTAACTGCTGCTCTCCTGAAGGGAAAAATTACAGACCACAGAAGTTAATTGCAGGTATCTACACTCATGTTTTCCCAGTATCACAAAAGCAGGATTTAACTGTAAAACAACCCCTTTTAAATAGACTGGTGAATTATCTTTATGCATGCTTCAGCCTTCCGTGCACTCTCAGTATTCGCTAACTCTCCTGTTCCCTAATATTCCTGCCAGTGTCCGAAGTTGCATGACAAAATCATGTTTGGATTTTGTGCCCTACAGCTGTTGGCACCACCATGACAGTGGGCAGCATACTAACTTAACATAAATCCAGACAGCTTGATTAAAATCCATAGCCATGTCAAAATGCACCAGTTACATAATTTCGGAATGCCGGAAAGCCCCAACATCCCATAAACCTTTATCTTTTTAGTGTGTTTTGTACTAAATTAATCTTTTTAAGTGATGTTCAGCAGGCATTGCAAGTGTTTTGAGTGTTTTAACAGATTTAATTACTTAAGTATGGATTTAGTGATGAAATATTAAGTGCTTCAGTTTGAAATACGGGATGTATAGTCTAATGCATCTGTTTTATTTCTCCTGGTCCTTTTTATGGCTATGTATGCTTATAAAATAAAATGGTTGTACTTGTAGCTTTACCTTGTAGCATTTGCAAAGCATTGCAGAATTCCTTGTTTAGAAATTAAATTCTTTGGGCGACAGGGAATTAGAAAGTGACAATAAGCTGGTGTCAGTTTTCTGTGGAGCTCCAGCAGGTACTAGCTGCACCCTGTGAAAAGCCGTTCTTCATGAAAAATAATGTAGGCCCAGGAAAGTGGCACCTGCATTTTATATCTTGTGAATCTAGTATGGAAGCATAGAAGAAACAGGAACGGAAGCAAAATATTGTGAGTATAAAATGGATGAAAATGTCAAATTAAAAGGTGCTTAAAATATACAGAGAGCTTCAAACTGAGATTTTTCCACAATGTCTCACTATACTTCAAATACTTTTCATATTTAAATTTTGCCATCTGTTTAAGGCTTTTGGTGTCTCGTGAGATATTTTCCCTTGATACATTGTCCCAACAGGTTATTCTATCTTGTCAGATATGTCTTTTTTTCTCTCCAGATTTTGTTTTACCTTTGAAATTGCTTACAATTAATGTTTTATTTATGCGGTATAAGCAGTATCGCACATTGTTACCGTGTAGTTACTCATCATCATTAAGAATGAACAAATAATTTTTTTTATTTAGGAAAGCATTATGTACAAATTCAGGCCCTCTCTCTCTCTTTCTCTCTCTTTCTCTCTTTCATTAAACAGAAGGAAACCCAGCCAATATGAATAGTGATGATCAAAGCAACTTACTCTTGCTTATTGTGAATGTGTGCATATATTTCCAGAATGTTTACTGCTCTTGTATTATCACTTTATTCATATACTGATAAATAGCACATCAAAATCGGATACAGAGTTTCTCTCTTTGTGCTAGTGCATTTTATGCCCTTGAACTCTTTGGCTTTCTTAGTTACCCATCTGCTATCATTAGAGGAGAAGGAAGCAATGCTCTCACTCAGCTTGGTATCATTTACTTTATAAGTTACTGACTTGCAGTCAGTGAGATGAAGAGTCAGTGCCAGCTCCAGCTCCAAATCCAATGCAAGAGTCACAGTGCAAAGTCCCTATTGGAAGTAAGTGGCTCCCTGATGCCCAGAATAGGGAATTTAAGTCTTGGAGAAAAGGTAAGGAAGAGACTAACTCAAATTCCACATTCTCCAAATTAAACTAAGCCCAGTGTAATCCTTTGACTGTCTGATGTGGCTGGATTGCTTTGTTTAGGGGAGATTTCAACTGACTGGGATGGCATTGATTTACCTATTGAAACGAAAGCGTTTCAGTGGGATGAGTTAAAGATATTCTGTTGGAACAGGAGCATCGGATCCCGAGAAGGGGTTGTGTACCAATAAGATTTAAGGTTGGAGCCCCAAGCAACTTTGCATATGGTAATGCCAAGCCCTAAGGCTCCCTTTATCTTGAGAAATCAATAATCCCACTGGCTCCTATAAACAGTGTGTGAAGTGGAAATCAGTCACCTGTGGAAACAGCTAAAAAAAAATCCAAGCAAACAAACAAAAATGCTTCTTGAAGAGATGAAAGTGAAGGGAATGTCTAAAGCAAGTATTTTAAGACCTCTCTGATTTAAGGCTTTCCTCTGCACTGCAGGGACGTAGCTCCTTCTGTTCCCTCTGCTTGACTTAGAGCTGCATGGGTTGCCTTTTTTTACAGAACAGCTGGCGCTCGCACTGCTTTAATCCAGCTGTTGGAGTTCTAGATAGCGTGTGAGAGACCCAGGTTCAGCTCCCTTCCCTATGTGGTCAGTGCCAATCTATAAAAAGGGCAAATCCTGAAGAAACATGACTGCCTGAAGGAACTAGTTCAAGACTGGATCTTTGCAGATAGATCCTCGTTATTTGATAAAATTTGGTGCTCTACATGCGGGATTCAGTGAGTGCAAAAGATGTTAAGGGTGTTGATTTATTTTTGTGTAAGTGCCAGCTGCACTTGGATAATCTGTATTACGCCCCTGCATATCATGTTGCCTGCTGAAAGCGATGCTCCCTGCAGAGGCACCTTGCTCCGATCCTGCTCCGAGCTCCGCGCTGGTCTCCGTGAGGCAGCTCCGCTCCCCGCAGCAGAGCGGACTGTGCGGCCCGGAGGCGGCCGGCAGCACCTCCTTGGCGCGGCGGGCGCGGCGGGGGCCGTCGCCGCTCCGTGCCTTGCGGTTTGCTTGGCGAGGCGCCGGGCCGTGGCGCGTGAGCCGCCCCCGCGGCTCGGCCCTTCCCTAACACGGCTCGCGCTGGGAAGCCGCAGCTGGGATTGCATAGGGCGGGTAACACCGCCTAGCTCTGGGATTCGCTCTTTTAACCCAGTTTGGTGACTGCCCCTCAGTCCTTAGCACGCGGAAGATCCTGCGTTTCCTTCGGATTTCTGGCGCATCGACACAGCGTTGTCAAGGCAACCTGCTCCCGTGTTTTCCCCCTTAGCGCAAACTGCATCTCACAGCACTGGCAGCCTCAGGTCATTGCTTGGGCTAGGGGAGGGCGGCACAGTGCGCCGAGGCACAGAGCTATTACCTCCTTGTTGGCTCTTCTGCCGTGGTGGGGAGTAACGCGCAGCCCAAGGGAGGCTCTCTGTATTCAGGTATAAGGTTAAAGTAATTCTGTGGCGTTTATCTCCTATCGTGGCGCCCTGAGGATGCGAGGGGCGACTTTGTTCACACAGTTGTATTTCTGAGGCTTGAGGGAGAGTAATAGAGCATTCCCGCTAATGTACATGTAAATAGATCTCACGCTGTCGTTTGTAGAGTAAGGCACTCTTGCATTTTGTGCAGTAACAAGAATAGTAGATCGTACATTTTTCCTAATGGTAGAATTTGCATTAGCTTTCCAGCTCCCTATTTGTTCCATTCAGCCCAGCTTTTTCTCACAGAGCTGTTCCAGTTTACATGGAATTCTGACTAGCGATGTTGACCTCTGGTGTCTCACACCTTGCAAGTGTCAGAAGACGCCCTTGGGCTCACCAAAAGTCATCTTGCTATGACATTTTGCTGAGTGAGACCTCAGCGTACAGAGCCGCCTTCCTGAGAGGGAACAGGGTGCTTTTCTGGTGGTTTGTCATCTCTGAACTTGCTTTTTTAAAGAAACAAACAAAAAAAGTCTTGTTAGAGAAAATGAAATGGAAACTCTTTCCTCTTCTAATTAGCTGCTAGTAACCAAATTTTCTACTTCTGTTGAGCAGTAACATTTACAAAAATAAAGGGAATTCAGGAGATTGCCCAGCTTATGGTATTAGTGATGTTGTCCACATGAGCTCCAGTGGGCACAAATCCTTTTGTGCTCCCCGACATCACCCGAGAGCACTGAACTGCCGTGCTTGGGCATTCACAGTGGAAACCAGAGCGATTCCCAGGTCGCTAAAATAAACAGAGTTGCTCCGAATGGTTTTACAGATGCCACTTGCATTTCCAGCAAAAATTGCATGTCCATTTTATTTAGAGGACACTTTCCTGCCACATCATGCTGCCTTTTTTTTTTTTTTTTTTTTTTTAATTAATTGAGGTTTCATTTTCATTTCTTGGTTTTCCTCACTTCAGTGTTGCCTTTTATAGCTCAGCCCCACACCAGTTGTAAGCAAGCAGCTGGCCAGCTCAACCTTTGAAACTAATGAGCAGAATCTCTTGCTACTGACATGACCACTAAAGAAAATGCATCTATTAACCTCTCACATAACTAATACTTAAAATTTTACAGCGTTTCTTTACATCAAATTTCTTTCACATGAGAACTGTGATATGACCTGCATATGAAATGAAGCAAGGTTTTGTTCACAAGCTGATGCTTGCTTATTGGTGCAAAAAAGTGGCTCCTCCTGGACCATGGCAACGGTACATACGGTACTTGATCTAAGTGATGATCAAAGGGGATAATTAGCATAAGTTATGCTGTATATTTTATGATTTTTAATGTTGACTTATTTTTTTCCCCTGCAGCATTTTATTCAAATATCTTTGAGGAAAAACAACAACAACAACAACAACAAAAAAGGCGCCCTCTCCAAGAATTTAAAATCTTCATTCATCTGCTGCAATTCGTACGTGACGAGATTAGAATATGTGGCATTTGTTGGAGGTCTTTCAGAAAGAATAGCCTCCCTCGGCTCTTCACCAGAGCCCTATACTGTAGCTTTGTGTTAATTAATGTAGCACAGATTTCCTCTATTTCATTGTTATTTAATTGGATCAAAGGAGTCTCTCTTGTGGGAAAACTGAAAGACAGAGGCAGTAATAGCAGCTATTCATTGGGATATCAGTCACGTTTGCTACAGTCACATTTATTGATAATGAAGCATGTCAGCTCCTTTTGCTACATCTTGGGAATGTGGTGAATCAGACGTGTGTGTGCAGAGCCTATGGAGTTGCAAAGGGATGGCTAGATGTGGTTAAACTAAAATGTATCTATAACTACCCAGTATCAGTACATGAGGACATGTAAAGTGTTTGTAACAATTCAGACTGATTTGGGAAGTTGAGCTGTATCTTCCATACGATACAGGTCAGTTTCTCTTAACATTTCAGGAAGAAAACAATGACCATATTAAAAGTCAGTGTTCAGAATTACTTGTACTATTAATTTCATAGGTATAGAGGGGGAAAAAAAAAAAAAAACAAAAAAAAGTTTGGTAGAGCATTTTGTGTGTATGTAAAGGATATAAAAAGAGCTGAAAGGACAGATAAGATGTTCTAGAAGTTCATCCAAAGGTACGAAATGGCTGCTTTTCATTCAGGAACATGTGAATAAGGTTGCCTTCCCCTTCTCATGCAGCTGTACCCTCTTTCTCACAAGATTTGCTAGCATCTCGACTTCCCTTTGTACCCTTCCTTCCTCTGCACGTTGCTGTAGTCCTCTCCATTCCTGCTACGACGTGATGATGGAGGCCCTTGGAGGGTAGAGACAGTAATACATGTTTCTTTAGACCAGACTACATAAAAAGTTTGGCAGTAAATGGCTTTAGTTTTGTACTCTGCAAGGTACAATTAAGAACTGTAAGGAACTTTATATATTGGAAAGTGAATTTTTAGTGTATCGATAATAGAAATGGGAGGAGCAAGCTCATGATGTGAGAACAAAAATCCACCAACCATGCACCTTGAATACGTAGCAGCAATGAGAGTTTTTGTGCTTGCACTGGTCTAAGAGAAGGCAAATCTAGGCAAAAATGAGAGAAACAAGAGAAGGTGATTCAAGGAAAGACTCTCCGACAAAGCCGTGGTCACCTGTTACAGCTGTATCTGAGGTGCCTGTGGGACATACTGAAGCAGCAGTTCTCTGGAGAAATTTCATTCATAATTAGACAAGGCTGAAGAAAGCAGAGAAACTTAGAGTACTGTGCAATGGGATGTTGACCTCCATCGTGTCGCGCTCCAGCTCTCTCGTTTCTCCCTTTCCTGCTCTTCCCCATGCTAGCCCAACTTCTTGTCCCCATCCATGACACCGCTGAAGACCAAAATACACTCCGATGTGTAAAGGGAGCCCTCGCTACGTGTTGGTCAAGGACAGAGACCATTGAGATACACTGAATTGTGACTGCTGTAGCAGAGGCTACATGTTGAGAGATGCCTGCTGTGGTAAAGGAGGTTCCTGTGGCCCCTTTACCTGGCACAGTCTGTCTCAAATCCGGCCTGAGCAAGTGTCACCGCTGCTCTCGTATTGCCCAGAGAGGGGAAACCACAAAATGCAGCAGCCCTGTCTGCTTTGGTGGGAAAAGGAAATCTCAGCAGCAAAACTGTGACCGGTACTTTGTGGTGCTGGGTTGGGTATTAGGTTGTGGGTGTTCTGTGTGTATGTTTGGTTTTGGTTTTTCGTCCAAGCTGATTTTCCTAGAGACCTGGACTATGATTTTAAGGCATTTTCTACTGAGTCAGTGAGTTTCCTGATCAGTGGTTTAATGTTTCATTTTCAGGTTTTGTGGGTTCTATCAGGATTATTTTTATAGATAAGGATATCATAGTGGCTATAACTACCACATCAGGAGCTACTGATGCCTTTTTTTGTTTGTTTCCCCCTGCATCGCCCAAAAAGCTTGCACAAAAGACAAGAAAAGAAGGAAGTATTTACCAAAGAAATAGTGCCAAAAACTGATCACCTACACCTCTATTGAACAGAAAATTGATTAACGTTGGGGGAACACTCAGAGAGGATTCCTGGAAAGTAAAAGCTTCATAGAATACTTCTGCATTCTATATTTTGTGATAAAATAATTTTGAGCAGATGGGAGCTATGAAGAACCTTCCAATATAGAGAGATTACTCTATAATTACTTGTCATGGGGGTTCTTGCACTTTTCTCTGAAGCATCTGTCGTTGGCCTCTGTCCGAGACATAACATGGGATGGCAGGGACAGCAGGTCTGTCGATTCCTGTATTTCTGAAGTGTGGCATTATTACATTCAGATCTGTGTTGGAGTTAGGATGCAGGTATTGACCATCTTGTAGTTGGTAAATGACTCATATTCTCAATAGTACTTCCAGACTGCAAAAACAGCCATTTAATTTTAGAAATGATGGCCTTGACTTAATACTCTCATTTTGCACTTTTCAAGGATGTACTAATTGATGAAATACACGGTGTAAAATTCCGTAGGGGTCTGAAGAGTACATGTTGATATGTATTGATCATATTGCTCAAGTGCAGTTCTTTTAGCTGTCATTTAAAAAAGAAACAGAGCTATGTTTATTTTTATAAAAATTCTAATCCTGAGGTGTTTACCAAAGAGAAATATTTGACTATGGACGCGCGCGTGATGCAGGCCCGGTGGATGATTTTAGGCTTTGTTTTGTAGGCATGATTATTTCAAGGTGGAGGTTGGCTTGAAGTCTGCCTTCGTCACGTGGAAGGAAACAGAAGACGCCGCGTGACAACTTCAGTCCTGAGTAAGGAAGAAGTCCTGGCAGCTGCAGTTGCTGCTTACCCTGTCTTCACTGTCACTTCTTTGCCAAGTGAAGGAGAGGGAGGAAAAGGTCAGAATAGAAAAATACGTAATGTTAGCAATGCCGTGCCTCTCCTAGATTCCCCAGTCAGGCATCCTTGCTGGAAAAAAACAGGTTCCTGAAAGCGTCTGGGAATTAAAAGCCCAAACTTCCATGGCATATGGCAAAGCGGCCCATTAACTTTCACCTTGAATTTAGCATCTCAGTCATGAATCTCTGCAGCAGAGAGTTTTTGGTGTGAACATGTTTGTATTTGCGTTCCTGCAGCGGATACAGAACTGCTTGAGGAAATGGGTGCAAACACTTTTTTTTGGGCATGGTGAAGCTTTTCTTTCTGTACTGGGCCACCCTGAAACCACTCAGCTCAATGTATAGGATGGACTTGCTATATATATTGCAGGTATATTTCTACCTTTAGGAAGAAAGGCTTTATTGGAGTTTGTAGATATGAAGCAGCATCCCCAAACACTCAGACGATCCATCTTCAGATGATGTTGGAAAATGCCCGTGTTTCTTTGTGGCGTATTGATTAACTCTGGTTTTGTTAGTGGGGCAGGCGAGCAGGCAAGTTGAGCCCTCTGAAGCAGATACCAGGGAGGTTCTCTAGGCTGTTCTGCAGGAAAGGGAAGTGGTCAGCTTTTTTTGTTGTTGTTTTTGGTTTTCTTTTTGTTTTGTTTTTTTCCTGAAAGACCATATTTTGTAATTCCGTTTTTAAAATCAGCAACTATTTTCCTTTAGGTTTCAGAGTGAGATAGTCTTTAAGAAACAAAACTCAAACACAAGGTAGAAATCTCGAACAGGATGAGGATCATTCAAGGTTAAATACAAACTTTTCAGGAAATGAAGTATAGGAACTCAGGTTGAGGCACATATCACACCAGAGGTAACTCTAAGTAGTAGTCGGGATGGGAAAATGTTTCAGAAGGTCTGTGAAAGAGGTAGCATAAATCGTACTTTTTAATTCATGAAGCTAGTGAGGTTTAGTCCCGTCTATGTTTCAGTGAACGGCTTTGCTTTCGGGTCAGCTTAATAAGCTCAGGTTGGTTCCTTTGCGCTTGCTTGGTAGGCGCTCCAGGAGGAGGCGCGCGGTCTCCTGCCTCCATCCAGTGGCCTGTGCGGCACGGTGCAAGCACGAGGTTTCGGGAGGCTGATTCGGGATAAAAACGGGGGGGAGCAGATGGCTGGCACAGTCTCCACGCCGAATCAAGTACGTGTGTTGTGTTAGTTTGATAACGTGCACAAAAGGTGTTAGGGTGGCTCACGATGCTGGGAGCTCCTCTAGCGCTCCTACCCTGTGGATGCGCTGGGTATCGATGGGGTTGCTGTACCTGCGCGATACGAAGCCGCCGGCACCGGTGTCGGTCGGGGCCAGCTTGGTGAGCCCGGGAGGCGCCAGCGGGACGTGCCGCAGGGAAGGGCCGCTCCAGGGACACGAGCTGCCCTGTTCAGGAGTTTGCCTACTGATTGGCAAGACCTTGTGAAGTCGCCTTTTGCTGCTTTCATTTCTTTCTGTCCTTCAAGTATTTGGGGTTTCTTAGGACCATTAACACACATTTCCAGGGAAAACATGACAAACGAGCCCTCCTTTAGCCTGGTCCTTAAATACTGTGCCGTACCTGAGAGACAAATTTTAAACTTACTCGCAGCTATCTTTTCACTCATGACGTCTTTGTTCTTGTTCTCCGGCCGCGCTGTCGTGGCTCTGGCTGGAATGCGTGCTAGCACGCGGCAGGCCGCGGGAACCTGCCTTGGACCGAGCGTGCGCAACGCGTCTTTGCACCGCCGCTGCATTAGCCCCTGTGCTGCGCCTGGGGCCGCCTCGCTCGCGGGGTGCCAGCCCCCGTTTCCGAGACTGTTCACCAGAATGGAGGAGGCGTTTTGCTTTTAAGTGCCTTATTCTTTCATCTGTGTTCCAAGGAGAGCATTTGAGGGGATAACAAGATTGATCTTCTTACGTGTCTATCAACCTGCTGTGACTATGCTGCCAAGAAATGACTTTAGATGCCGTTCAGAGTGGGCAGAAATACAAGAGAACTCTTCTTCCTAATTCTGTGTTCAGGGAATCAGTTCAAACAAGGTCTACACGTCCTGCTGTTCAGGACACTATCAAAATCAAGGGACTTGTAATTTTACTACTGCTTGCTTTTTAGGTGGAAGAAGACAGAATGGCCTACCCAGCTTCTAGTAAAATTTGTCAAGATTGTGTTTTCCTTCCTTCTTCATCCCTTTATTATTATTTTTGTTGCAGTGGGAGAAACTACAGATGACAACAAGCGAGAGGAGGAAAATCGTCTGTTCCGTCACATTCCACGTAATCGCTATTACCTGCGTCGTCTGGTCACTGTATGTCTTGATTGACAGAACGGCAGAGGAAATCAAACAAGGCAATGATAATGGTAAGTATTTCATTTATCTCCTTCAGCCTTGCTCATAATGCAAGGGAGGGGTTGGCGAGGCGGCTGTGTAACCCGTCGCTTTCTCAAGTACCTCACTGCGAAATGGCTACGTCAGATGCTTTGGTGGAGGAGCAGCGAACACGTCGCTGTTAAAGCCTGTGCTGCTGAAACGTTTGCAACAGCCTAACTAGCCCGCTGGCTGCACTTAGTTTGAGCTCCTGTTATCTGGGTGGTTCTGAAGATGCGTGACAATCCAAGTGCTCCCTGCACTTGTGTTCGGTTTGTTCGGATTGCGCACCTGCACCTCTGCACCCTGCAGAACAGAGGAGCGCCCTTCCTGCCACAGCTTCCCGGGCGAAGGCCGGGAGATGCAGCTGCAGCTGCACCCAGGTGCTTGGGATGGGAACTAACTGGTGCAGAAAACCTCCCTTTTCGAAAGGAAGGTCACTGAGGCTGCCCTGACTCCAGCTGGGCTTCCCAACGCAGAAAGGGGGAAGACAGGGAGAGGACAGAGGGGGAAGATAAGTTCTTGGAAAAGCTTTAGAAACAAATTACTACTTAATTACCAGTAATAAAGCAGTCCCTGCGGATGCCACAAGCAGGATTTCAGCCTCATTATGCCTACTGGGTACAGGAACTTCATTAATGTAGGCGTGATTTATTATTCAGCTAGTACAATTTATAGCAGAATAAGTCTATTAACTAAGCAGAAACAGTAAAAATGTGTTTCGTTTAGTTGCCTTAGCTCCTTTCAGACACCGAAGGCCCTTTATTATGTATCGAAATTCAGAACACTGGTTTATTGCTTCAAAATATTCAGTTAAAAGGATAAAATTGAACATTCCAATGGAAGAATGGATTAAACTTTGTAAAATTTCTTAAAACCTTTGACTTTAGGGGCCTAGCAAAGTAACAGCCTAGCCTCTTGTGGCAGGCTAGCCTGAATTTTTCTTTCTTGAGTTAGCAGATTGAGCATGCCAGGTAAGGACACTCCAAAAACAGCCCCTGTGAAGACATATATTCCCCATATATTCTAATTTACTGTTTAAAAAAACCCGATAAGTTAAAATGATAAATGTATTTGTGATGGAAATCTACTGGCTATATATGCTATACTTGAAAATGTATCCTTAGCATAAATAGGTTTCTTTTTCTGCTATACCTCACTGTGTGGGTAAAGTATACTGCAGACTGATCGACAGGTTTCCATTTAAAATCTGCATGAGACTTGAGGATATTTGGTCTCAAATGCTAATAGTGATGAGCACGATGCTAAAGATGAGAGAAAAGCAGTTTTATCTTTTTGATCTGAATTGACTTTTATGAATTAGGCAGTAGAGAAGGCGGCCTCTACCTTTGTGCTCCGCTCTGAAGTCAACACAGGAAACAGAGCGGGCAGAACTTTGTGCCTTCTCCTTAGATAAGTATTTGATGCTGCTCCTGAACCCTGCCCTTCTTGCCAATGAGAGGAAAATATGTAACAAGCTGCCTCAGTAAGTCACTGCAGATGAATATATAATACGAAGTCTTGTTTTGCTTTCTTTCTAAATGATAACCCTGTTTCATCTTGAAAAACTTCCTGGGGGGACAGGACTGGGGATGGCTAGAAGTTTGAAGTTCTATTTACGAGTAAAACATAAATCACAGCATCCATTAAAAAGGAGAAAGGTGTGGGCTGCGGATAAGCACAACAAAACCGATAACATGAATATCTACTGTTACACAGAAAGTGTAAGAATCATCTTAGTTAATCATGCTATGCTCCAAGTATTCACAATGAGAGAAGAATTCAGTGCTTCCCAAATTTGGCTCATGCTTCTCCACCTTAAAAATGGACCTAGGGATTCCTCAGAGCTGCTTGCAACACGCAGACCTAAGTGTTCTTGAGGAAAACTCTTTCACCCCAGAACTTGCTTACTGGGAAAAAAAGGTGATTTTGAAGAATCAAATTCTTTACTTTCTGGAGAGGAGGAAGGTGTATATATAGTGTGTGTGTGTGTGTCTATAGGGTGTATCTAGCTTACATATAAAAAGCACAGATAGTTTGCTTTTCTTTTTGTTCTTTCATTATCTTTGTTAAAATGAAGCAATGAAAACTGGAGCAAAAAGACTTAGTACTTTTAGGAGAAATCCAAGAATATTACTGTCTGTTAATACTGCATAAAGTTAACAATCACTATTTAAAATTATTTAAAGTGAATGATTTCTTTCCCTTGTGGAAGCCTTTGACTCAGATAAGTAAGTGTGCACAAACCTAACCAATAAACCAATTCAGGTTTTTAAAAAAGTGACCTCAAGCATAAGTACTGAGGTCTGCCCTTTGTATTTAATCTCTAAATGTGATGAGGCAACGTGTTAGGAAAGGATACTAAGAAAAGTTAAGACTAGAGAAGTTGTCCCTTAACTTTTGAAAATGCAGCTGCAGTGATAGGGATTTAGAAAGATGTCCTTTATACAGAAGTCATTTATTCTGTTAAAGTTTTAAGGCTACTTTTAGACAAAAGTAAATTATCTTAGCATTATTCATATTATACGAAGTTCTGATGATCTCTTCCGTAGTTTTTTTTGGTGTTGGCATCCATAGATTTTCCTGTACATACAAGATTGATGCAAAGAAAAACAAGACCAGATGTACTCCATGCTCTTTTGCTATCCACGATATAAATCCCGCTCTTCTGATGCGGGCGGGCTCAACGGGGACAGGCCAGAGGGACTACAAAGGCCAAGGCAGGCAGGTCATTCAGCATCTGGAACTCTTTCGCCTAGAGCTGCTACACCTTGGCTTCACCACGAGCGTAGGCCAGATAAACAACATGGTGAATGCTGGTGCTCCGCAGGCTGCAGCAATCCTTGATTTTAGCAAGATGAAAATTTACTGCTAAAGATGTGTGCAATATTGCGAAGCATCTAGTTATGTCGGTTGGGGTACGTGTGTTTTTACTTAAGCAAACCATGAACTGGGGGAACGTTACTAAAGAACAGCAAAATATTCGATTTCTCAGCTATACCAAGTGTAACACTTCTGCCACGGCCTTGAATTTCTTTCTTACCCAAGCTGTGGTGGTATCAGTTGGTGTTTGGGGTCAGATGAGGTTTCTTTGCTGGCCTGCTGCGTTTAAGATAGGAAACGGATGCTGTTTTCTGCTTCCTGCGCTGGGGACACAGTTGCCCAGATGGCCTGTGCATACCTGGGCATTCTTAAAATGCTGCTACGGCTAAAACTTCATTTGCAGCTGTGTATATAAAACGCTGGTAGTGAGTGGAACCCTTCTCCTTCACAGGCGTCCTCGAGTGGCCCTTCTGGACAAAGCTCGTGGTGGTGGCCATCGGGTTCACGGGCGGCCTCGTCTTCATGTACGTGCAGTGCAAGGTGTACGTGCAGCTGTGGCGCCGGCTGAAGGCCTACAACCGCGTCATCTTCGTGCAGAACTGCCCCGACACGGCCAAAAAGCTGGAGGAGAAAGTCCCGCCGGGCCCCGGCGGCGCGGACGCCAAGGACGCCGTGGTGGTGCCCGTGGCGCGCGCGGGCACAAACTCGCAGCCGGCGGCTGCAGAAATGCCGCCCGAGGTCATGCCGGTGTGAGGGGACGGCGCCGCCTCGGCCCTGCGGAACGAGCGGTAGCGCGCCCTGCGCCGCGCGCGGAGACGGAGCAGCAGCGACCGACCGGGCGCTCTTTCTT
Source organism: Nothocercus julius (assembly GCA_013398735.1). Taxonomy (NCBI): domain Eukaryota; kingdom Metazoa; phylum Chordata; class Aves; order Tinamiformes; family Tinamidae; genus Nothocercus; species Nothocercus julius. The sequence goes on along the minus strand of VZSV01000028.1, from coordinate 3,170,628 downwards.
TCAGTAAAAACAAAAGACAAAAAAGCAACGCAAACACCAGAACCGCGGCACGGAAACGGGTCCAGCAAAGCAGCTTGTTACTGTATGGGACGTGACCATTTGTGAAGTAGTTTCTCTACTAGTCAGCCAAGTGTAGTGAAAGTGCAAGTGTAGAAAGTGCAATAGAGAACAAGTTCAACAGACACTGCCAAACCAACGTGACAAGGGGACTTTTTTTTTTTTTTTCAAAAAAAAAAGAGAGAGAGAGAGCTGGGAAAGCAGAAATAGACCTAACCACTTCGTTTACAGAAAACAAAAACCTCTCATCTGTTTGTTACTACTAAGGGTCTTATTTGCTCGTTATCTTCTCAAAGATACACCTCAAAACACCTCTGGTCCAGTTATGTATGTTAAGTGATCAGACACGCACAGAGCTGTAGCCCAGCAAACGCTCCCAAAGCCTGAGGTAACGCAGGTCCGTGCAGCTCCACTGCCGCCTCGGTGTTTCGGCAGCTCTGTCAGCTTCAGGATATTGGAAGGGGACCGCTGCTTTTGAGTATGTCTGAATTTGTGAGAGTAAGGGATTCCAAACAGTGTAACCTCACGCCTCTGGGAACTACAGCATCTCCTTAAACTACAGCTGCTGCTAAGGAAAAAAAAAGGGGGGGGGCGGGGAGAAGGAATTTGTAGGTACCCATCTGGAACAGCAGCTCGGCTCTTTATTTTACTTTGTGAAAGCGAATTAGAATTCTCTTTCATAAATTTGATATACAAAGTTTTAAAGAAAAGCTGTAAGATAAAAAAGAAGTTTACTGCAGAAGCACATAAATTTAAATTGAATGGTATTAAAGGTCTGAAGACAAATAGGGAAGATGGAAGCTTTTTTTTTTTTTTTTTTTTTTTTTTTAAGATTCATGAGACAGAAGCGTAGGTGTCAGAGAACATAACTAGTTATCTTAAAAGAATTTTAGTTTTTGTTTCCCTGAACTGACTGAAAAGTAAATCAATGGTTTCTCTCTGTACAATGGCAAACTTGAGGTGTTAGAGATTGAGCAGTTCAGCAGTTTGTTTTAAGCATTCTCATGTAAAAAATGAGGTCTGAATACCATTAAAAAGTGCAATAGATAAATGAATGTAGATATAAAACTGTGTCCGACAGGGTGAATTATATAACGAACCAATTTTGTGATTCGTTTTTCCTACCTGTGGTGTCACCCATCAGGACATGACAGCCAGCAGTGACTACGCGCAGGCTTGGGCGAGGCTGGAGCCTGGAGGTCACAGAAAAAGCCAGAAGCTCCTTTTTGATCCTGCAGTTAGACAAGGGGCGGCAGGAGAGCAAGTAGCTAACCAGCAACTAAAGAGCCAGAGAAAAGATGGCGAGACCACTGGTTCTTTCACAGGGGGAAATCTGCCATAATTGGCAGAGTCTCTTACAGAAGTCTTACAGTTTCTAAGGATAAATCGACTCATTCGATACCTAACTTTCTGTAATGAAATAACAGAATTACTGAGGATGCTGTGCCTGATGGGTACTGGAACTTATATATTAAGCATTCCTTTGTGAACATGTTTATCTTGGCTTTAAGCCTCAGCGCGAACCGAAGCAGCATTTGTATCTGCTACCAGGTTGTTGTGTTCCTTTGTTTTGAAACTGGTAACGTCATTTGGCTGTGACAAGTGACTGTCATTTGGCTAGACAGTGTATAAAGTCTTGGTGCTTGAATAGGCCCTAAATGCCTGTTCGCATTTATCCTCAGTTGCTCCAGCTGGGTTGGATTAATGTTCAAGTCGTTTCAAATAATGACATTTGCTTTTCATATAAAATAACTTTCCAATTATCCAATTGCATAATTAGAATTATAACAGCGTCTCCTTTGTGATACAAGGGCAGCCAAATCCATTCTGGGTTTGGAATTGTGGAAGAAGCTTCAGAAGGTCTTCAACAAGCCATGACAGCACCAAGAAATGCCCAGTAACTGCAGGTACTTAAAAGATTTTTACAAAGGCTTGGTTTTCTAAAAGTGTAATTATTAGGCACATTTAAATGTTTGGATAGATATTTACAACAAACCCAAATGAATCACAGAAAAACTGACTGAACAGGAATAACATCATGAAAGGTAATGAAAATGTTTCTGAAACAGCAGACGGTTTCTTACTGACAATTTTACGTTCATTTAAACAAAATTATTCCCTTTTTTAGTCTGCTTGTTCCTTGACTTGCTGTAGCACCACAATCCCGTAGAAAGCACTTTAGCCCCTCTTTCAAAGGTTTACCAGCTTCACTCATACTGTTGGTTTTCTTGAACGAGTATAAATTTCAAATCAAAGAAAGAACACTTGTGGCTTCTGAGAGCAAATCTATGGCATCCAACAAGATTACTGCATGTACATTTTTAAAAATGTCCTGCAGAGTCAGCAACAAAACACACAACTTGCAAACGCATTTTATACCAACAGCTTCAACTTCACAACACTATTTTGGCACTCGCGCAACTGAGCTTCCAGTTAAATTTAAGAATGGAGAAAAACCTCAGTTGAAATCTGCCCCCCTCTCCCTTTGACATATTTATTTGTGGGAAAAGCAGCAAAGTGGGAGCAGCAGCACGGGTTATGGAAGCATTAACAGTATCACCCCGGCAGCCCTCTCTCTTGCGGGGGGCCGGGGATGGTCTCGGGCTGTTTGGGACTCGGTGCTGGCTGGGCCTCTGCCTCTTCAGCACTGGCACCTCTTCAAGAGGAGGAGCTGCTGTCGCTGCCCTGCGTACAGGTCTGCACAGGTAAGGAGGTGCACGAGCCAGGCGCTCGCACTGCTGCACAAAGCACAGCCGCCTGCGCTGGCCACACGACTGCGGGTTCTGTGCTGCAAAAGCAGCGTACTTAAAAGTTTAAGACACCGTCTGAAGTGTTTTAATGAAGTCTGTAATGATAGAGCTAATAAGGATCAGTACTGAGCTGCCCGTGGAGCCACAGCGTATCCCAGGCAAGTGCACCGAAAGCAGAATGTAGCAGACTAAAGCCAAGCTTTCATGAAGGTAGGTGGGAATAAACTTGCTCTAAGGTAAGATCTAGATGTTTACACTAGATGCTTTCAACATGTGAACATGCATCTATCTTCTCCTGACTTCTTCAGTTATCAGCATTATGATTATTTGCAACTGGCCTAAAGATCCTACCAGGGACTATTAGTAGCATTATGAAGAGCTGCGGCTCCTCCAGTGGTGCCATTCCCACACTGCTGGGTTGGAAAGCAGTTTTCTGTCCTGTAAAAAAAAAAGAATAGTAATCTCCCCATTACCAGAACAAATCGTTTCTAAGTGCTAAACCTGCAATGGAAGTGACTCTATGATGAAATTTTACTGTGTGTTATATTTGGAACTACAAGTTTGTGTTTCTTGTTTAACTCCCTTCTCTTTTGCAAAAGGAAAATTACATGTTTCTGTGGGTGAATGTATATTGAAAGACAGAAGGAAAGAGTAAGAGAAGTAATCTATCTTGCTTATTTGTTGTGGAAAAAAAATTGTATTTGTATTAAAGAAATGGCCGAAAAGAAGTGATCTATGTAGTGATCTACGTTTGTCATTTCGCTTCAGCCTTCTTTGAATATTGCTACACGACCCCCTCACTGTCCCGTGACACTGTCCCCAGGGTGGCACCAGGGTTCCCAGGACAGTCCCGGTGACCTCACGGTGGTGCTGAGGTCCCCATGGGTGACGCTGTCCTCAGGGAGCTCAGGTTCACATCCCAGGTGTCCATCTGGCTCATGCTATGAAGGTGACACTATAACCTACACTAGCTTCGTCCCTGGACTTCCTTTATTTTTTAAACAGCTCAAGGGTAATATTCACAAAAACACAATAATCTGCAGTTGATTAGTGTGGAGCGAACGAAGACAGAGG